>MNCI01027203.1:92659-109273 GCA_015680685.1 Gnetum montanum | reverse complement strand
GTTGAAAGTTTCCTATTTTGTTCAAACTACCTAGTCTACACGGTTATAATACTTGCTTGTAACAAGTAAAATTTTGAAAAAACATTTGAGCACAACCGCAAATCTACTCCTAATTTTCCCCAGAGAGAGAGATATAATTCCACAAGAAAACTAGAAATAGAGCAAGATTCAAAGGAAATAGACAGAAAAGAAAAGAAAGCAGATTTGTGTGGGCCTCAAATATTTAAACAAGGTAAAATGACACGAGTAAACACTTCGTAATAAAGCTATTCCAAATTCAATATCTATGAATTGTTCAAACTTCCAAGGCTCAAACAAGCAATTTCTTCAAGACAGTCCTACAATGCTACCAAAAACTGCTGCGTAAACTACCACATACAAGATTCCATTTTGGCTAGATAATAGATGTCAACGATTGCATCCAAACAAAACCTTTGAAAGACTAACATTGGAAAATCACATTAAAGATAAAAAGAAGCTATTCTGGTCCCATCAAAATACTAAAGATTTACTGAACCCTCTCGACTACTAAATTGTTCCACGGCGTGACTACAAACAGAGGCTCTCTTACAACAACCCAATAGCAGTTCCCAAATGTTGCACAATAACAAAATTTACTACTAAAATGCTCTCAAGGCCTTTAATCACTAGCGGTTCTATGGCAAATTTTAACAGAAATTTTTATCGAGCAACAAGAACAACAAGAGCAATCTAAAAATCCCAAAATTACTTGTCAAGGATGATACTATCTAAACCACTAGCTAGGAAATTTAAACAAAACAAAAAATGAAATGCATAACTCACAGGACCATAACAAAGAGGCTAAAATCTTTATTCTAGCAAGCCATCTTGCGAACCATCTTCTTTACAAATCTTCCAAGTGTGATGATGATGCTCCTTCTTGATGTCCCTTCCCTTTTGATACTTGAAGCCTTTTTATAGGGGTCCAAGGTAGGTAGGGAAGTGACACATTCACCTAACTTTTCTCCCAAGTCACTTTGCCAACCAAGTAGGAAATTTCTTGCCCAACCAGTTAGGACGTTACTTGCCCAACAAGGTAGGTAAGTTACAACAATATTGGGTGGTTTTAACCAAAAAAAAGGGTAAGGAAGTTGACAAGTGGCTTTGGTGATACAATCTTAAAAATATAGGGGTACAAAATTTAGTGCCCCATACATGTTTATCATTTCCTTTCAAATGAGATGTTAAGATTTTTTTTAAAATGTTGTATAAAGAAATTGCAACTCCTAAATATCCTAAAAATATCTCTCCTAACCTTTCTCTTAAGTAACCTGTCTCACGAATTAGAAGGTTACTTTCCCAATAAGCTAGGAGAAAGTTACAACAATTTTTAAATGATTATAAAAATCTGCAACTTGAAAAGTGTTTATACATGATACAAGAATTTGGTCTTTTGGGCGTTGAATAGGATTCAAATATTAATAATTATTATTATTTTTTTGAGGCTTATGCTTTTCCATTGCTTCTTTTACTTTATATTTATTTCTTATTATTATTACTTCTTTTAGAAATATCGTGGATTCCAAAGGATAGCCGATACGTTCACTTGTGAATAGGGAAAATACTTTGCAAGAGAATAAAGTTTTTGGTAACGCGGTTAATCGCGATACTCTACCCGCTCCTCCTGTGCATGCCCATCCGCGATTTTTGTGCCGTTGCTTCGCTGCCAAACTGCTCCACCGTTGGTTTGTTGCTGCCATTTCCGAAACCCTTTGCTGTTGCTTCGTTGCCGCCATTCTCGCGTCTTCCGCGCCTCGCCCTACNTTTTTTTAAGGCTTTTAGCTTATTCATAACATGAGTAAAAGTAAATAAGGAAAAATGCAAATGAAAGTAGAAACTTAGTCTACATGGATAAAGGGTAAAACAAAGTATATAAAAAAAGATATAACAAATTAGGCTCCACGACTATTGATGCATCTAGACAAAAAGGTTTAGGTGAACTTTAGTTGCAAAAATTCTTTCTAATCATTGCAAGACTAGGAAATGAATAAGGTATATTTTGCATAAGCTTATATCCACCATCTGCTTCATTGACAATACTAAAAGGGGGTTCATCCCATAATGCATCTTGTTGTTTATCATTATTATTATTGTGTTGTTGCTCTCTTTTGGGTTGATGGACTTCATGATTGGGAGTCTATTCTTGAAGATCCATTTTAGACCCCTTCTCTATGTTCACATTCTTGATAGCTAGGAGAACTGTGTTATCATCATGAATGATGATTTCACCTACCTTGCAAGGAAGGAAAATTTCCTGATGGATGGATGACAACATAGCTCGTGATTGAGCCAACAAAGATCTTCCTAGGATAGGGTTTAACCCTAGTGTTTCTTCTACCACCAAGAAATTTTTGTTTGTGTGGAATTGATCCTTTGCCACAATGTTTAAGGAGATAGACCCCTTGGTGGAAACCCTTGATCCATTAAAAGAGTTGAGGATAGCCATTGATGTAGTTTGTATTTGCTTAGTTAGGCCCAAGCATTTAGCAATGGTGCATGGGATGGTGTTGGTTGTAGCTCCATCATTAATATGTACTTGATGAAGTTTCAACTAACCTACACATATGGTCATAAAATAGAGGAGCCCTAGTAACTTTGCAAAATACTAGGGGTGTTGACTTCTCCACCCTTGGCGAGGGAGGAATCATCACTGCATGAATGGTTTCCTTGTTAGTGGGGATGTTTTCACTAATAGAGATGTAAGTGAACATTCTGACTAACACTTCACAATGTGTGGTGGAAGTCATGATTAGGTCATAGAAGCTTAGAGTTGTATTCTTTTGCTTAAGGGGTTGCTTGACTTGAACTATCACACTAAATAATTTTTGGTTGTTGGCATGTCACCCCAGTTGAGATTTACTTTCTCCATATGCCCCAATATGTGAACTTTAGCTTTAGGTTGTCATTGTTGAGGCATTTCCACATTCTTTTGGTTATGAGATTTGGTGTACTTCTATGGATTGTTTGGTGGAGTGAGTTGAGTAGATGAGGTCATGGGTATAGCCAAAATGAAAGTAGACTTTAGTGGGCCCACTTTCTTTTGTGCCTCTGTCAACTTGTTACCCTTGTAATTGGGATTTTGCTTATGCCTTTCCTTTTGCTTGGTTAAGATCTTCTAGTTATCAACCCTTGGTTGTGAGGAAGAGATGATAGCATTAGCCACCATAAGAGATCAGTATGTAGTTTATTGGGCTACGACTAGCTGAGTTACATTAGGATGGGGCAACCTGATGACAAAAGGATCTCTTGAAGGCACTCATGATGGTGTTCTTACGATGAAAGAGGATCTTGAGCTAGTGGAAGCTAAAGATGTCCTTTCATCATAAGGGAGTACTTTGATCATGAATGATTCTCTTGAGGATCTCCTATTATCATTAATGTTGAATGTTGAAATGATGTAAGGCCTATTATTAGCATTCAGTCATTTTTTGTAGACTTGCATTGACTAGTTCTATGGCTAGATTAGATTGGAAGAATCTAAGACTAGCTCCCCCATATCTACCATCCTCTATAACTCATCCTTTAGTGTGAGGTAGAAGTTTTTGTCATCACTAGGTAATTGGTGAAAGTGACAAAAGTAGTCTAACTTGTAGTACCTAGGAAGCTATGGGTTATCTTTCATTGCACTAGTAGGATCTTTGGCTATTTCATAGAGCCTATCATGCTTCTTTTGAGAAGCTTCAGACATCTGTTTGTGTTGAATATGTCCACTTTTCAAAAGTTTGTCTAAGAGCTTTAACGATTTTAATTGCAGTGTAGTGTATTTGGACCTATTCTTTCTCTCGAAGTTGGGTTTGGTTATTATTGATGTAGTGGTCCCATAGGTCAATGGTTGGTTATTATAGTCATTAGAGGGGATCTTAGGTGGGTTGGTCCTTGGCCCCTATTTGTGGTCTTTGCTTCTTTAGTCATACTTTCTATATCCATGTTGTTTTATTTCCACTTTACCTTGTCTCTTTAGGTATGTTGATTTTTATATGATATGTAGGCTAGATCATGACTAGGCTCTCCAACATCCTTTATATTTTTAGTTTGAGAAAATGCTTGGTTGTGGAATTGTGGGTCAAGGTAGTAGATCTTGGACTAGCCCCTTGAATATGACTAAAAGGTGGGCTTTAGCTATAGGCTCTGATATTTTATTGAACAATCCATTCCAGCATTGGATAAACTTCTACATAGGTTCAAGGGATCCCTACTTGATCTTCATGAGTTGGTCAAGTATGGTATCAAGCTTCAAGTTAGAATTGACGCTACTGACAAATTGGGCTATCAAGTCTTCTAGAGAGGATATGGATCCTTTAGGTAGTGCATGGTACCAATCAAGTGCTTTCCAAATTGAGGACATAGGAAAAATCCTCATGATGGTATGAGGCCATGGCTATAAGAGTAAGAATTAAAATTGATAAAAGATTATAATGTGAGGATTGGGATCACTTTCTTCATTATACTTTCTAAATTAGGGATTAGGGACATTAGGAGGAAGCATGAAGGATGGGATTGTAGGATTGATGGGGTCATCATTGTAGAAATCCATAACTTTGATAGTTTGTAAAGTAGAGGCTTTAAGCCTCTTCAACTTCTCTCTTAGTCCTTGATCATCTAAAAGGCTTAATCAAGCCCTTGTGATAGCCTTGTTGGCTATGGGGTTTGCACATATGCTTGTGGTATCTATTGTAAGGCTTGTGGCCTTACTATGGATTCTAGGATGGAAGAAATAGATTGTGTCATGGTCCTAATTTGTGGGTCAAACAAGGAAAAGGATGTTTGAGTTGGTACCTAAGGCAAAAATGGGATAAAGAGGGTATGTGACCACTAAGTCTCCTTGGGTTGTATGGTTGGCCTCACATGGGTAGTTAATGGATTTTTTATGATGAAAACCACTATTCATGATTGTACCAATCAATGCTACATAGCAATCAACATGGATGTGTTATAGGTTGTTGGCTGTGATGTCGATTGAGTTTGATGTGTGGCTATGACTAGTGTGGAACCAACTATGGTAGGGTAGGAGGGAGTGGAGGACGGTGCCACTATGCCCATGGAGAAAACAAAAGAATTAGAGGAAGATGTTGTGATCTTGGAAGACATTTGTTGGAACGATCCTCCTAGGATGTTTTTAGACTCAGATTCCACACTAAATTCATCCTCATCTTCTTATTATTTTTCAGAGCTATGCTTTTCATCATCCTTTTCCATCACAATCAATTGAGACAAGATGTTGACATAGATTTTTATTAGAGTTATTTGATCATATGAGGAAGAAACATGCTCCTTTTCATCTCGATGTAGGAGCTTAAACCCCTTTTTTTGCATTTTCTTCCACACATGGAATCATGAGGCAGGCCTACATTTTGGCACAAATGTAGCACTAATAGTCTTCATTTATGAACATAAAGTTAGGAATTTTCCCTTTGAACCTTAAAGATTACCTACACTTGATGATGGTAGGGCCTTTGGGATCATAGACTCTCATGGCTTATTGGCTGGGACTTTGCTACTGAGGGTGAAGGACAATTGGGTAGACTATACAAAAGACACATCTACTTTGTCAAAAATAGTTTAGAATAGGTTATAAATAGTAAGGAAAAAGTGAATTTCAAAAAATGGAAAAATGGCAAGGATGTTTTTAGGCCTTTCCCTCTCAATAAACATTAGATTAGAAGGTGTGAGATTCCCATCATCTCATCTCTATTCTTTTCCCCTGCCCCCTTGCCATACCCTAGTTAGGAATTCAAAAACATTAAAAAAATTTCAAAACGGCTAAAAATTAAGTACTTATGATAATTAGTAAATAGTAGGTAAGGGGGATTTACTCCTTTACCAAAAATAGAAATTTAGAAAAGTTGGTGTTAAGCCTCACCCACACTAGCCTTCCAACTACCTATATGCTAGGTATGACAGGGGGGTAGGGGAAAAGAATAGAGGTGAGATGATGGGAATCTCACACCTTCTAATCTAATGTTTATTGAGAGGGAAAGGGCTAAAACTAAAATGGAAAATCAGTAACAAGATTTATAGATGCTAGCCCATGAATTTCCTCTACCCTGGGTACGGTAGGGGTGGGGAAAAGAAGGGTGGTGAGATGATGAAAATCCCACACCTTATATCCCAACGTTGGTGGTAGGAAAGGTTGAAAACCAAAGTGGAAAGTTAGTGTTTTTATACTAAAACTAGTTTTAGCATGTTACCAGTTTTCTCAGCTAGGAAAGATGGGGAATGCCAACTTCCATATGTTTGATGATTCCTGGAAGGGTTTCACTAACCACTTTGGAAACTAAAAAGAAAAGAAATTGGCTATGAAAATGGAGAAATAGGGGAAAGTTTTCAACACTGGTATTGGACTGAAAACTTCATAACAACTACTATGAAAAGTCACCACCCACCCACCTGCAACATCCACATTATAGCTTTGGTCATAAAGGGGAAGGGGTAGTATTGATTTCTTTGAAGGGTTTGATGGGATGTCAATGTTGGCATTGAAATTCATAGCAACTACTATGAAAATATTGAAAATCCAAATACTTGCAACTTCCACATTGTGTTTCACTTGTAGAAGGGACAGGTTACAATGTTCTTTGATCTAAAAAATTTAAAGGTTTTTGAAGCAACAAATTATAAATTATAGGATGATAGAAAACATTAGCAATCATGGTATAAAGATTGGATGTAGAAATTAGGTGGAGGTCCTTCTTCTATCAACAAGAAAACTATTGAAACTAAAAAAATTGATCATTGGAAAGACCGATGGATCTAGTGCAATAGGTATTTATCCTGAATCCCTAGGGACTCCAGTAAAAATGGGATTTGGGATGTCTTGGCTTGTCCAATAGATCAACTAGGGACTTACAAAATGCAAACTTGGTAATAAAAATAAAATGCTAAAAATAATAACAAATAAAGAATAAATTAGAAAGGATAAAGAATAAAGAACTTAAAACTCTATTCAGAAAGGATAAAGAATAAGTTAGAGAAATGTGTACAAATGGTACTTGAGTGGGCTACAGGAGGCTTCACATGGATGAGGGTTCAAGGTCTATTAAGGAAGATGTAGTTAAATCCATGAGTAGGATGTCCTACCACTCTTGTTGCTATCAAAGCTCCTATGCTACTACTCCAAATCTACAAATTTGGCTATTGTGAGGGATAAGAAGTGTGAAGAATCCAAGTTATCAAAGTACTTTACACTGGGAGCTAGGAATCCTAGGAGTGCAACATGGAGCTTGAAAATTCACAAATCCCAAAGGGGGTTACAAAGTCACAAGGTCATAAGGTTTTTATGCTAGGTTCAAGAGAATACAGGAGTGGGAAGTTGTAAGAAGTCTTGAGTGCTTGAAAATTCCAAAGTATAGACCTATGAACAAATTACTGAACCATGTAAAAATTGTGTAACCAAGGATAAAAATACTAGATTTTAAAAGTCTAGAACCTATAAATGGTATTTGAGGCTAGTTTTTATAGGTCCTAGGCCATGAATGGGACTACAAAATGGCTATGATTGAGCTATAATTTGGGTATACAATGGCTACAAATTGGTTGCCAAATTACTAAAAAATTCTTCCTTGTATAAGTGAGATGGGTGCCCAAATTTGGGGTTTTATCATATATAGTAACTGCCTTCCTCCCATGGTCATTCTTTTTACTATAAATAGTAATGGAAGCACACCTTCTATGCTAAAGATAGATCTTTCACACTGATATTTTTGTAATCCTTGCTAGAATAGTTAGTCAATGTTGGAGCACATGGAGTGATGAAATTTAGTTCTTGTGGCTTCCACACTAGGGGCATGCAATTTCCAAGCTAGGAGTGAAAGTTTCTAGGTTGAGGAAAAGCCCCCCACTTCTCCATGCTAGAGGTAGGTGAAATTTAGCCCCTAGAGATGTTTCCAATATAGAAAATTGTATACGCAAAATAAAACCCATAAAATTACAATTTTTAGCATCTAAAAAGGTAAATTTGACCCACTAAGCTCAAATATAGACATTAGATGAGTTTTTTTCTTGGGAAATGAGCCTTTGAACACTTATGAGGATTTTTTCAACCTCGAAAGTATGGGATATGTGAGATTACCTTTCATGGATTATAATCTTCACATTTACAATAAACGTTTGCCCTAGCTTTCATGCGGTGGAAGCTGCATGATGAAAATTTGCTATAGCATGCAAATTTTAGTGTTGTTTCATCTAGGAATCCCAACAAATACCTTAGTGTAGCTGAATCCCAAGTGGTGATCACTTACTTCTAGTCAAGATGCATAATAAAATATGCTTTAGCTATAGAATAGCTACTTATTTACCCCACATATTATACTATGCTAGGGCAAGGATTTATTAAATCTAAAGAACACAAAATTTCCACCATATCAAACTTCCTAGAACATCTCACATCTTCTCCCTCAAAGAGTCACTTTTCAGTACTTTATGCCTTGCTAATGGATCATTCTCAAGGATGATTTTTTCATCAATAAGAAAGAAGTACATAGGATTGATCATAACAAGCCTAGGTGTTGTATCATTCCTAAAATGANCTTTCAAAATTCAAAAATTCTAGCATAGTTGTAATGGTGAAAAATCATGGTAACAGTAAAACTTAAGATAATTTTTGACTAGGGTTTGGATAACTTACATTTGAGCACTAGGAGAAAGTGAGTAGGGAAAAGATAGTTCCCTACTTCTAGTGTGTTCAACCTATCATGATATGTTTAAAATGTTGATTTTTTTAATTTTTGATTGCTCATGCATCAGTTCTTAGAAGTGCCTAATGCAAATAAAATCTTGTGTCTAACTCTCACCCTTTCCATTATTTCTATAGCTTAGAAATAAAGTGCTTCATCCTTTTGACATTCTCTAGTTTTTGACATGTTTAGCTTAATGTTTGACATTTTTTTTAGATGGCAAGCTTTGCCTCTTGATTTTGGTATAGTTAAATATGGCTACTTGTCTAGAGTCTCTACTTCAACCTCTAATCTTAAGTTACCCTTCAAGCAAGGTATGTGGGTCTCTAGATTCTTCTTTTCTCAACTTAACATCAAATTCAACTTCTCTCATATCTCTTGCAATCAAGAAAATCAATACACTAGAAAGAATAGATGGATATGGTGCACAACAGTCCTCAACCCAAAAATTTCAAGGCCCTCTAGGAAAAAATGGAATTTGGGAAACCCCCGCTAATTTGGCAAATGAACTAGGGACTTAAAAATGAAAAATGAGGTAATAAAGATAAAATGTTAAAATTAATAATAAATCTGAATAATGCATAGAAAATAACGAAATATATTTTGCACACAAAACTCATAACTTAAAACTTTATTAAGAAAGAATAAATATTAAGTTAGAGAAATGTGTACAAATGGTGCCTAGGTGGGTAGCAAGGGTTTCACTTCAATGGGGGTGTAGGATCTATTGAAGTAGATGCAACCAACTCCATGAGCTTGATGTCCTACCACTTTTGATGCTATTAAACCTTTTGTGGTGCTACTTCAAATCTACAACATTGCCAATGATGGGGGTTGAAAGGTGTGAAGAATCCAAGCTATCTAAGTGCACTACACTGGGGGTTGTGAATCCTAGGAATGTAGTGTGGAGCTTGAAAATTCATAAATCCTAAAGGGGGTTATAAGGTCACAAGGTCATAGGATTTTCATGCTAGGTTCAAGAGAATAAAAGTGTGGAAACTTGTAACAACTCTTAAGTGCTTAAAAATGCTTAAGTGTAGAATCTATGAACAAATTACTAAACTATGTAAAAACTATATTACCAATGAAAATAGTGTAGGATTTCCTAAAATACTGAAACCTTGAGAGAAATTCTTGAACCATGTCAAAAAATTGCTAAACCCCTAAATGGTGTTTGAGGCTAGTTTTCAAAGGATTTGGGGTTGATTATTTTAGTGATGATGCTTCTCATTTTACTACATGGGTTTGAGGAGTCAAGGAATCTTTCCATTTGATTGCTAAGTTGCTTTCCAATCTTTTTGTCATCCCTATGGGTGGTGCCAAGATGGCAGTAGAGAAAGAGACTAAAGAAAGCCAAGTCATAAAGGAGCTTGAAGACTAGTTAGGCATGTCTCGAGGTCCCAAAGGTTTTGCTATGTAAGGTGATACTCGATCAACAGAGATGAATTTATTGTACCCTCTCTTTCAGGCATAATCCTTTCCTAAATCTCTTTCGCAAGGAAGAAACCTTGGGATCGAGTCCACACATTTCATATGTGCAGTCCTAGAGATGGGCATACGTTATAATTGGGCACAATTTCTTGGGTCTGGCTTTTGTGAAGAGATTGTTAGATTATGCTCAAACATTATTGCCAACTCCCATTTCACATTCACCTTCTTCACAGGTTATCTATGTAGGTTTGCAGAGCTTTTAGTAGTTTATGGGGATAACCATTATGTATTGAGGGATCATTCATAGTTATCTCACCCCTGGGTTTGCCAATTGTTTAACACTACTAGATCTCAAGACCCACTCGAGGACATTGAAGAGTCAGTGTCCATTAATACTGGTAGTGTAGCTATTTGTTCTCATCCTTCCAGGGCTAACTTGGGATTGGAACCACCTAGACTACACACATCTCTTAGAGGAGCTAAATGTCTAATTCATGAGATTGTTTGAAGATCTAAGGTGAAGGTGAAGAGAGTTGAATGCCCAAGGGAGCCTGCTCCAGAGGTGAGACCACCAAGAGTGAAGAGGATCCACTTTGTATTTCCACTAGAGGGTAAGTATTTTATTTCATTATTATATATATTTTATTGCATTTTAGTTTATATGTTTATTAAATATATGTATATACTATGTAATACTAACACTAGAATATTGTTGTTATTAGAGGAAAGCCCCGAGAGGGAAAGAGAAACCTTAGCCCCAATGGTTGAACCTAAAGTGGTCATCACAGGGCTAGAGGAAGAAGAAAAAGAGAGGGAAGAAGTGATCAAGGAGCTCCCTATCTCACAAGACGAAGATGTAGCAAGCATCATGGGGATGAATCTTGTAGAGGCTTTGGATGCCCTTAAGCATTCAAGCGATGAGATTGGTGTTTTTGATGGTTTCTTCGATGGGTCTTTGCACCTTGGTGATCTACCCAAGATGACCAACAAAGGGCTTTTTGATATGTTCCTTTAGCTTGATCCACATTTTATACCTTTTAACCTTTATATGTTGCTATTGATTATCCTGATTATTCCTATCACCATAGGTAGATGTTGAGGTCCTTGAGGCACATACATCCTGGGTGGAGGCATTAGGGTCATAGGCCCTGATTCAGGTGACTTCCCATGCTTGTCCAACATCTACTAACCAGTTAAGGCCATGGCCTGAAATGCCCAAGAAAATGGACTTTGTAACGGGCATTGTTAATGATGTAGTCACTCACCTACAACAAGCTCATCCAAAACTAGGTATGTGTATGTTATGTATCATGCTAAATGTCTAGGTTTATTGTGCTTCTTTGCATTCATTGTCAATTACAGCTGATTCATGTGTGCGGTACTTATACTTGTAGTCACATATGGTGAGTCCTTATTATTGAGAGGATCCTTGTAGACTCCCATGGGTTGGTTTTGGAGCTTTATTGGATTTTCCTTGTCAAATACTATTTCACCCCTATCAATCATGCATGGTATATCTTATTTTAAGGTGAAGCAATAGTTAGTTCCATGTCCACACTGTTGGTGATATTTGCAAAACCTATCCAACCTAAAGCCTCTTGGGACTGTTGCTAAAGTTGGGTTTTTAGCCAACTCACAGAATTGATCATGTTTTTGGGATGTCACAAGGGACATATTTTTGTGTTTGATTAACCCAACCCTTAGAAGTTGATCTAATAATTGTGAAGGCTTCATAGGCAAGGGTGTGTATTAGGTAGGATATTTTTGTTCAAATGTATGAGTGTGGCCCATATTTGTGGTTTTATTTGAGGAAGATTTAGGTGTAGAAGGAGGTGTGGTTCTTTCATGACTGGTTGGAGTAGTGGGTTATTTTTATTTCTATCTTGGATTGTTAGGTTGGACTATCTCTACCACTACTACTACTATCATTTTGGATTTATCCTTATCCTTCCTTATATGTTAGCTCCTAAAGGCTAAGGAAGCTGGGCCATTACTTGCTTGCGACGCCTCTTCTATGTTCTTAATTTGTGTGAATGCTTGAATCAAAGTACATGCACTAAAATAATAAAGTTTTGATTTAATAAATTCATTCATAGTATCCTTAAGGATGGTAAGCAAGTATGTTTCAGGGATGGGCTTGTGATGTTCATTCAGGGTTGCATTCCAGCTTTGGATAAATTTTTGTACTAGTTCTAATGGTGCCTATTTAATCTAAATCGGACCATCTAGTGTGGCTTCAGGCTCTGAATTTTATTTGAAACAAATCCTATAGAGAGGATACAGAGTTACATGGTAAAGCTCGATACCAGTCTAAGGATTTTCCTATTAAGGACATAGAAAATACACGTAGAATTACATGAGGCCAGGCCTGAAGCAATAGACATTCTAGTTGAAATATTACCAGATGTGCATTTGGATCTCCCTCTTTATTATATTTGGTTAGTTTAGGTAATGAGATTCCTTTTGGTAAGGTTAACAGTGGATCTGAAGGGTTGATTGGATCATCTTGGTAGAATTCTAGCATCTTAACTTCCTTAGTGTTTGCAACTTTAAGGAATTCTACTTCCTTAGTTAATGAGTGCATCATGTTCTTTGTGTCTACCCACTCTTGGGTAGTAGGCAGACCAGATGATTGAGTAGATTGCAATTAGTAGTGGTTTGATTATTGCATTGTCTATGGAAAGGGAGACTGTTGGATTGTCGGTTGTTGTGGTGGAGCAACATTTAGAGATGGGATTGTAGGGTGTGGTATGTTGTAGTGAGTAGGTTGGTGTTGCTGAACAGCTGGTGAAACCCATTGCCTAGCCATAGGTTGTGAGGTGACACCTTGAACATGTTGGGCTGAAGTAATCATAGGTGCTCCATGGGTTTGTACTTGTGGTATGTAGTGGATGGACGTGGAAGCTGGTATAATTGATGGCATCCAAATTACTTAAGGTTAGAAGATTGATCCTGTATTAGTTTGAGGAGGGGGTTGTTGGAACCGTACTTGCAGAGGAGAGGATAATGTGATGAATAGAGGCATGAGGAAGATGGATGTATCAGAATGAATGTTGGGCATGGAGAAGGTGGGAATGGAAGTGGGTACCTCCTATAGAGAAATAGGTGCTCGAGTGTATGTGGATGAAGGAGGAAGTATGGTTTCTTCCAGGATAGGTTAAAATAATGAGTTTGTATGGCCATGAGGACTAACGGTATGGTATGAATCCCCATGCTTCTATTTTGCCACAAAATCGTCTTCCTCATCTCCACTTTGAGGCTCTATCAGAGGTGGTTGTAAGGTTTGATTCCTTGCCATGAGAAGCTGAGATATGAGTTGATGATAAGGCTCAGAAAGGGGGATTATGTCAAATACCGAGGGAGTGAACTCATAACCTCCCTTATAAATGAGCTCATAGTTTCTCTTTGCTTCTCTTTCTATGTGGTTAATAGGAAAGTTGGCTTGAATCTTCACACAAATGAAGTTATATTATTCTGGTGTGAGGATTACGTAAGTAGGGTCCTTGACCTATAGCCTAAGTGACTAGTGAGTTGAACCTGGAGGGTTTATATATTTAATAATAGTTATGGGTTCTATTACAGTCACGGGGTTTAAGGTTCTGGCCCCAAAGTCAAGGATCTGCAGTGTTGCTATGTTGACCTGGGAAGATTCCATAGCTGAGCATGAGTAAGCTAGCTTGACAAGCTAGTGTGAGTAAGTTCACTTAACAAGCTAAGCATGTACCAAGAAAGATGCAAGTTGCAAGTAGTGAGAGGAGTTTACTATGATCATTCAATGGTGGTGGTGGGAATGTTACTTGGCAGGCTGTATATGAAGCAACTTGTTTAAGTAGTGTGTGTATGATGTTTTGGGTATTGATGATGTAGTTGCAGAGTTTGAGATGCTAGCTATAACATAAGAGTTTGTAGGGTTGTATGCCTGAATTATTTAGCATGAGCAGACTAGGGTGGGCTTGGGTAGGCTAGGCTTGAGCAAGCTCAGCTTGAGTTTAACAGTTGGTCTACGCAGCATTTAAAGGAAGTGTGATTAATGATTTGTTGGGATGGTAAGAAAGTTGGTCCTCCTTCTAGCACCAATTTACTATGTTGACTGAAATCGTCAGTCTGAGGCTGGAAAGGAAACACAAACATCAATGGATTACCAAAAAAAACATAGCTGACCCTGCCTTTGTGTGAGGGATAGCTAGAATAGAAATAAATGAAGGTAGAGTGACTTGGATGGTCTACATACAAATCAACGAAGGACTTCCCCGAGCATAAGCTATGGATTGTGCTAGGGTTATCGTAACTACTAACATACAAAATGTAAATAGAGCGTATAGAGAAGTGTAAAATAGATTAAAATAGAGCAAACAATGTAATGGAGGGCAATAATGAACTATGTTGTATTGCATCAAAAGGATGTGCATCGGTCAAAGTGTAGTTGCATGTGTGGATGGCAAGTCAAGCACTAAGCCCCAGAGCAATATGCTTACAGTTGCTTGGATGCTAGGAGTCACATGTGCCCGAGCGTCCAAAGTTCCTAGTTGATGCTCCCAAAGCTATCAACCTCCAAAATTTCCAACACTATTGATGTGAATGGATGGGGTATTTATAAGGTTTGGCTAGGCTTAGGTATGGAATTCATGAATGAGATTGATGGGTGAGAGATGAGAGGGAAATGGATCGTGTGATAGGCATTTTATGGATAGTTGTGTGTGAATCGGATGTGCGTAGGTAGGTTACATTCTTGACTAGATGCACTGTATCTTACATCATGTATTAGCTTACACAAGCTAGTTTACACCCATTGAAGTAACTACAATTTGGACTGCAAGAGCTTAACAAGCTCACTGTTGAGGCCAACCCCACCCATGCTAGGCATAGGGCCTTGTTTGAACAAGTTCAATATCTCAGAAAAAATAGGAGTCCTACAGTATTGACATATCAAGTCCTTTAAAATAAAAAATAAAAAATAAAAAATAATAAAATTATAAAATTAAAAAATATAGTNCTTACACAAGCTAGTTTACACCCATTGAAGTAACTACAATTTGGACTGCAAGAGCTTANCTTCGTTGGCCCATAAACAATAGATGAACAAGCATCCACCCATGACGATTATCTTGTTTTGTTTTTTCTAGCAGCGATATCAGGAAAAAGGAAAAAATAATACATGGAAAAGGCTACTAGCAATTTAGTGTTAGGGTTTTTCTCTCGCCAGGCCACTATTTAGAGGAAAGAGCTAGTAGCCAACGAAAGGGGAGGAACCAGAGAAGGAGACAAACTAGTTTCTTTGAGGATGATCAAATGAGAGGTGAGCATCTCTCTCTCTTCCTACATGGTCCTCCTCACGTGGTGATGGTAGATGGCAAAGTGGCAAGTCTCTCGCGAATAGTAGTCTCTCTCTCTGCCCTGTAGAGTGTAGAAAATGATAGGGAAATGTACAAGCGAGATGCAGGTTGATGGTCAACAGTAGTGATTTTTCTGTTCTAGTGGAGCCAAAGGGGCAACAATTTTTCTATTCTGCTGAGAGCCAGAGTGGGTAGTGATTGTTTGTTCTATTGAGAGATAGAGTGGGAAGTGATTTTTCTTTTTGCTGAAAGCTAGAGTTGGTAGCAATTTTCTGTTCTACTGGGAGCCAAAGTCTAAAGCTATTTTCTGTTCTATTGGGAAGGCAACACAGACAAGCAAGCACCTAGGCTACATGTCTTGCTGCTTGGATCATCATTGCTTTGTGTTCAGCTAAGTTTTTTTTTGCTCAATCATCTTTAATTTGATGTGAGGTTATTGTAACAAGATCATAACTAGATCATTAAAATCAAAATTTTCCTTGTGTTTGGAGTTCTCAAACTCCCAGTTATTTAAAAAAAACAATAATTTTTCATTTCGCTTGCCACTTTATTTTTCTTGTTTAAGGTTGGGATAGTTATTCTATTTAAGTTTTTTTATCAAATTTCCTAGTTCAATTTATCTATTTAAATGTCACATAGCTTTTTCAGCTGAGACTATTCCCAGGTTTCCGTACCTATATGGGAGGCACCCTAGGCTATAGTCTCCTAAAACGAGTTTTTACAGGTGTTGACGACATGTCCAAAATTTACGCATCAACACCTTTTTAGTGCTAGAACGAGGACAGTTTCTCAACCTTTTCTTTATATTTCCTTTTATGTTTCTTTTTTCTTAGAAAAAAATTTATTATCATTTTTTTACTGTTTGTTTTATTTTTGCCTCCCTATTGTCAATTTTATTACTCTATTTTAGTTTCATTTTCAAATCTCCAAATTTATATTCTAGCAATCTTTTTTTTTTAATTTATTTTTCTAAAATTTAATTGAGGTGATTTAAATCATTTTACTTTCAATTTACTTTTCTAAAATTTTGTA
Source organism: Gnetum montanum (assembly GCA_015680685.1). Taxonomy (NCBI): domain Eukaryota; kingdom Viridiplantae; phylum Streptophyta; class Gnetopsida; order Gnetales; family Gnetaceae; genus Gnetum; species Gnetum montanum. Next base: position 92,784 of record MNCI01027203.1, on the reverse strand, counting down.
ATTTCAATTTTACTTTTAAAAATAAAAAAAATAAAAATATACCATTCAAATGTTTTTTCCATTTTCTTTAATTTTTACAATTTATTAGCATTTTACATTTCTTGTTACTTTTCATTTTATGAGTG
>MNCI01027203.1:30401-91771 GCA_015680685.1 Gnetum montanum | reverse complement strand
CATGTTTTCTTCCTCTTTTTCTTTGCATTTCATATGTATATTGTTGCATTTCCATATTTTACTTGCATTTTCAGCATTTCTTTCTTAGCATATTGTTTTGATTATTTTGTTCTTCATATGATTTTAATAATCATTTGTCATTTGAGTTACTTGATATTGGGTCATCTTAACACCATTGGAAAATAATGTATAATATAATGCTATAAAATTTGCTTTATATCTTATAAATACTATAAATCTTTCCAATTGATTCTAAGGTTTCAGTTTATTTTTTATGTTCGATTATGGAGCATTTGACTTATACAAACTTATCATGTTAACATCATGATCATGTGAGTGTAGGATATGTGATGTTGGAGAGTGGTTAGTCATAATTACTAGGTGACCTTTGAAAATTCTATCCTTTCCTCTCATAAGCCCAAGCTCTCAAGTATGATGATCCATGGCTATCTTGTGAACAATGGGGTGAAGTGTGTTCATTTCTACTTTAGAACCCTTATCCACCTAGGAGACCTCCTATGATGCCACCAATCAAAGGTACATACATGAGGGTTGAACTGCACCATGGAANCTCCTATGATGCCACCAATCAAAGGTACATACATGAGGGTTGAACTTCACCATGGACAGAGTTTCCAAAAGGACCATACTCTTTGGCAGTGCAGCTAATCGGTTGACTCGTGTTGGAATTCCTACCTCAAGAATGAAGTACACCATGAGCAAAGTTTCCTTAAAAAAAACAAAAAATGAGGACCATGTTCATTAGTAGTGTAATAAGTTCTTGAGTGGGATGGGGTCTGGCAGTAATCCTCACCCTAACCTCTATTTCTCCTTTTAAATTTAAGTTTTTCAAAAAAAAGAAAAAGAAAAAAAAACAAGGAAAAATCTGAAAGTTCTGGCTTACTATGATCTAACATGAGCCGTAGCTCATCCTACTCATTAAGTTGTGTATAAGTCTCTTGCTCAAAATAGTTTGCATACTTTTACTGTTACCTTGTGAGAATATTGAGAATAAGAGCTTAAGCACACACACACACACACACACATATATATATATATAATACATATATATCTATAGATCTTAGTTAAAATAATAATAAATTATATATTTACATTTTAATGGTTGTTTGGATGGCCTATGTCAGTGTCTCTTTCGATTATTTGGTTATTTTGATCATGTTTAGAACATTATAATTTACTTTCAAGTTTTCATTTCTTGTTTCATGTTTCTTTTGTTTTCCATATGTTGCATTCTTATTCAAAATTTTATAGTCCTTGCACTTGCATGCAATCTGTAGTTTGGGGGCTAAGTGTTGAGGCGAACCCCATCCATGCTAGGCATAGGGCCTTGTTTCAACAAGTTCAATATCTCAAAAAAAAAAATAGAACTTGTACAGTATTGACATATCAAGTCCTTTAAAATTAAAAACAAAAAATAAAAATAATAAATAATAAAATTATAAAATTAAAAAATAGAGTGCCATAACCTTGCACATAGCCATTGTCCATGTGCTGGTGGGCTTCGTTGGCTAATAAACAATAGACGAACAAGCATCCACCCATGACTCATGACCCATGACGATTATCCTATTTTTTTTAGCAACGATATAAGGAAAAAAGTAAAAATAATACACAGCAAATGCTGCTATTAGTTTAGGGTTTCTCTCACCGGGCCACTATTTAGAGGTAAGAGCCAGCAGCCAGCAGAAGAGGAGGAACCAGAGGAGGAGAGAAACCTATTTCTTTGAGGATGATCAGAGGAGAGGTGAGCATCTCTCTCTATTCCTATGTGGTCCTCCTCACATGGCAACGGTAGATGGTAGGGTGGCAAGTCTCTCATAGATAGTAGTCTCTCTCTCTGCGCTGCAAAGCGTAGAAAATGGTAGGGAAACGTACACGTGAGATGCAGGCAGGTGGTCAATAGCAGCAATTTTTTTGTTTTAGCGGAGCCAGAGGGGCAGAAATTTTTCTATTCTGCTGAGAGCTAGAGTGGGCAGCAATTTTTTGTTCTGCTGGGAAGGCAACATAGACAAGCAGGCACCTGGCCTACACGTTTTGCTACTTCGATCATCATGGCTTTGTGTTGAGCTAAGTTTTGTTTTGCTCAATCATCTTTAATTTGATGTGAGGTTATTGTAACAAGATCATTACTAGATCGTTAAAATCAAACTTTTGCTTATGTTTGGAGTTCTCAAACTCCTGGTTATTTAAAAAGAAAAGAAAAATTTTTCATTTCCCTTCCACTTTATTTTCCTTATTTAAGGTTGGGATAGTTATTCTATTTAATTTTCTTTATCAAATTTCATAGTTTAATTTATCTGTTTAAATGTCACATAGCTTTTTCAGCTAAGACTATTATTGGGTTTCTATACCTATACAGGAGGTGCCCTAGGCTATAGTCTCCTAAAACAAGTTTTCATAGGTGTTGATAGTGTGTCCAAAATTTACGCATCAACACTCACAAATGGTGAAAATTTACAATAAAAATGATAGTCTACAACAAGAGAAATTGACTCTGGTTCGCTTGGAACATCTCGATCCATGGACTGACTATTGCTGGGTGCTGATGTGAGTGATTTTGTGGCTATTTGAGGCACTTTTGTTTCACAAATTCTTCCAACATAAGGTTATTTCTTCTTGGCATGTCCTTAGCATGCTTTTTCCTAGGCATGATTAGTACACACATTGGACTCACGCTGCCAGCATGAGCTCAATGTGACCTGAGTGTAGCCTACGCGTGAGTAAGATGAAAATTATACATTTCACACCAATTTTTGATCTTTGAATCCTGTTCTTTGAGCACAACACTTGCCTAACTTTGGTTGACCCTAAGAATGAACTACATGTTGAAAACTAATCTTGGGTATGCCTTGATTTGAGCCACTTTTGGTAGCTCATGTTGTGCTCACGCTACCAGAATGAGCTAAGCATGACCTTAGCGTGAGTAACAAAATCTTGGTGATTTAGGACCTGATGTCTAGAATTTTGGAGTCTAGGAATTGAAGTAGTCATCAATGGATCTTGAGGATGACTTTCACCTTTGAAGTCAAACTATTTTAACTCAGTTTTGAGGCTCTTGGGGTTTCTTCATGCTGGGTGTGATCAATACTCATGCTGGGCTCACATTGCCAGTGTGAGCTAAACATGACCTGAGCGTGACTAAGAAAATTTGTGCAATTTGGCCCAAAATATGAACTCCAAAATGCTGAAAATTGAAGTGGATAATAATGACCCTATGAAGACGATTTACACCTTCAAATTTTATTGTCTTTGACTTAATATCACAATCATTGAAGTTGCTCATGCTGAGGGCAAGCCTAGCTTAACAAGCCTAGCATGAGTTAGCTTGGCTTGACAAGCCCGACATGAGTTCCATGCCTTAGTCAAATTTTTTCCTACCAAAATCTCAAAAACCTCTGAGTTATTCACGTTTCAAAGTGTTAGGCTGAAATTAGTTCTATTTCATTGGGGCAATTTTGGACGTTGATGGCTTTGGGAGCATTGACTAGCAACTTTGGATGCTCAGGTGCACGTGACTCCTAGCATCCAAGCAATTATAAGCACATCACTCCGGGGCTTAGTGCTTGACTTGCCATCCACACACACAACTATACTTTGACCAATGCACATCCTTTTGATACAATACAATACAGTTCATTATTTCCTTCCATTACATTATTTTCTCTATTTTAATTTATTTTACACTTCTATATATGCTCTATTTACATTTCGTAAGTCACCAGTTATGATAACCCCAGCGCAAGCCATAGCTTATGCTTAGGGAAGTCCTTGGTTGATTTGCATGTAGATAATCCAAGGTACTCTACCTTCATTTCTTTCTTTTCCAACTTGCCCGCACATGGAGGTAGGGTCAACTATGTTTTTTTCAGCAATCTTTTATTGTTTGCTTTTCCTTTCCAGCCTCATGTTGATGATTTCAGTCAGCACATCTTTAACCTTCCAATAGATATTTATGCTACCCAATCGACACTGTTGAAAGTAAAGGGTAAGTGCATAATCATAGAGATGCAACTTAAAATGGCCAAGGCTAAGAATTAATGCTTGTTTGCAAAAGTTATTGATTTAAGAGCCCATCTTACTGATTCCTCTATACTCAATAAACTAATATCTAGGGATGAATCTTCTCAGTAACTTCAATCCAAAATTCAAGAGGTTGAGTATAAGAGGGAGTTGGTGATCATTGACAAGTCCTTGATTAAGATAAAAATCTATCACACCAACAAGTACTTAAAAGAGGTGCATGAGGAGAATGTTAGTTTAACCCAAGAAAATCAACACTTGTGTGTCATCAAGCTCTAGAAAGAATAGATGGTTGATTACATGTGACAAAAACAAGAGTAGCTTGCTAAGGTATCAATAGATTTAAGAAGGTTGGCACTAAAAAATTGCAATTTCTCAATGAAGAAAGTCCATTTCCTTTTCCAAAAATCTATAATTGAAATAGTTTCTTGGAAGAGCAAGGCTCTCAAATTTGAAAGGGTCAAGAACCTTTACAAAGATCAAGTTTATTTACAGAAAGCAATTGATGAATGAAAAATCAAATTGGTAGAGGTGAAGGTAATAAGGTCCTCTAATAGCTCCATCAAGGATGCAATATATGGAAACCCATCTTTGATGGATTGAATGTATAAAATAAGGCAAAAATTCATCTAAAGGAGTTATAAATTGAGGAGATAACTAACTATGTGGAGCTCACCAATGTTTGTTACTCAAACCTAGCAATGCAAACAGTAAAAAGTCCTTGATTAGATTTGGAAAAGCAAATGGCTAGCTTGTACATGTTGTATGGTGTCAAGTTCAAGATACACAAACAAACCAAGTAGAAGCTTAAGGTGGTAAATACAAAACTTGATATTCTTAGTTAGTGCTTCATTAATTAGTAGTCCACAACTAAGAATTTATCCAAGAGAATGAGTGATTACCAAGAGCTAAAAAATGAAGTAATGGTGTTTGATGTTAAATGCAAGCTTTACACTATCTAGTTTGTTAATGCAAAGGAGCTATTTCTAGCAATGTCTTATCCTTAGGATTTTTCCACACTCGCCCAAATTTGTTATGTAGTGTGTATCATGAATGATCCTAGGAGCAAGGAGGAGAAGATGAAGGAACTCTTGGACATCTTTCATCTTCAACCAAAGGTTGTAGCTATTGTAGGCCAACGATAATCATCTGAATCACTGTGTGTTCCCAGACCAAGACAAGTTCCTTTGGAGCCTCAAAAGCCTCCACCACCTGTGACCATTTGAACTTCTTCCTTATCTTTGCACCATCAAAGGAGTTTTGTTTGTTGGTTGTTTTCTAGTATTTAATTTTGTTGTTTTGGATACCAAAATTTTGTATTGATTGTAATTATATACACTTGGGCACTTAGTGTTTGTTTATGTATGTATGTGTGTTGTGTTTGTGTGTGTTATTACTTATTCAATAATCTCATACCTTCCCAAAAGTTTATAAGAAGCATGTTCCTTCTTTCTTTCACTCAAGGATGAGTTTTCATTTAATTGTGGGGTTATGATGAGTTGCACAAAGGTTACATCAATGAGGACTCATTGATGTAGCCTTCTGGTTGCAACCCTTTCAACTCGGCCATGTTAACGAATGATTTGATGTATTGAAATGAACTCATCAATGAAATGTCTATTTTTGCCAATAAATATACACTCACCAACCACATTTATGGTAATAAATCTCATAGTTAAAGAAAATATCTAGTATTTTTTCCACTTGAAAGTTAACATATTTTCTAAGTTTCCATAGTATAAGTCAAAGAGTATATGGATCTTTATTCAAACACTGTTATGCCTAAGCATAGTAGTATTTGTAGTAATAAAGATGAGCTTTTTGATAAACCTTGTAGTAATTTGAAATAGATTATTTATTTTCTTTGTATTTAATATTTTAGGAAATTTCCTTTAATGTTTTAAGTAATTAAGCAATTAATTAGGCTAGAATAAGCTAAATTAAATAGCAATTAATTAAGCACATAAGTACAAGCACTTCAAGCGTACACTTGACAGATGGTAATCTGTATAATGTTTAATGTTTGGTAACCCAGTAGCATTAAACATGTTCAAGATGTGTACAGCAAGTGAGAATGTATGCTTATGTTAGGATTAGTTAAATGTTAGTTAGTTAGAGTAAATTAGCAATTAAATATATAATTCTTTATTTTTCATTTTTAGGTGACTTAAAACATAAAACATAAAAATGATAAATATCATATGCCTTAGTTGCACGTAACCATACCTTTGCATTTCACAACTATAATTAGGAAGAAAATGATTGCAATGGTTAGTTTCACCTCCTAGAGAAAAGTGTACTTAGAAGGTTATAGGTCCATAGAACTCAACCAGATTACATGTGAATGCTTAGTGATTCATATGGTCTAGTGTAAGGTCTACTTGCCACTCATCAATTCATCATCGAAATACTAGACTTTGCATTGACTATTATCTATATACAAAAACTAATCATTAAAATTTGTTGTTAGTTAAAAAAATCTTGAAGATCTTCTTGCATTAGGTAAATTGGAAGCTTTTTTATGAGAATTGGAACCAACTTCATGCATTGTAGGACTTGACTTGAAAGAATAAGTGCTCTATTATTTAAAGTTATAGGCATTAGTAAAATTTTCAATAAATCTTGGGACATAAGAAGAATTATTATCTTTAGGTTTTTTAGAACTTATGATATATTGTCTCTTCATTGAATATTTTATCCCAAGATAGAATTATTTCTTATTACATGGATCCTAAAGTTTATATTCAAAATCAACACCTCCATATCCCAAGAAAATACATTGATCTACAAGAGCATCCAGTTTTCTAGTACCTTATTAATGCATATAAGCTTCATATTTAATGATATTAAAATAAGAGAAAAAATGTTTTCTTCAACCCAAATAATTTTCTCTAATGTTGTGTGAGGAGAATGAATGATCAAGTATGTAGTATTGGTAGCAACTTCTGCCCAAAAGACCTTAGGAAGCCTTGATTACAATAATAATGTATGTAAGTTTCTAGAATGATTATGTTGTATCATTCTAACACACCATTATTCTGATGAGTCGCAAGAGGAGTCTTTGACTGCACTATTGCATTTATTCTACAAAACAAATCAAACTCTAAGGAGGTATATTCACATCCATTATCAGTAATGAGATGTTTTTAGAGTAGCCAAACACCTTTTCTACTCTAGTCCTTAATCAATATGATAAATTTTTATCTTTTTAGAGTAGCCAAACTCTAAGAATTTATCTTTTGAATCAATATGATAAATTTTTATGTTTGAAATCATCAATAAATGTGATAAAATATAATGATCCATCAAAAGAAGATGGATCAATATGTCCAACTACACATAAATAAATAATTTTAGCTCCCTAATTACCTTTTTTCTAGAAGTAGATCTTTGGAAATTCACTTCTCTTACTTCACCAATTATAAAATTTTTCCAAAACTTTAAAGATATAGAAGAAAACTTAGGCAATAAGTTGTTGGAAGTAAGGACTTGCATATCTCTTTCACTCAAGTAACCAAGTCTCTTATCGAACAGGGAAATATCATTTGTTTGGGTTATTTTTGAAAAATTCTATATGGATTTAGCATACATCACATATATTGATTTTTCCTTCTACAAATGGATCAACAACATAGATCCTTTTGTAATCTTCGATTTCCTTAATTCAAAGATAATGAAATATCTAGCAACATCTAACTACCTAGCTAAAATAAGATTCTTGTATAGGGTAGACATGTCTAACATTTATTAAAAGAAGTTTATGATTATTGTAATCTACAAAAGTCACATTTCCAATTCCTTTAATATGATATTTTCTATTATCACCCAACAACACATAATAGTTTGAAACCTTATAGTAATAAGTAAGCATGAAAGTATCTAAACAACCATGAAAAGCACTAGAACATAAAATCTATGAATTTGAAGAAAAATATTAAGAAACATTTGCCTCATTGAAAGTAGCAATCATGATGATAATTTGTTCACTTTCAATTTCCAGATTAAGGCTTTGAGCTCCTTTAGGATCTTGATATAGCTTTTGTTGTTGTTTCCTTCATCTAATTCTTATTATTTAACATCCAATAGTCTTTGATATTATGATCATTTTTCTTATAGTATTTGCATTGAATATCCTTTCTAGTGGATCCTCTTTTACTTTTTCTTTAACTCTAATCCCCTCCTTTGAATTGAGAATGAGCTTAATAATGCTTCTTTTGAATTGACAATGACCTCAGTAAGGCTTACTAGAGGGCTTGAAAATACTTGTTTTGTCTACATCTAACACTCTTGCAAAAACTATATTTAAGGTAGGGATAGTGGAGGAGTAGTCATGAGAGTTATGTAGAGATGTTTTCAAGACTAAATAAGAAACTTAGAATAGTAATAATCTTTAAATTTTTGAGAAAAATAACTTGCGCATAATCTGAGCAAATAGATCATTCATCTCATCCAAATGAGTTTGTAATGATGATCCTTATTTCATTTTCATTTTGCAGACATTATTGATAATATAATACTTATTTGAACTAGTAGGCTTATCATAATATTGATTCAAACCAGTAGCTGATTATTTAAGCATCTTCTATAATTCTTGTATGGTTACTCTCTTGGCATATAACTATAAAATCTCATTGCTAAGACATAAGAAAATTAGAGAAATGGCCTCCCTAGGCATTTTGATAAAATCTTCATCTAACATAGCAACCTAACAACTTGACTATGGATTTGTCTTCTAAGACCAATTCATGATTAAATGTTTCCCAATTCTTACCTCCAATTAGTATACTGGTAATTATAACCTCTCCATAGCAAATAAAAACCAATAAGAAATATTTGATATCACTATTGGATAATTAAAAATAAAACATAGAAGAATTTTGAATTTTCCCTACTATAAAACTCAGTGCAGTGGTGGTTGAGATTAGAATGCCAATAAAATGAAGTAGAGAAAAAAAATAGAGAACAAGAATTGAAGAATAAGGAACTTGTGAATTTTACATGAATCTGAAATGAGGTCATAAATAGAAAAAAAAACACACTTAAATTTAAAATTATAGCAAACACCAATGCTACTTATATGAAAATTTAATATAGAACAAAGTGCAAATTTCTTTGGTTGAATGTGTTAGCATAAAGAGGACTTGTTATTGAATATGCAAGTAAACTTTACTATCAAATCCAACAAAATTAGTGTACATAATGCTACTCAACTACACTAGAAAATAATGTAGAATTTGCTACTAGTGTAGAGATGTATGTAAAAGATGAAAATAGGGAAATTAGAGAAGAGAAGCCAACAAAGAAAAGAACTACTACATGAGGGAGGTAGCTGACACTACCTATTATTTGGTAAATGCCAATGCTTCTCATAGACTTATAATAGAGAGGAATAGGAGAGGATGGCTTCTTGATTCAACCACTCCTGTGGATGTTCAAAATCTCTTTAGTTGTTAATGTTGAAAATTTGGCTTCACACCAATACCACTCATGTTTTCTTTGTATTTATTTCCCTATAATAGAGATTCTTCCATTTACAAAAAGGAGGTACACAACTATAAGCCAAAAGAAGAAATACCATTAGAGGAGGTTGTGCATAAAAAGACCTTGCGAATTCACAAATTTATCATAGAAATATCAGTCAAGATAGATAAGATGTAGGACTCCTTAGATGAGAATTTTCATGCAACACTAAAATAGTAGAGGAGATAATAGAATAGAAGAATAGGGAGAAAGATAGAATAGGAAAAAGACATAGTATAGAACTATTATTAGTAGAAAGGTAAGGCTATAGCAATAGAAGTGGTTGTAGGTTTTGCTAGAGACAATGAAGGATGTGACATATGCTAATATGACCATTTCAAGAGATGTTGCTCAATTTTGTCATATTTGCAAGAATTTGGGATTTATGCCTTAAATTCAAGGCCTATGAAGAGACAACTATCTAAGAGGTTGTCTTACCATTAAAGCAACTATCAACAATAGTTCCACCAGAAATAGTACAAACAAAGTGAAATTCCACATTAATGTAAAGAATATTATCATCAATGGTGAAATCCACAATCATGGGGGATACCACCACCAAGGCAATAGTATCCTTACTACCAATCAAACCCACATGGTTACCATATCCAACAACTTATTGTAGCGACCAAAAATGTTAGTGGTTGGAACACTGAGAGGTCACTAAGCATACAACCTAACCTCAGATTTGTGCAAGGTCCATGCTAGGGTAAATGGAAATGGGGCACCTTAGACAGGTTGCTCGATCAGATAGGGCCTTAATCGGTGTACAATAACCTTCTGTAAATGTTGGTTTTAAAGATGTTGTATGCATGTTGAGCGATGAGCGATAAATGTAAATCGATTGAGTGAAATGAAAAACATGAAAATAAAAAGAAATGATGTAGGCTTGTGTGAGAAAGTGCACCACCCCAAGATTAGGGGATCTGATCTTTCCTTTATTGAAGATGGTGTACAATAGATGGCAATGTAGATAGGCACAACTTGCAACAAAGAAGTGTGGTCACCACTCAAATTGTTATCAATAGCTTGCTAACAAGAGATTTCTAGTTACCAATGTCCTTGCCAAAGCTAATTGCTAGAAATGCAAAATGTTAAAATGCTAACCAAGAAGCCAATTTCTAGAGAAGTGATTTGCAAAAGCCAATAATGCCAAAAGCAAGCCATGGTAGAATGCTCCAAGCCAGCCATAAGAATGATCAATCCAAAAGCCAACCCCTTAAACATTATTTGCTAAGGTATTTATAGAGCTAAGAGTAGAAGAAAAACATGGTTTGGATGCCATGTGTCTTGGGTTCCACAGACTGCAAATGTGACTATGTCATGATGCTATGTGATGCTCGGTGTGAAAACTACTATGCTGTGATCATACTGTTCATGTTGCATATGCCAGAGTCCAATGAACTGCAATGTTTGTTATAGAGAAAATCTTCCAAGAATGAATGTAAAGTGGAGCCTATGCTCTAGGAATATGTCTTCCCTACTCTTGTGAGCATGGTTAAGCATAGGGACAAATTTATTGGATAGTCAAGGAGGTGCAAAAAAAGGTAAACTTGCTAATTTTTTCTGTTGAAGAGATGCCGAGATGAGAGTAAGTGTTGCCAATAAGTTTTTTAGCAAACTAAAGATCTCTTGGATCTCTCATACAAGTGTTTTACTCTTTACGCTACCCAACATATTAGCATAGCATAAACATTCACACGTTATGCTGTGCTACACTACGTAGTGTAACATAGTGTAGTCACTGATCTTGGAAGGAATCTTGCCTAAAAGCCTAAAATACCTATCTAAGGCATGGCTAGGCAAGCAACTGCAACCTTGTCTTTCATGCTGAAAGGTCTTGGGACCTGCTGAGTTCATCTTTGAAGCACTTTGGTGTTTTTCATCCTCCCTACACTATGCTACATTATGTAGCATAGCATAACATAGCAACCAATATGGCATGCATCCTTGTATGATCTATAATGCTTTGTTAAGAAACCTTTCTTGAGGCCCAAGGGCTAAATTGAATAGGTAGTTTTAAAGGTCAAAGTGTGTTCAAGTACAATCATCTTGCTATAATCACTTGGTAGAGGGCCTTTGTATGTTCTGTCCTTGCTATGTAGTATAGCATAGCATAGCACCCAGTTTGGCTTGGATTCTGACTCAATCTTGCAAACGTTTTTTCACTAGATGTTAGTCATGTCTTGGTGTGTTAGCAAAGAAAACCTGTTTGACAATTCAAGCATGGGAAAATGTACATAATCCATCAAAGCCATCTGAGTAGGAGCATCGGTAGAGTGCAAATTTGCTACACTGTGCTACACTGCATAGCGTAGCATAGTGTAGTGCTTGAGTGAAGAGGATTTCTAACAAAGTTTACCACAGTTTTACTACATCACGTTGCTTATGCATCAATGATGAAGTGCGGACAATATCCTGAAGAACTAAATTTTTGTCAATCTATATTTTTTGTGTTCAATTAGTCTCCCCAAGGCCTACTACATAGTGTAGCATAGCATAGCTTAGCAGGTCTTGTAGTTAGAAAACTTGCCGAACGATTTTCTTAATCCTAAACACCTTCAACAACTCTTAGCATGGTCCTTGGGTATACTGTTAGCTTGGTCAAGTGTCAAGCTAGGTAGATCAGAGGGTGTAACAAACCTATCATCCTAGGAGATAGAAAATTTTCTTGACTGTGCAGTCTACCCCAAGTGCCTCTTTTATGAAAACTAGCCTTGTGGTTGGATGCCACGTTGACTATGTCACAGAGGGTATTTTCTGCACAATCCAACATGACATCATGCTTATATGAACCCTTGCCCAAATCCCAAGACTGTTGAATCATGAGTGTCCCAAAATTTATGGTGTTTCAGTGGCCACTCTTTGTTGATGTTTGGAGGATCTTTCCTAAAGATGTTGACAAAGAATACGAAACAAAATGTAGAACTAGGCACCAACACTGCTCTTTAGTGCCCACTTAGATCATGCTTCACCACATTTGAAAGTACTGGGAGAGTGATTGTAAGGTAAGGGGTTAAGAGATAGAGTTGAGGAAACAAGTTTAGGGTAGAAATGAATATAAGATGCAAGGGTTTGAGAAACTGTTGCCATAGCATGATCCCTCATCGAAGTGCTTATGAGGAAGTTAGCACACATGGGCATCTATCCCTGTTAGCCTTTCACCTCTCACCGGAGTGCTTAGATATGGTCAATTTATGGCCGCAGTGATCATAGAGTTGCACGTTGTGCCATTTTTCTTTGGCACTTTTTTTTATTTTTTTCTTACAAGCTTTTCTACTCTTTTTTGCATTTTTGTGTCTTTCCATTGTTGTACACCCATGTTCACTTGCAAACAACCTATTGTTATAGGACAGTTGTTTCCTCCCGAAGATGAGTTATGTTACATCCATGTGGGGTTTTTACCTACCTACAAATGCTTCCCATGGGGCAAGTTGCATTACACCCATCATGGACTTGATGGTTGGACATGTGGAAAGGGCTCTATGCATTGGAAAAGCTTCTAAAGAGGAAATGAAAAATTGGAAGTATATAAGGAATGAAGGCTAAATTGGATAAAAATGGTAAGTAGGGCATGTGTTGCAATTGGAAACATTAGTGGCTAAACACCGAGAGTTCATCGGGTGAACAATTTAACCTTGGATCTGTACGAGGGCCATGCTAGAGAGCAATAGAAGCGAGGTGTCGTGAATGATCTAGTGAATTAGATAGGGACTTAATGAGTGTATCTTAACCTTTCCTAAGTGCTTATCTCAAAAATGATGTACATGAAGTAAATCGATGATCAATAAATGTGAAGCAATGAAAATAGTGCAAAACAACAATGATAGTAACCAAATAGCAAAACAGACTTGGGTGAGAAACTGCACCGCCCCAAGGTCATGGGTTTGATCCTTTGCTTTGCTAAAAGGTGTACAACAGAACATGCAACATGGAAGAGGCACAACTTACAAAAAGCTCTATGGTCACAAATCTTTGAACTATTGAGCCAACCAACAAACTTAAAGCCAATCAAAGTGCTAAAAAAATTTCCAACTATGCTCTCCGAAATCCAACTTAAAATCCAACCACTACCCATGTCAACCAACAGGCAACCTCTCGAGCATTGTTTGCTAGGGTATTTATAGGGCTAGGAGAAGGAGAAAAATGTGGTTTGGATGGCATGTGTCCTAGGCCCCACAAGGTGTAAACATGGCCATACTATGTAGAGGTAAGCTTTGGTACACTATGACCATACTGCAGAAATTGCATGTGCCAAAATCTAGTGTGCCAACAATGCAAGCAGAATGGAGCCTATGTTCTAGGACTACATCTTCCCTACTCATGCAAGCAGGGTCAAGAATAGGAGATTTTTTTTTGGGATTAACCAAGGGTATGAAAAATAAAGTAAACTTGCTGATTTTGTCCACCAAAGAGATATCAGGGTGAGAATAATCATTACCGACATGTTATAGAGCTAACCAAAGATGTCTTGATTCCTCCATGCTGATGTTGCACTAACCATGCTATTTAGCACATTGGTGTAGCATAAGTAACTGCTTGCTATGCTATACTACACTATGTAGCGTAGCATAGTGTAGCCACCATTCTTGACAGAGAAATTTCATAGGAGCTGAGATCCTTTGTGTGAGGCTTGGTCAAGAAAACAACTGCAACTTTTGTCCTCCATGACAAAAAGCTTTCAAAGTTGCTGGATACATTTTTGGAACATTTCTATCATTTTTTTATTGTTACTATGCTATGCTATGCTATGTAGCATAGCATAGCATAGCAGCCAGTGTATCATGCTTACTTGTTCAATTTGCCATTTTCTACCAAGAAACCTTGCTTGAGGCCTGACGGCTAAGTGGAACAACTAGTTTTGGAGGGTAAAGCATTACCAAATGCAATCTTCTTATTGAAGTCACTTGGGAAAGAGGGCCTTTGTGCACTTTATCCCTGTTACACTCTACTATGCTACATAGTATAGCACACCATAGCACCTTGTGTTGGTGGAGCAAATTTTCTTAATAGTTGCAACATGTGGGAAAATGCTTTAGAAGACCAACTTGTCATCAACATACATCTTGGATGCTTTGATTAATATCTTCAATGTTTGCTACACTGCATAGCATAGCATAGCATAGTAGATTTCTATGCTAGAAAACTTGTTGAACTATTTTGCTCATCCCAAAAACTTTCGACAACTCCAAGCATGGTCTTTGGGTAGACTACCAGCAGGGTCAATTACCCAGTTGGGCAAACTTGAGAGTCCAGTACGCTTGTTAGCGCCAAAGATAGACAAATTGTGAAACTATACAATCTATCCTTAATGCCTATGTAGTTCTGCCAGTCCATCATGATGCTACACATGTGGAAATCCTTTCACAAATTCCAAGACTCTATTGAAGCATGAGGGTCCTAAAATTTTATGGTGTTTCAATCACCCCTCTTTGTCAACGTCTAGAGGATTTTCCTGAGAGACATCAACAAAGAATATGAAACACGATGAAGGACAAGATGCCAACACCACTCTCCAGTGCTCACTGAGATGACACTTTGTTGTTCTTGGGAGTATCAGGGTAGTCATGTAGGAAAAGGAGAAAAGGATGGATTTTAAGAAACAAATTTAGGAAATGAAAAGATGTACCATAGTGTGGTTCCTTGTTGGACTGATTGTGAGGGAGTCGGTATGCATGGGAATCTATCTTTTGTTGGCCTTTGACCTCTCTTCGGAATGCTTAGAGATGGTCATTGTGAAATAGCTAATGTGCCATTTGTTTAGGCATGCCTCTTTTTTTCTTGAGCTCTTTTGCTCTTTTATGCTTTTGCACTTTTCTTTTGCTATTTAACCATGTTCACTTGCAAAAAACCTTGTTGTTGTAGGATGGGTGTTTCCTCCCCGACATGAGTTGTGTTACATCCATATGGGGCTTTTGTACCATCCGAAATCGTCAGTCTTCAGTTGGAAGGAAATAGAAATCGGGGGGATCACCGGACATGCATAGAAGACCCTACCTTCACTTGAGGGAAAGCTGGAATGGACGAAGGCATAGTACCTTGAGTGGTCTGCATGTGGATCAAGCAAGGATTTCCCCAAACATACACTAAGGTGCTATACGGTTATATGTAAACAGTGTAACAGGCGTAAAGCATGAGCGTAAACAACGTAACTGATGCAAACGGAGCGTAACCATAAAAGAGCGTAAACAGTATACATGCAACAATTAATGAAAAAAATGTAACAGATTTTAGGAAAAAAATGTAACAATGCTATTTCAAAATGAGAGTTACAATGCACCAGTCTAACGCAGTTGTGGCTTCGACACAAGGCGGATGATTAGCCCCCGTGGATGCAAGGATGACTGTGGGCTGGTTCAAACTATAAGCACAGCGTAGAGGCTGTATGCTCAGCGTACAGGGTTGTCCAACGTACAAGGTTCTTTGCTCTAGTTCTTAGCATATTTGTTTATCTCTCTATTTTTGCTCCAAATTGTCAGCCTACCTCGATCTAGTGAAAAATTGAGATTTTTATACAGGTTTAGACGTTAGACTCGGGTTGGGTGACACGTGGCATGTTGACCAGGTGCAAAAGAATAAAATTTATAAGTGTACAACATGTTACATCCGCTAGGTGTATACGCTGAGCGTATACGCTATATTTGGTGGGTGTAGACTCTAGGCGTATACATTGGGCGTATACATGTCGTGGACATTGGGCATATACGCTGAATATATATGTTGTGTCTTCTGGCATATACGTTGGGCATATACGCTGTGGATGCTGGGTGTATATGCTGATGGTTGCTCTGTTTGTGTGAGTTGCTGCCTTGTACCAAGTTTTGCTCTGCAGTGTTATTTCCATGTCGTCTTCAGGGATTACGTGTTGGGCGTATACATCAGTCGTACCTACTGAGTGTACATGTGAGGTGTGTACGTTGTACGTGTATGTCAGATGTCTACGCTAGGCATATATGCTGAGGTGTGATCTTGAGCGTATACGCTGGAAACGTGATTTTAGGCATATACGCTAGAAATACATACTTAGTGAAAACTAAGTATGTTGAGCTCCGAAGTTGCCATTTCTGATAGCAGATGTCATTGTCGTCATCTGTGGGTCCTAAGGAATTGTTTCTCATTGAGTTTGACCTTGCTTGAAGCTATTTGTGGGGTTCTCAAGCTTTAGTTATGCGAGGGAGCATCATGACTTAGCTTGATTCTTTTTGGAAAAAGTACTAAGCTTGAAATTTTATGGTGTTTCAGCTTTGACCTACCTATAGGTTCTTCCCATGTGGTGAGCTACATTACCTGCATCATGGACCTTGTGGTTGAGCATGTGGAAGGGCTTTTATATGCATCAAGCAAGCTTGTAAAAGAGATGTGAAATGGGAAACTATGGGTGTGAAAAGTGAGGTGAAGAAGGATAATATGGAGGGTTGGATTTGCACTCCCAAGTAGCCAAGCTTGTTAGAATGATCACCTTGGAATGATGTGGTGTCCTGTCCTCTAGGAAAAACACATCTCTAACCGATACCATCTTGGCCTATGTCCTGAAAACACAATAGAAAGTAAACCAGAAAAATGTAACCATGAAATGAGATGAGGGTAGGATCCCACTTGCTTTAAACACTACTAAAGTATGGTGCATTGTTGCTAAAGCATGTGACATCCAAACTAGGAAGGCCAGTAGTGGTTTTGGCAATGGCAAACTGAAGGGGTTGGCACCAAGGAGGCTAGGAGTTACGGTGATGCAAGTGCTTAGGAATCCCCACCTAGGGCAAACATAATATAGTTTAGCTATAAGTTGAGAAACCTAATAGCTAAACATATTTTGAGCTTGGATGATAGCGGGGGCTAGAGGGTAGCAACTTTCTGGCTAGGCTACAATAGTTTTGGGACTCCAGCAGTAGGTGTTGACAATTGGAGCTACTGCTAGGATAATGAGTTGTGGTAGGAGTAGATCTAAAAGTTTAGTAAGATGTCAGATGATATCTTTGAATGATCAGAAAGATGCCAGGGGCAATGGTGTTGCATATGTTTTATAGGATGTTTTCTTATCATCATGAACTGCATTCTAGAACTACAACATCCCACCCTATGTTGGCATTGTGCATGCTCTCTTGTTTGTGGGATCATGGATGTGGGCTAAGAACATTGTACCGTGAACCCAGTTTAAGGTCATGGTAGACCATCAGATATACTAGTTTAAGTTCCTAGTAGACCGTGATGTACTAGTTTAACATCCTAATAGATCGTTGTGCTAGTTTAAGGTCCTAGTAGATTGCTGTGCTAGTTTATCATCATAACAGATGGTTGATGGACTAGTTTAAGGTCGTAGCAGATCATTTGTGCCAGTTTTACACTATAACGGATGTCCTTTGCTAGTTTTACATCATAGGGGATGGTCTGTGCTAGTTTATACTCATAGCAGACTATCTGTGCTTGTTTATAGTCATAGCGGACTATCTGTGCCAATTTATAGTCATAGAGGACTACCTATTGCTTAATTTTCTTCTCCATTAGACGTAGTATGGCTTGAGTTACAAGTGGTTCATGGGATTTGCAAACTCTTTTCCATCCATGTCTGCCAATTTGAAGGCTCCATTCTCATAGGATTTCATGACTATGAATGAAGCTTCCCAATTTACTAAGAACTTGATTACATGCTCACGAATAGCTTTGAGAACTAGGTCTCCTTTTTTGATTGGCCACCAATGTAGATTGGAATGATGCTTTTGCCGCTACTTGTCTTGGTACCATTCGATACGACCAAGTGTTAGAGCACATTCCTCCTCTATGGAGTTGAGGTTAATGATCCTTCACTTGTTGTTCTGAGCCTTATTCACAATTGTTGAAAGGATCATTTGAAGTGATGGTACCTACAATTTAAGAGGTAACATTACTTTAGATCTATAGAACAAGCTATAAGGAATCTTACTTGTGGCCATTCCACATGTTGTACGATAAGCCCATAGTACGTAGAGGATTTTCTCATGCCATCTCCTCTTACTATTGCTAAGCATCCTTTTCAGCAAGTTGATGATGGCCTTGTTTGTTGACTTTGCCTAACCATTTACCTGTAGGTAGTATGACAATGAAAAGGATTGTTTGATGCCAAGCTTGCTACACAAGGTTTTGGTTTCTATGCTACTAAACTGTGGTCCATTTTCTATCACAATAGTCATGGAAAGACCAAACCTTGTTACTATGTTGTCCAAGATAAAGTGGCAAACCTATTAACATGTAGGTTTTCTAATGGGGATAGCCTTTGTCCACTTTGTGAAGTACTCAGTGGAAGTGATGATGAAGCTATGTCCTGCGGAATACTTAGGTGTGATGGAGCCTATGATATCTAGCCCCCATCATTGGAATGGCCACATAATTTTTGTAGGATGCAACTTAGTAGGTGAAACATGTATAAGATTTTCATGACATTGGCATGTATCATACGTCCTAACATTAGCAAGGAAATCTCATTCCATGCATGGCCATTAAGATCCTAGGCATCTGAATTTTGCTGCCATAGCCCTAGGAGCTATGTGTCCTCCACATAGTCCTTCATGGACTTCATCAACGATTTTCTGTGCTTCTTCACCACAAACACAAGTTAGCAATATCCCATAAAAGGAGTGTTTGCATAAGGTATTATCTCCAGTAAGGACATACTATTAGGCTCACTTTTGGATTGCATCCTTTTGAGCAGATGTCAAGCCGTGTGGGGGTTTACTGTGTTGGAGGTAGGCTTTAACATTAGCGTACCACTCTTGGGCATCAATAGCACTTATGGAGGCTATGTGTACTTCTTGAGTAATACGGTCTATGCACTTTGTAATTGAAGCAGGTAAATTTGCAAACATGTGTGGTGGCACATTTAATGCTAGCATGGCTAAGGCATCTGCTATAGTGTTCTCATTGCATGGCACATTTTGGATGTCTATCATTGTAAACCATTTTAGCAAAATCTTGGCCAAGTCACAATAAGGGTGTAAATGTGAAGCTTTACAAATATAGATTTTATTAATCTAGTTGACTATGAGTTGGGAATCACCTCGGACTACCAAATGTTGAATATTTAATTCCTAGGCTGCTAAAAGGTCCCTAAGGAGTCCTAAGTACTTAGCTATATTGTTTGTACAAAGGAATGTAAAATGGTAAGAGAAAGGTCAAATGTCCCCCAAGGGAAATGTAATGATAGTAGTAGCACTACCACCTCATCTGGTTCAGGCATCGTCGAAATGCAAAGTAGGTTCGAAGTGTAATGGTACAGGGTTGATGCTATTAACATGTTCATCGAGGAATTCCGGCTCTATGGTTGCCTGATCATCGACCGGTGAGGTCATGAGCTATGTAGTTATCAGTTGTCCTTTCATTGATTATTGGACTACATAGTGTAAATCGAATTCTACCATTATAGCTTTCCATGAGGCTATCCTCCTACTTTAGTATAAATTGTTCGTGATAGCCCAAACTACATTGCATTTGCATATAATGTTGACCTTGCTTCGAAACAGGTAATGTCTCCACTTTTTTAGCATGAATACTAGGTCAAGGTAATTTCTTTCTACTTCTTTGTACTTCACCTCATGAGCTATCAATGTTTGGATCAAGTAATAAGCTAGGATTTCAGAGCCATCATCTCTTTTCTAACACAACAATGATACAATAGATGTGTTTGAAGTAGCAAAGTAGATGTAGAAAGACTTATCCCTCTATGATGGGTAAATAGTTGGGAGCTATAAAAGCTCTTTCTTTATGTCATTGAAGGCTTGTTGACATTGTTTCGTCAACTTGAAGTTGACCCCCTTTTTCAGAAAGTGTTGCATGGGGTGTAACTTGTCGGTCGCCTTTGCTACAAAACTTCTAATAAATTGTATTCTACCTTGCAACCTGTGTAATTATTTAAGGTTGGTAGGGGGTGCTAGGTTAACGATGGCCTTAACTTTGTCAAGGTCCACTCATATTTTAGCTTCCGATACTACAAACCCTAGCATGCATCTTGTTTTAACTCCAAAAACACATTTCTTTTCATTAAGATGCAAGTCATGCCGATGAAAATGCTTGAGTACTAAATATAAATTGGTGGGGTGATCAATAGCTCTCTTAGACTTGATTGCTATGTCATCCATAAAATCATTTAGTCTCTCTACGAGGTGGTCACTGAATATGTACGTTATGGCTCATTGATAGGTTGCTTCAATGTTTTTGAGATCAAAGGGAATCATAGTGTAACAAAAGGTTCCCTAAGAAATCATGAATGTAGTTGTTAGCTGATGCTCTAGATTGATGCGGATTTGATTGTAACCTAAGAACCCATCCATAAAGGACAGTAAAGCATGACCATCCATAGTGTCAATAAGTTGATCAATACTTGATAATGGAAAGTCATCTTTAATCATTACTTTGTTCAAATCTCAGAAGTATATACAAATTCGTATACCTCTTATTTTCTTGGAGACTACAATGATGTTCGATAACCACTCTGAGTAATTAACTATGAGAATGAAACTTGCTTGATACAACTTGGTAACCTTGTCATGTATGACTAGTGCAATTTCCAGGTTAATTTTTTGAGCCTTTATTTAACTGCTTTGATACGTGGATCTAAGACAATGTTATCTTGTACGAACCATGGATCTAAGCCTAGCATGTCATTAGAGGACCATGCAAACACTTTAATGTTGTTTTGGAGAACCTTAGATANTCATGATAAGAAAAAGCCAAGTCAAGTGTTACCTATTCTTAGCAATAGCATGTGATGAATGTTTGTAAAGTAATAATACAACATAAAGTAATAATCAATCACTATGTAAAATTTGCAAGTTGAAGCTATCAATTTAAGGTCTTGGTGGATCGTATCGAAACATAAAATGAATGCTAACATTGACAGTTTAAGATCATAGTGGACCATCACATATTATATAATTTGGTTTATGATATGGAATGAGTGGTGAGATGCCATGTAGGACATGGTAGATTATTGACCGAATTAAAGCATGTGCAAGAATTGATAGTTTAAGGTCTTTGCAAATAATTAACAAGGATATTTAAGAAGCTAAGATTTGCTAGTTTAAGGTATTTGTGGAATGCTATTAGGCTACATTATAGGTTAATGTCCTATGTAAACCAATATTGAAAGTTTAAGGTCTTAGCAGACCATTAATGGGTAGACTTTGTAAAGACAGATGGATGATATGAGATGGAACAAAATTTTTGGTGGATCCACTTGTTGTGCTATAGAAAATTGTTGTGCTAAGGTGTTACTATGACACAATAGTGCTACACTACAAGGGGTGTCCCACATTAATCAGGTGATGAAAATGGAAAGTATTTTACCACGTTGGCTATAAATAGGGGTTTACGCCCTGGTAAACTTGTCATTTTCATTGTCAAAGCCTAGAGCCCATACTCAGAGCATAGCATGATTGCATAGAGAGAAAGTGAACTGGTATAGCATAGTAGTTGATAGGGAATTTGCAAGCAAGATAATGGCACCCAAAGATGAACGCAAGCACTGAGGACTTTCCAAAGTAGATGAGGTGAAGGACACTTGGGGGTGCCTATCCAAGGCGTGCATTGAAGTGTAGGAGTAGGCTCCGTCTACTTGGTAATTCATTACACTACCCTTATTTTCCAAATGCTGTTATGGTTATTGTGATGAAATTTGCATCCATTGCCACTATTTTGGTTGCCATTTTGGCTGCCATGCCATTATTGTCATTTTGACCACTACATGCAACATCACCTTAAGTACCATTATTGAGAATGGTGACTACCTTGTTGCAAGGGTTTGGGAAATTCTAAGTGACGTAGCACATGCTTGGCATATTCTAAGTTACACTTGCTTGGAAATTCTATTCCTATTATAGTGATATGTTTGCCATATTGCCATGCGTCTGCCTATGCTTGTTCATTCGTTATCTTGGTATGCTATGCATATCATAGTAGTCACCCTTAAGTGTACATGTAATTGTTATGTTGTGTACCTATTATGTTCTGGTATTTTTCATGTAACAATTACCGTAAGGCATAGTCAGTGTTGTTACATAGTGTGGTGCCTAATGGCTATGCTACGCTATTAATGCTATTTTGTAATATCGCCTATAATGCTTGACTGTGTTCTTTTTTTTATTAAAATAAAATTTATGAATGGGAGAACATGCTATGCTATGTGAAAATAAATTTTATTCTACACTATATGTGAATAGATGATTACACTACGCTACATGTAAACTTCAGTTGAAGACAATGCTAACATTTGATGCTTTGTTGTGCAGGGTCATGTTGAAGCCCATCCTGATTGTCCTTCAAATTGTAGGAGTCCTATGCTACCTTAGTGAACTAGTGGTCAATTTTCCTCCTCCCCATGTACGTGTGGGGTGACAGGTGGTCTAGTTCTAGGAGGTCACATAGGACTTCTTACAATTCCTCTTCTGCTATTTTAGTATGATCATTTTGTCACACTTATCAGTGGAGACAGTAGCTGTAATCACAGAAACACTTTTTCCTGGGACAAATCGGGGCATTCTAAAATTTTTGACTGATGGGTTAACTAGAGGTGAATGGGTAGAAGACTACAACTAGCACCNTTGGTAATATAAAAAATATATAATGTTAACACTTTTGTTTAGTGTAACATGGATTATACAACATGATGAGATAGCTTCATAGAACTCACCCACTAGCATAGTAAATGATCCTAGGTGGATTCTAAAAATAGNTTTTATATTACCAAGTTTTATGTTGACAAGAGTGGTCTTCACGGTGATATAGATGCCTTGGCGTTGGCACAAATGGCCTTGCAGGAGTTTTCCTCAACTGGGAATGTGCATGCTGGTGTAATAGGCCAATTTGGGGGTGAGTTTAAAACCTACCTAACTAGGTATTTCTAATTCTATGGAAAGCGTAAGGAAGCTAGTTCGTTGGATAGGAAGTGGTCATCCCTCAGGCTACTCACCCTTGAAGATGTGCTAGTGGATCTCCCACCATTTTCCATGTCATTTAAACTTGGTATGCTAAACTATGAATTCACTGTCATGTGTTGGCGGAGAGCCAAAGCCATGCAATGGGATGTCGCTTGATTATTTTTTACATAATTATTTATTTTCAAGACAACTGTCATCTCATCTTTTGTTTTATGTGGGAAGAGACAATGTTTTTTTTTTGGAAAAAGCTTTGTTTTGATCTTGTACTCATGCTCAAGTGCTATGTTGTGTGTTGCAACTACTTCAAAGTGTTACAGTGCACAACAGCATGCTCAAAGTTTTGAATGTATTGGGTGTATCAGAGGTGTGGCTGAGTAGAGTATGTTGATGAATAGATAGAAAATGTACCAAGAAATGGGGATGTACTAGTGAATGGCTTGATTTAGTCTTGCCACGTGTGCTGTGAACAATGTCTCACCTTGCTGCTTATGATAAAGTGCACTATTGTATGAACACCTCTGAGTCTCATCCTACAAACAAAACTCCAAGGAGACAAGAAAACCATGAGTGAGTAAGAAAACTTAGACTTAAACAGCTACTAATGAAACAATGGCACCAGATGAGATATCAGGCATGGTATCTAGCTAGTAGAAATATTGTTAGGATCGGTCGATGGCGAGCGATGCAGCGATTCTAATGAAGTTTGAATGCAGCCATAGATTGAAGAAACAAAGATGAAATTTCTAGTTTATAGTCTTAGCAGACTATCATGGGTTAGTTTTATGTCATGACCCATTGGACATTTCCTGTTTAGCGTCGTGGAGGACGATGTGTTGCCAGTTTCTAGTCTTAGCAGACCATGAAGAGGCAAACCAGTTTATAGTCTTAGTGGACTCTGGCAAGTGGGATTGTGGTAGTTTACTATCGTACCATATTGGTGCTAGTTTATTGTCATTGTAGATGCTGTGTGGTATCAGTTTATCGTCGTGATGCCAGGACGGGCTTTGGTATCAGTTTTAAGTCATTATCCAGGACTGTTCTATGGTATCAGTTTACTGTCATGATTCCAGGATGAGCTATGGTATCAGTTTATAGTCGTGACACCAGGACTCACACATACATAAGCTTATACTCAAATATAGAATGGTTTTAGGAACAAGTGATTGGTTGGATTTTCAAGCTCATGCCCTTCCATATCAGCTAACTTGAATGCTCCGTTATCGTATGCTTTAGTGACCAAGTAGGACCCTTCCCAATTGGCTGAGAATTTGTTTGGGTGTTCTCGAATGGACTTAAGTATAAGGTCTACTTCTTTGATTATGCGCTTATGAATGTCATGCCGATGGCATTGCCGTTGTTGTTTTTGGTACCACTCAATCTGATCAAGTACACGTATGCATTCCTCCTCCACTGAGTTTAGGCCAATGATGCGCAAGTCATTATTTTGTCCTTCATCGAGGAGTCCAGAAAGTGTGATCCTTAAATATGGTACCTACAATTCCAGAGGTAAGACAGCTTCTGAACCATAAACAAGGCTATATGGCATTTTACCTATTGAAGTTTGATGTGTCGTACGATATGCCCATAGTGCGTATACCAATTGTTTGTGCCATCTTCTCATGCTTAGGATAAGCATCTTTTTAAGTATAGTAATGATGGCTTTGTTGGTGGCCTCTGCTTGCCCATTGTTCTGAGGGTAGTAAGGGGATGAAAATGAGTTTTTGATCCCCAGACTTTCACAAAAAGTTTTGGTTTCAGCACTGCTGAATTGTGGCCCATTATCGGTGATGGTGGTCATAGGGATGCCAAAACAGGTTACAATGTTTTTAAGAATGAAGTTGCATATGTGTTTAAATGTAATCTTTCCTAGGGGAACAGCTTCTACCCACTTCGTGAAATATTCTGTTATGGTTATGATGAAACTATGCGCTACAGAAAATGACGGTGTTATTGGTCCGATAAGGTCTAGCCCCCACTTTCGGAAAGGCCATGTGATTTGCGCTGTATGCAACTCATTTGGTGGGACATGGGTTAGATTGCTATTTCTTTAGCAGGTACTACATGTCTTAGCCTTGGAGAGACAGTCATACTCCATGTGTGGCCAATAATAGCCTAAGTGTCTTATCTTTGTTCCCATTGCCTTAGGTGTTATATGTCCTTTGCATAGTCCGACATGTACCTGTTCAACGATGGTTTGGGCATCAGTACTACCAATGTATGTTAGCAATATGCCTTCATAGGATTTGTGACACAATCTATCCCCTACCAGTGCATATTATTTAGAAGGTTTTCGTATTGCATCTTTTTGTGTGTTCGTTAAATGCTGCGATGTTTCACCATATCATGTGTGTTGTACTAATGGATGCAATTGGCAATGTATCAGGAGTATCAATTATTGGTTTGGCATAACTGATTATGGAGCTTGGTAATGTATGAAACATGTCAATCGATATGTTTAACGCTAAGGTGGCCAATGCGTCTGCAATGGTATTATCATTTCTAGAGACGTGTTGCACATCAATGTTTTTGAATCATTTCATTAATTATTTTGCTAGGTCATAGTATGGTTGTAAATGTTACGAATTGCATGCATAAATATCTATGACTTGGTTTAAGACCAGTTGCGAGTCTCCTCTGACCACAAGCCGTGTGATGTCTAAAGCTAGTGCTGCTATGAGACCTCTAAGGAGACCTTCATACTCTGCTATGTTGTTGGTATAATGAAAGTTGAAATGACAAGAAAAGGGTCTGATCTCCCCGGAGGGATAGGTGATAATGGCGAAAACACTTCCCCCTCGAGAGGTGGATGCTTCATCAAAGTTTAAAATGGCATCGTAGTCATTGGGTACTATGTCTATTGCACTTATATTTTCAGTCGAGAATTCTAGCTCTATTATTGCTTGATCATGCGTTGGTAACGTGGTCATTTGATTTGCTATGGCTTAACCCTTAACTGATGATTACACTATTTAGTGTAGGTCAAACTCAGCTATCATNATAATTTGCAAGGATAATGTACTCAGAGCCATCACAAGAAACATTTACGAAATAAGTCAGATAGCCCGTTGGAAAGCCATGATAGCTGAGTTTGACCTACACTAAATAGTGTAATCATCAGTTAAGGGTTAAGCCATAGCAAATCAAATGACCACGTTACCAACGCATGATCAAGCAATAATAGAGCTAGAATTCTCGACTGAAAATATAAGTGCAATAGACATAGTACCCAATGACTACGATGCCATTTTAAACTTTGATGAAGCATCCACCTCTCGAGGGGGAAGTGTTTTCGCCATTATCACCTATCCCTCCGGGGAGATCAGACCCTTTTCTTGTCATTTCAACTNCTACTCGTATCCCTGCTTCTGAGGCTATGAATCCAAGCATTTTGCCTGTTTTAACCCCAAAGACACATTTCTTTGGGTTAAGTCTCAACTCATATTTTAAACAATGTTTTAACACCAAGTTAAGGTCTTGTATGTGTTGTTGTGATGTTTTTGATTTAACCACGATATCATCGACATAGTCATTGAGCGAGTGCAACATGTAGTCACTAAAAATGAATGTCATTACCCTTTGATATGTGGCCCTAGCATTCCTGAGGCTGAAGGACATCATTGTGTAACAAAAGGTTCCCCATGGTGTCATAAAGGTAGTCCAGAGCTAATGTTCTAGGTTAATGCGTATCTGGCTATATCCCGAGAAGCCATCCATAAAAGATAATAGGGCGTGCATAGTGGTCTAGTCAAAAATTTGATCGATACTGGGTAGGGGAAAATCATCTTTTATGGTTGCAACGTTTATATCCCGGAAGTCAATGCATAAGCAAATGCTTCCATTCTTATTCGGGACAATGACCATGTTGGATACCCAATCAGCATAATCGACAGCCCGAATGAAACTAGCCTGGTAAAGTTTGGTGATCTCATTGCAAATTGCCAATTCCACCTCATGTTTAACCTTTCGTGCTTTTTGCTTCACTGGCC
Source organism: Gnetum montanum (assembly GCA_015680685.1). NCBI lineage: Eukaryota > Viridiplantae > Streptophyta > Gnetopsida > Gnetales > Gnetaceae > Gnetum > Gnetum montanum. The sequence goes on along the minus strand of MNCI01027203.1, from coordinate 64,323 downwards.
TCAACTTTGGATCGAGGATAATATTATGCTGGACGATTCGAGGGTCCAATCCGGGCATGTCTGTGTATGACCAAGCAAATGATTTTATGTTGTCCCTAAGCACTTCCTCTATGTATTTGGCCTGTTGGGGTTGCAGTAAGGTGCTTAATTTTAACGTTTTAATTTCTCCTTCGAGCATGGTGATGGGGGTTTTAGTCAACAGGTCTTCGGTGATGTTTTTAGCTTCTATGTCAAGGGGCTTTATCATACCTTTGTAGTTATCTATCATTGACTGTCTTGAGGCTATGACTACATCATCCATTGATAAACTTAAGTGGATGAGATTTATGTCGATGTCCCTTGTGATCTTTCCATGCGGCCCATCGATGATTAACGGTGCGGATAAATGCTAATAATCCATTAGGCTTGCTCCATCCAATGAAGAAAGAGCAGAATGAGCTAACAGGTATTATTCCATGTTCTCTGGCAGTGTAGGTCGTGTGTACATGCATGATGGTGGTTTATCATCACACCAGGATGCATGGTAGTTTAAGTCCTTACCGGGCTGTGGGTGGCAGTTTAAGGCTATACTAGGCCGTGGGTGGCAGTTTAAGGTCTTACCGGGCCGTGGATGGTAGTTTAAGGCCTTAAAAAGCTGTAGGGGGTTTGTATGTGGTAGTTTAAGGCCATATCGGGCCGTCATGGCAGTTTAAGGCCATACCGAGCTGTTTTAATGTACATAGGAGAATTTGCGCTAGAATGTTCGGTGTGGACATCTAAAGTTGGTTTACAAGGGAATTAGAATGTGGTAGCATTTTTCTTGTTTGAAATATATTCTTTTTTTATTTTTGAATAATTTTAATTAAAATGAAAATAACAACAAAAAAAAGAAGCAAAGTGCAAGGCGGTGGCGGCGGCAGCGACGGTGGTGGCACGGAGCACTATATAAAAGGAAGGGACATCATTTGTAAACATTGTAAACTGAAAGCAAGCGTAGAAAATGAGCATAAGCATAGATAGTAAGTGTAAGTGTAGATAGTGAGTGTAAGTGTAAATGAACAAACCCCAGCAAAAACGTAGAGTGTAGAGGTCGAAGTGTCAGCGTAGACATCCCAACTCAGCGTACGCGTAGAGACTCCAAATCGGTGTAGAGGCTTAGCATAGGCATCAGCGATTTCAACCCTCAGCCTAAACCTGTCGATCCCAGCATAGAGGACGCCAAAAATGGGCAAGGGCAAGGAAGTCGAAGTCTAGGGAAAGAAGGGACCTAACCTGACTTTTGCAGAGGAGAGCGAGGACATGCTGCAGTGTCTGCCCAGGCCGAGGGTTCCATCATGGCCTAGATCATCACACATGTAGGCTCTAATCCTATCTCTGTTGATTGTTTTCATCTGTACATGATTCGTAGCATAGACAGTTTCGGTAGCATAGAGGGCTTCGACGTATACACCCGGCGTAGACAGATAGCATAGAGGGTTTCTATACACTGAGCGTAAGTTCACAGCGTAGGGGGTCTCTAGAGTGTAGAGTGTATACTGTACATAGCCTAAGTTTTTTGTAGCATAATCTGTTTTGTCAATGCACAGCGTAAACGATTTTACGAGCGTGAAGTGTAGATGATTTTACCAGCGTATACACTGACTATTTTTTATGGCATATACGTTGACTGTTTTCATGGCGTATACGTTGACTATTTTCATGACGTATATGCTATAGTATTCAGCATGAACTATTTATGTAGTGTTTATCATAAACTATTTACACAGCGTATACACTGAATGGTTTTACGACGTATATGCTGAGAACTTTCATGGTGGATACGCTGAGCATGCACAGTTTGTTCCTCTCAAGAGGGGTATAGCGTAGACATGTTTTTCTAGTGTATGGTGTAAACTATTTTTAGCATGAACTATTTTCATAGTGTTTAGTGTAAATTGCTAGCACAGTGTATAGCGTAAACTATTTGCACATTGTCCAGTGTAAATTGTTTACACAGCGTATACGCTGAAGGCTTCTACGGCGTATATGTTGAGGATTTTCACAGTGTATACGCTGAGTGAAAATGGTTTTTGACAATGTATACACTGAGTTAGGTAGCGTATACACTGAGCATAAATAGTTTGACCACGTATATGCCAAGTTAGGTAGCCTATACACTGAGTGTAAACAATAACTTTTTCTAAGTGTCGACCTACAATGTGAAATTTTATCTTTCGTCTCATTTTCATACATGGCTGATCTACCATGGCATTTTGGTTGATTGTAGGGGCACTGAACCTTTTCTCCTAGTAGTTGAGCTAGTTCGGGTATTGGCGTGGTTTGGGCCCGTTGAGGCCAATGAACCTACCCCTGATCTGATCGTTGACAACAACGGGGTATGGTTCAGGGAAGGGACATGTGAGTTCCTCGCCTTTATCCTGGACAAGTTTAAAGTGGTGGTCTGGTCACGTCTAAGTGAACTAGTGGCACGGAGTGTGCTTGAGGCCATGTTTCCAGGAGCCTCAGAGGGCGTCACTATTTTCATGGAGGATATCGATGAGGGGCCACTTGTGATCGAGGATGGTCCCTTCGGCAGGCCCAGGTCTACTCATCCATTAACGCGTGTGTGGGCCCTATTTCCACGAGGGCAGGACTATCTTAACAACACTTTTTTTTTAGCTGCGCATGCACATACATTGTTCTAGAACACTCCTGGCACAGTTTCCCAGGTGAATAGGTAGGATTTTTTAAGCTTGTTGTTTCTATTTTCTATGTCGGTTGGCATTTGTTTCTATTTTGACAAACTTTATTTTGCAGGCCCCAAGTTAATCTAGATGGAACATGTGTTAATGATGATGGGTTGGCTCTAGCTCGTACTTCTCTAGAGACCTTTATGGTGGGTACCCACCCTTCGTGGATCCGTGTTAGCTCAAACCAAGGGTGATATTGTGCATTTTCATAAACGGTTTTCTAGAGCGTTCACCCAATGCACAGCTTGTCGATTGTTGCATGGAGATTGGTCGCCCAAGGGACTAATTTTTCCTCGTGACTCTGACTTGGGTAGCACATCTAAGTCCACAACTGAAGGTAAATGACAATATTTTCTAGATGTGTTAATGTGTTTGTTCAACTACTAGGGGTTATACTGATGTAATGGTTTCAAATTGTATCTACAGTTAATGTCCCTCTTGGTGGAGACCCTGTCACAACTGGACGAACTGAGACTACCCTGTCAATGAAGTTCAGGGAGCTTAGTAAGGCTCAAAAATGGTTGCATAACCATGCCTCACCATCCATCATTCGTTGTTTAGATGATGCCAGCCTTATGGAGCTCTTTATGACCCCTGGCCCTGATGTGTCGATAGTAGAAATGATCAGGATCGTGGATTCCTTCGACAAGTTTGTCTCTTACTATAGCACCCAGATTAAGGGTGTTAAGATAGTTTTCCATCTATCACTTGAACTCTTTTTGAACTTGTTTGGTGTACCGGTAAATGGTATAAATGTAGTTTTAGACAGGGCTCATAAAGAGCTCCATACTGTTCGTGAATTAGAGGATTAGTTGGGCGTTACCAAGGGTGCTAAGGGATTTCCTATGCAGGGGAAGTCAAAGGTTGAGGAAGTGAATGAACTATATCCTCTATTTAGGGCATGGGTATTCCCTAAATCCCTTTCCTAGGTGCAGAGTCTTGGTGTTGAGGCTGTGCGTATTATGCAAACTGTCCTAGAAATCGGAATGCGTTATAACTGGGCCTAATTTTTGTTATCGGGCCTGCATAAGGAGATAGTGAGATTGCACTCAAATGTCGAGGCACAATCCCACTTTAACTTTGCCTTCTTTGCTGGTTATCTTTGCTGCTTAGCCAAATTTCTAGTAGTTCGCTTAGACAATAAGTACTTTCTATAGGACCAAGGGCAATTATCCTGCCCGTGGATCAACCATTTGTTTGAAACAGCCGAGTCCCAGGATGCGCTTGAGGGAATTGATGAATCCATATCTATCACAACAAGGGGATCATCTAGTACCTCAATCCACACACATGATAGTGTGGGATTGGAACCAGATGACACACCTTATACTGCGAAAATAGTAAAATGGGTCATCAAAGAGACCATTGGCATGGCCAAGTCGAAGCTCACAAAGCGTGAACGTTCAACCGAGGAGGCCTCAAATGTGGACAAGCCACGGGTTAAGCATATATGGTTCAAGATGCCTGCCCAAGGTAAGTAAACTTAGTGCACTTATTGCTTTATCATTTTCATCTTATTCATAATTTTTACTTTGACCACTTACATGCCACTGATGCCTTTAGACTTGACTCGAGAAGTGAGGAGGTAGGAACTAGAGACTATCATTGAAGAGGAGGAGGCTACAACAGTGTTAATGACTAAGGAGGAGGATGTGGGTAAATATCAAGTGGGAGGGATGAAAGAACTGAGGGAAGGCACTATAGAGACTGAACTGGTAGATGACCAGAGTGGTGTTGATGAAATATTCAGCAACTTCCTTAAGGGAAGATTGGACTTAGGCGATCCCCCAAACCCAGAAGGAGACCGAGAACACGGTATGTTTTCTTTGATTTTATTATTTATTTTGTGAGTTATTTTTTTATGGTATTTTACATTTATTTTTTCATCGCTTCCAGACAAAGGTAGTAAAACTAGAATGATGCAGTTGGACGTGCCCATGAGAACGGTTCCCCCTCAAAGGACCACAAAGGTTAGTCTGTCTCGCACTTGTGGACCATTTAATTGGACCGAAATGCCAAGTAAAATGGATTTTGTGGTTGGTATCACTGAGGAGGTTGTTGAATGCATTCAGGAAGCCTACCTTCAAATAGTTATAAATGTTTCGATTTTTCTATAGCTTTAGAGTTTCACACCCTTCTTTTGTCATTTTAGCGTTTATTCTTTTCGTGTGCATAGGTGCCAAACTGAGGTGGGATCCTTCTGAGATAGTTAGCATAGAGATTTTGGCCACACTATCCCCAGAAGTTGAGTAGGTACCAAGGCCTGTTTATGAGGAGGTGGCAGAGGGTCTTGTACACAATGCCAAATCGCTTTGGACTTGTAGGCACTCCATCGATCAGTTGTGGTTGTTAGTGCAAGAAAAGGAAAAGGAAATTTCCGAGTTGTCAGTCGAGCGTGAAGACCTCAAGGCTTGATATGTGTTCACCTTTGCTAAAATAAGTGGTGATCGCTCTTGGTGGACTTCTAAGGTCACATATACCAGGTACTGGAATCCGCTCAATCGTCATGCGTCACTGACCCAANCCCTTTAGACCTGTTGGCATCATGGGCCCCTGCTCCACTGGGGCAGCTTCTTGGACATCATCATCGCCTTGATCCTGAAAATACAAAAGAAAAAATCAACATATGGACAAAAGAAAAAAATTTCAAACATTAATTAGTGAACCAATGTCATAACAACAAAATTCTTACCACAAGGGATCACCCTAAGCCGAATTCTAGTCGGCAAAGGATTTCCTCTTCTAAGACACTGGTCCAATCGGTCCCATCAAGGCCTAGGTCGACATCTGCCAAGGCCTTCCCCTTGTCAACAGCTGACCAGGTAGGATGCTTTAAAGGTAATTCACCCACAAACACTTGCACAGAAGCGGTTGTGATTACCCTAGTAGGCGACTCCATCTCAACAGTTATGTTTTGAGCAAAGGTGTCAAACACAGAGCACAGACGCAGACCCTCCACAAACATTTCCAGTTGATGCTTTTCAATGGATACTTTCTTCAAAGATTTNAAAGGGGACGACCCTCCCATCCCAGATGTTTAGTTTTTAGTTTTTTTTTGTTTTTTTTAATTTTTTTTACTCAAATTTATACGGGAATTTTAAATTGAGATGAATGAAACCAATTAACTCTTGTACTTGTACATGATTTCATATATAAAAGAAAATTTTTGTTGATTTTGAGTTTAACTGCAAACACAACACGATAATGTAAAATGTTTTGGTTTGTTTTTTTTTCATTTACGTGTAATGCACGGATGTAATCATAAGTCGAAGTATAATGATAAATGAAAGATAATCACGAAAATTATTATTGACAACATGGCAATGGAAGCGTAAATTTGAATAGTCAGCCAAAATTGGAGAGGAAAACAAAGTATAAGTGGATGATCTAGTTTACTAGATTCGCACTATTTTAAGACCATTTTGGGCCCCAGCGTAAGCAAGGGACATTTCAAATGACATGGGTGGATTTTTCGGTTGACCAACCATTGCTGATTGTGGCTAGTTTTATGTCGTTGAAGACATGATAGTTTAACGTCGTTCCAGACTAGTTGTAGTTTAACGTCATTTCAGAACATTTGTTGTTTTATTGGCTAAGTAATTTTTTGACTTTTTTCATTTTGACGTTAGGCGTAGAGTTAGCGGGTATGATTCTATATTCAGCATCCCCTTCACTGATCACGTTGAATGGTAATTCAGCCCAAGGGACATCCAATGGAATGGTTCCCGCATTAGTGTTTTCCGATGCTTCAGCATGTATCATGGTTTCTATGTTAGTTGTGGTTTCTAAGTGGGGTTGTGTATGTACAATGTTAGGCCTGGGTATTTCTATTTTGGGTGGGTTTTCTTTTATGTTTAAAGGATTACCACTTACCAGTTGTTGTTCATTTATGTCATGTTGTCTAGGCTCTTCGAGCTTAACCTCTAAGCCTTGGTCTGTGTCTATGTACGATGAGATGATGGGTGTAGTAGCCTCCCCGTGTATGATGATTTCACCACCTTCATAATGCAAATGAATCTCTTGGTGTATAGGGGATGAGACTGCTTTCAGTTGGACTAACCAGGGCCTTCCTAATATTAGGTTGAATCCTAGCATTTCATCGATTACTATGAAGTCAGCGGATGTGGGGAATTAATCCCCTAGTATGAAGTCTAAAGTCACGGTGCCTTTAACTATCAAGCACGACCCGCTGAATGATTTCAAGCATATGGTGGCAGTTGGTTTGATTAGCTCTATAAGCCCCAGTTGTTTGACGATGGGATATGGTAGCTCCATCATCTACATGGACCATATGTATCTTGAATTGGTTTATTCGTATTGTTATGAACATAGGGGCTATTGTTACCTTTCCTATTTTCTCATCCACCTTGATGTTATCGTTGTGGAAACTTAATGGTTTGGAAGTTGACCCTTGGTGCAAGTGCATTACTGCATGAATCGAAGGTTCATTTGGAGGCAAGTCCTCGCTTACTGGGATAGATGTTAACATGCGCACCAAAGCTTCACGATGGGTTTGAGATGTCAATACTAAGTCATATAAACTCAATGAAGTATTCTTTTGCTTGAGTGCTTGCGTGACTTTTGTTAGGGATGTTTCTAGGTCTCTACTGTTGGGCGCATATTTATCAGCGGTGACTTCGTCCATTGGGCCCAATAGTTTTATTTTGTACGTTGTTGGTTTGTCGTTTTTGCACAGAGTCATTGTTTTAGATATATCATGTTTTTTGGATGGTTCACCCTCATGGCCTGAGTTTGGTTGATTGTTAGGTGGCGTCATGGGTATTGCATTTTGCGAAGTGGGTTTAGGTGGTCCTACAACTAGCCGTTGATGCTCCTTCTTCAAGCGTTCGCTCGTAAGCTTATCTGCTAAGCGTTCTCTTGTGTGGTATGGGGGTGTGGTTGATTTCAGAGCCTCAGGTTATTTTGGGATTCATATAACGTATGGAGTCCAATGAGGTTGCTTTTGGACAGTCACGTGCATTTGAGCCCTAGGCTAGCTGGGCACTTTGATGACATAAGGACTGGGTTTACTTTGCATTTGCAAGGCGGACAATTGGTAATCATTAAGACTTTCAGGTGTCCTAACGACGTATGGGGTTGGTTTAGGCAGAGGTTGGATGTCCACTATTGCAACGGCAGGTGGTACGCAGACTACATAAGGGGCAGGCCGAATAGGAGATGTTGGTGAGTTTGTGGTAGTAGCGGCGGGAGGTATATGCACCACGTATGGTTTTTCTCATGTCGGGGTGTTAGAAGTCGCTATGGTGGGGGGTACGCAAACAACATATGGCTACTAAATGACGTATGATGATTGAGGCATGGATGTTGATGTAGTGGGAGGAATACGTACTAAAAATAGCTTGTTAGGTGTTTGTTGTTCATGGTCAGAGTAGACGGTGTTAATGCTAGGTGTTTCAGGTTCGTTATCTAGGTAGATTGTGTTAATAATGTACGGTGCCTCTTTGGCATTTAGAGGATCTTTATACACACCCATGCCTTGGTTCTACGGTTGGACTAGGTTGGCCTCATCGAAAGTGATTTGATCTCCATCGATCATTCATTGTATGTATTGTTTTAGGGTGAAACAGTAATCCGTGCCATGCCTGCTACATTTTTTATAGTCATAGAAGTGGTCCATTCTAAAGCCTTTTGGTACTGGAGGCTCATCTGGCGTTGCTAGGCTTGGGTTCTGAACTAGTTCACAGAACTGATCATGTCTCTGGATCACAGTAGGGGATAACTATTTATGTTTCATTAATCATGCCTTTACGAGTTGGTCAAAGAACTGTGATGGTTTCATGGGTAGTGGCGTATATTGGGTGGGTTCTTTCCTCTCAAAGTTTCTCATACGGTTTGGTGTTGGGTTCTGTGATGAGGATGATTTTGGTGTGGTTGTGGGAGTAGGTTTAGTATAATTAGTAGGGGCCACTGGCAGTTTGCTTTATTGTGCCACATTTTCTTGTTGCATTTTTTCTACTGTCGCTATAGTTTTTTTAGCCTTTTCTTTATCTTTCTTACTGTGTTGATTCTTAAAGGCTAGATACGTACGATCGTGGCTATTTTCGGCCAGCTCCTCTATATTTTTAATCTGTAAAAAGGCTTGATTAAAGTTACACGCATTGAGATAATATAACTTGGATTTGAAAAGTCATTAACAGCCCCCTTTAGAATGGTGAGGAGGTACGTCTCTAGGATTGGCTCATGGAGCTCATTGAGAGCAGCACTCCACCTTTGGATGAATTTTTGTATGAGTTCTAGAGGTGCTTTTTTGACCTATATAAGGCTGTCAAGTGTCACTTAAGGTTTCAAGTTATACTTGAACCTGGTAACGAATTGATGTAACAACTCCCCTAGGGAAAATATCGAGTTTCTCGGCAAGGCCCGATACCAAGCAAGTGCTCTCCTTGCGAGGGACATAGGGAACACTCGTAAAATGGCATGTGGCCACACCTGGAGTAATGTGCATTCTAGTCTAAATGTTATAAGGTGAGCATTGGGGTCTGTCTCCCTGTTGAATTTAGTTAGCATAGGCAATGATACACCCTTGGGTAATGTTAAGCGTGGAACCGAAGAGCTGATAGGATCATTGTGATAAAAATTTACTACCTTCAACTCTCCATCAGCAGCTGTCTTGAGGCATTTGACCTCATCGGTTAGTTCCTGCATTAGTTTTCTAGTGTCAGCCCAGTCTTGGGTACTAGGTGAGATAGCAACTTGGGGATGTTATATGGTGTACATGCTAGATTTTTGGGTGGTTGGTTGGAAGGCGGACAATTGTGTAGTTGGAGGCTATACTAGCAGGATATTTATAGCGGGTGGTACTAGGGATGGCACATTGTAGGAAAGGGGTTGTTGTTGCTATGGTTGTCCTTAAGGAATGTTGGCTGAGGGAATTATATGATGTGGTATGTTATAATAAGGGGGTTGGTGTGATTGAAAACCCATCGCTGCCCATTGCCCGGTCATGTTCTGTGTAGGAACCCCCTGAACTTGTTGGGTTAAAATAGTGGAAGGGGCTCCATGCATTTGGATGCAGGGAATATAGTGAGCGGACATAGATGGCGGTATTACATGTGGCATCCCGATCACTCAGGACGGGAAGGTTGCTCCTATGTTATTGTGAGGGGGTGGTACTTGCAAGGATGGGCCTGTAGTTGCAGCGGGAAGAATAGCAAGAGGGAGCGTATTGATTTGTGGGTCACTTGGAGGAGGAATATGAACAAGTGCAGATGTTTCTGGTGGAGGTATTTGTGCTTGGGTGAATCTAAGGGGTTGGAGGGACATAATTTCCCCTGTGCCTAGATGAAACATGGGGTTGACATAGGTTTGTGGACTAAGCGTATGGTAGGAATCTTCATATTTAGATTGGGCAGCGAACTCATCCTCCTCTTCTAGTTGAGGATTTACTACAGGCTGATCTAGAGATTATCTCCTTTGTAGGAGGAGGTGTGTGATGAGCTTAGAGTAAGGCTCTGGAAGGGGGATGATATCATACAGGGAAGGAATGAACTCTTGCCCTCCCCTATAGAAAATTTTGTATTGCCTCTTAACTTCTATTTTGACTCAGTCCACAGCTAGATTAGCTTGTATTTTCATGCATATGAAGTTGTACTGGTCTTGGGTTATGATGTTAGATGACGGATTCCTCCCTTGCAACCTAAGAGACTGGCGAGGCCCCACTATGGATTGTACCATGGGCTGTTGAATGGCCATGGTGCCTACAAGGTCTGTGACCTGGGTGGTTGTAGTGGTGGTGTTTGTGATGTTCATGATGAATAGTTGAAAATATGACATAGTGAAGGGATATGAAATTAGAGTACGTAGTGCAGCGTAAACCTACATTGGTGGCGTACAATGTATAAACTGGGTCTCAGCGTATAGGCTTCAACGACTAGTGTATAATGACAACATATATGTAGATGGCGTATAGGTATACAATGTATAGTGTCAACGTAGAGAATCTATGGTGTAGAGTGTGCAGCGTATACGCTTAGCAGTGTAGATAGCATCTGCGTAAAGCGTAAACAAGGTTCACAGCGTATAGAGTGTAGAGTATGCTAGAAGACAGCGTAGACGGAGTCTGTGTACAGTGTGTACAGGGTCAACGTATAGTGTAGATGGGGTCTACAGCGTAGAGTGTGCAACGTAAACTTAGCAGCAGTGTATACATTGGCATTGTAGACAGAGTCTTATGTGTAGCGTAGAAAAATTCTATAGTGTAAAGTGAGTAGCATGTGTGTTAGGAGCGTAAACAGAGTTGTGTGTGTAGCGTAGACAAAGTCTACTGCGTAAAATGTGCAAGGTTAGTGTATAGCGTAGACAGGGTCTACAACGTATAGTGGGCAGTGTATATTCAGCAGCATAGACATTGGGGATTTTTGTAGATAGAGTCAACGTATGGTTGATAGCGTAGACGTTGGGAGACTTGCAGATGGTAAGTTTTAAACGAAGCAGTGTAGACGCTCAGCAGCGTAGATGCTGGATAGTTTGTAGACAATAAGTCTTAAATTGAGTAGCGTAAATGTTGGGAGGTTTGTAGAAAGGGTCGGCGTATACTCAACAACATAGACGTTGAGAGCTCTGAAGCACAATAAGTTTTAGGTAGAGGCCCTCCTTCTAGCGCCAATTTCTGTACCATCTAAAATCGTCGATCTCCAGCAGGAAGGAAACAGAAACCATGGGGATCATTACACACACACAGAAGACCCTACCTTCACTTGAGGGCAAGCTAGAATGGATGAAGGTAGAGTACCTTGAGTGGTCCGCACACGGATCAGGCAAGGATTTCCCCAAATGTACACCAAAGTACTATATGCTAGGTTATATGTAAACAGCGTAACAGGCGTAAAGCATGAGCGTAAACAACATAACAGTTTCGAACGAAGCGTAAACGTAAAAGAGCGTAAATAGTATATGTGCAACAATTAATGCAAAAATTGTAACAGATTTTAGGAAGAAAATGTAATAATTTTGTTTCAAAATGAGAGTTACAATGCACAGCGTAAATAGAAAGGGTCTAACGCAGTTGTGGCTTTGACACAAGGTGGACGATTAGACCCGGTGGATGTAGGGATGACTGTGGGCTGGTTCAAACTGTAAGCACAGTGTAGAGGCTGTATTATCAGCTTTCAAACTTGCTAGATACATTTTTGGAACATTTCTATCATTTTTGTATTGTTACTATGCTATGCTACGCTATGTAGCATAGCATAGCATAGCAGCCAGTGTATCATGCTTTCTTGTTCAATTTGCCATTTTCTACCAAGAAACCTTACTTGAGGCCTGACGGCTAAGTGGAACAACTAGTTTTGGAGGCTAAAGAATTACCAAGTGCAATCTTCTTATTGAAGTCACTTGGGAAAGAGGGCCTTTGAGCACTTTATCCCTGTTACACTCTACTACGCTACATAGTATAGCATACCATAGCACCTTGTGTTGGTGGAGCAAATTTTCTTAATAGTTGCAACATGTGGGAAAATTCTTTAGAAGACCAACTTGTCATCAACATACATCTTGGATGCTTTGATTAATATCTTCAATGTTTGCTACACTACGTAGCATAGCATAGCATAGTAGATTTCTATGCTAGAAAACTTGTTGAACTATTTTGCTCATCCCAAACACTTTAGACAACTCCAAGCATGGTCTTTGGGTAGACTACTAGTAGGGTCAATTACCCAGTTGGGCAAACTGGAGAGTCTAGTAGGCTTGTTAGCCCCAAAGATAGAGAAATTGCCATACTATACAATCTATCCTTGATGCCTATGTAGTTCTATCTACCCATCATGATGCTACATGTGTGGAAATCCTTTCCCAAATTCCAAGACTCTATTGAAGCATGAGGGTCCTAAAATTTTATGGTGTTTTAATCACCCCTCTTTGTCAATGTCTAGAGGATCTTCCTGAGAGACATCAACAAAGAATATGAAACACGATGAAGGACAAGATGCCAACACCACTCTCCAGTGCTCACTGAGGTGTCACTTTGCTGTGCTTGGGAGTATCAGGGTAGTCGTGTAGGAAAAGGAGAAAAGGATGGATTTTAGGAAACAAGTTTAGGAAATGAAAAGATGTACCATAGTGTGGTTCCTTGTTGGACTAATTGTGAGGGAGTCGGTATGCATGGGAATCTGTCTTTTGTTGGCCTTTGACCTCTCTTCGGAATGCTTAGAGATGGTTATTGTGAAATAGCTAATGTGCCATTTGTTTAGGCACGCCTCTTTTCTTGTTGAGCTCTTTTGTTGTTTTATGCTTTTGCAATTTTCTTTTGTTGTTTAACCATGTTCACTTGAAAAAAACCTTGTTGTTGCAGGATAGGTGTTTCCTCCCCGAGATGAGTTGTGTTACATCCATATGAGGCTTTTGTACCATCCAAAATCATCAATCTTCGGCTGGAAGGAAACAGAAATTGGGGGGATCATCGGAGACATACAGAAAACCCTACCTTCGCTTAAGGGCAAGATGGAATGGATGAAGGTAGAGTACCTTGAGTGGTCTACATGTGGATTAGGCAAGGATTTCCCCAAATGTACACTGAGGTGCTATACGCTGGGTTATATGTAAATAGTGTAACAGGCGTAAAGCATGAGCGTAAAGAACGTAACTGATGCGAACGGAGCGGAAACGTAAAAGAGCATAAAAAGTATATTTGCAACAATTAATGAAAAAAATGTAACAGATTTTAGGAAGAAAATGTAGCAATGCTTTTTGAAAATGAGAGTTACAATGCAACGGTCTAACATAGTTGTGGCTTCGACACAAGGTGGACGATTAGCCCCAGTGGATGCAAGGATGATTGTGGGTTGTTTCAAACTATAAGCATAGCGTAGAGGCTGTATGCTCAGCGTACAGGTTTGTCTAGCATATAAGGTTCTCTGCTCTTGTTCTTAGCGTCTTTTTTTTTCTCCCTATTTTTGCTCCAAATTGCCAGCCTACCTCGATCTAGTGAAAAATTAGGGTTTCTATACAGGTTTAGACGTTAGAATTGGGTTGGGTAACACGTGGCACATTGACTGAATGCAAAAGAATAAAATTTACAAATGTACAACATGTTACATCTGCTGGGCGTATGCGTTGAGCGTATACGCTGTATCTAGTGGGCGTAGACTCTAGGCGTATATGCGTGGCGTATACATGTCATGGATGTTGGGCATATATGTTAGACGTATACACTATGTTTGCTAGCATATACGTTGGGTGTATACGCTATGGATGCTAAGCGTATATGCTGATGGTTGCTGGGCGTATACGCTAATGGTTGCTCTATTTGTGTGAGTTACTGCCTTGTACCAAGTTTTGCTCTGTAGTGTTGTTTCCATGCTATCTTCGGGGATTACATGTTGGGTGTATACATCAGTCGTACTTGCTAAGTGTACATGTGAGGCGTGTAGGCTGTGTGTGTACGCTGGACGTCTACGCTGGGCATATACACTGAAACGCGATCTTGGGCTTATACACTGGGAATACATACTTAGTGAAAAATAAGTATGTTGAGCTCCAAAGTTGCCATTTCTGAATGCTGATGTCATCGTTTTCATCTGTGGGTCCCAAGGAATTTCTCCTCATTGAGTTCAACTCTGCTTGAAGCTGTTTGTGGGGTTCTCAAGCTTTAGTCATGCTAGGGAGCATCGTGACTTAGCTTGATTCTTTTTGGAAAAAGTACTAAGCTAAAAATTTTGTGGTGTTTTAGCTTTGACCTACCTACAGGTTCTTCCCATGTGGTGAGCTACATTACGTGCATCATGGACTTTGTGGTTGAGCATGTGGAAGGGCTTTTATATGCATCAAGCAAGCTTGTAAAAGAGATGTGAAATGGGAAACTATGGGTGTGAAAAATGAAGTGAAGAAGGATAATATGGAGGGTAGGATTTGCACTCCCAAGTAGCCAAGCTTGTTAGAATGATCACCTTGGAATGATGTGGTGTCCTGTCCTCTAGGAAAAACACATCTCTAATCGATACCATCTTGGCCTATGTCCTAAAAAAACAATAGAAGGCATACCAGAAAAATATAACCATGGAACGAGGTGAGGGTAGGATCCCACTTGCTTTTAATGCTACTAAAGTATGGTGCATTGTTGCTAAATCATGTGATTTCCAAATTAGGAAGGCCAGTAGTAGTTTTGGCAATGGCAAACTGAAGGGGTTGGCACCAAGGAGGCTAGGAGTTACAGTGATGCAAGTGCTTAGGAATCCCCTCCTAGGGAAAACATAATATAGTTTAGCTATAAGTTGAGAAACCTAATAGCTAAACATATTTTGAGCTTGGATGATAGCGGGGGCTAGAGGGTAGCAGCTTTCTAGCTAGGCTACAATAGTTTTGGGACTCCAGTAGTAGGTGCTGACAATTGGAGCTATTGCTAGGACAATGAGTTGTGGTAGGAGTAGCTCTAAAAGTTTAGAAAGATGTCAGATGATATCTTTGAACGATCAGAAAGATGCTACGGGCAATGGTGTTGCATATGTTTTATACGATGTTTTCTTATCATCATGAACTGCATTCTAGAATTACAACATCCCACCCCATGTTGGCATTGTGCACGCTCTCTTGTTTGTGGGATCGTGGATGTGGGCTAAGAACATTGTATCATGAACCCAGTTTAAGATCATGGTAGACCATCAGATATACTAGTTTAAGTTCCCAGTAGACCGTGATGTACTATTTTAACATCCTAATAGATCGTTGTGCTAGTTTAAGGTCCTAGTAGATTGCTATGCTAGTTTATCATCATAACAGATGGTTGATGGGCTAGTTTAAGGTCATAGCAAATCATATGTGCCAGTTTTACATTATAGCGGATGTCCTTTGCTAGTTTTACATCATAGGAGATGGTCTGTGCTAGTTTATAGTCATTGTAGAATATCTGTTCTAGTTTATAGTCATAGCGGACTATCTGTGCCAGTTTATAGTCATAGAGGACTATCTATTGCTTACCTTTCTTCTCCATTAGACATAGTATGGCTTGAGGTACAAGTGGTTCATGGGATTTGCAAACTCTTTTCCATCCATGTCTGCCAATTTGAAGGCTCCATTCTCATAGGATTTCATGACTATGAATGAACCTTCCAAATTTACTAAGAACTTTTTTACATGCTCATGAGTAGCTTTGAGAACTAGGTCTCCTTTTTTGATTGGCCACCAATGTAGATTGGAATGATGCTTTTGCCGCTACTTGTCTTGGTACCATTCGATACGACCAAGTGTTAGAGCACGTTCCTCCTCTATGGAGTTGAGGTTAATGATCCTTAACTTGTTGTTCTGAGCCTTATTCACAATTCTTGAAAGGATCATTTGAAGTGATGGTACCTCCGATTTAAGAGGTAACATTACTTTAGATATGTAGACCAAGCTATAAGGAGTCTTACCTATGGCCATTCTACATGTTGTATGATAAGCCCATAGTATGTAGAGGATTTGCTCATGCCATCTCCTCTTACTATTGCTAAGCATCCTTTTCAACAAGTTTATGATGGCCTTGTTTTTTGACTTTGCCTAACCATTTACCTGCAGGTAGTATGACAATGAAAAGGATTGTTTGATGCCAAGGTTACTACACAAGGTTTTGGTTTCTATGCTACTAAACTGTGACCCATTTTCTGTCACAATAGTCATGGGAAGACCAAACCTTGTTACTATGTTGTCCAAGATAAAGTGGCAAACCTATTGACATGTAGTTTTTCTAATGGGAATAGCCTCTGTCCACTTTGTGAAGTACTCAGTGGAAGTGATGATGAAGCTATGTCCTGCGGAATACTTAGGTGTGATGGATCCTATGATATCTAGCCCCCATCATTGGAATGGCCACATAATTTTTGTAGGATGCAACTTAGTAGGTGAAACATGTATAATATTTTCATGACATTGGCATGTATCATATGTCCTAACATTAGCAAGGCAATCTCGTTCCATGCATGGCCATTAATATCCTAGGCATCTAAATTTTGCTGCCATAGCCCTAGGAGCTATGTGTCCTCCACATAGTCCTTCATGGACTTCATCAACGATTTTCTGTGCTTCTTCACCACAAACAAAAGTTAGCAATATCCCATCAAAGGAGTGTTTGCATAAGGTATTATCTCCAGTAAGGACATACTATTAGGCTCACTTTTGGATTGCATCCTTTTGAGCAGATGTCAAGCCGTGGGGGTTCACTGTGTTGGAGGTATGCTTTAACATTAGCGTACCACTCTTGGGCATCAATAGCACTTATGGAGGCTATGTGTACTTCTTGAGTAATACGGTCTATGCACTTTGTTATTGAAGTAGGTAAATTTGCAAACATGTGTGCTGGCACGTTTAATGCTAGCATGGCTAAGGCATTTGCTATAGTGTTCTCGTTGCATGGCACATTTTGGATGTCTATTGTTGTGAACCATTTCAGCAATCTCTTGGCGAAGTCACAATAAGGGTGTAAATGTGAAGCTTTACAAATATAGATTTTAGTAATCTAGTTGAATATGAGTTGGGAATCACCTCGGACTGCCAAATGTTGGATATTTAATTCCTAGGCTATCAAAAGGTCCCTAAGGAGTCCTTTGTACTTAGCTACATTGTTTGTACAAAGTAATGTAAAATGGTAAGAGAAAGGTCGAATGTCCCCCAAGGGGAATGTAATGACAGTAGTAGCACTACCACCTCATGTGGTTTAAGCATCGTCGAAATGCAAAGTAGCTTCGAAGTGTAATGGTACAGGGTTGATGCTATTAACATGTTCATCGAGGAATTCCGACTCTATGGTTGCCTGATCATCGACGGGTGAGGTCATGAGCTATGTAGTTATCAGTTGTCCTTTCATTGATTATTGGACTACATAGTGTAAATTGAGTTCTACCGTTATAGCTTTCCATGAGGCTATCCTTCTACTTTAGTATAAATTGTTCATGATAGCCCAAAGTACATTGCTCTTGCATATAATGTTGACCTTGCTTCGAAATAGGTAATGTCTCTACTTTTTCAGCATGAATACTAGGTCAAGGTAATTTCTTTCTACTTTGTTGTACTTCACCTCATGAGCTATCAATTTTTGGATCAAGTAATAAGCTAGGATTTCAAAGCCATCATCTCTTTTCTAACACAATAATGATATGATAGATGTGTCTGAAGTACCAAGGTAGATGTAAAAAGGCTTATCCCTCTATGATGGGTAAATAGTTGAGAGCTGTAAAAGCTCTTTATTTAAGTCATTGAAGGCTTGTTGACATTGTTTTGTCAACTTAAAGTTGACCCCATTTTTCAGAAACTATTGCATGGGGTGTAACTTGTCGGTCACCTTTGCTACAAAACTTCTAATAAACTATATTCTACCTTGCAACGTGTGTAATTATTTAAGGTTGGTAGGGGGTGCTAGGTTAATGATGGCCTTAACTTTTTCAAGGTCCACTCATATTCTAGCTTCCAATACTACAAACCCTTGCATGCATCTTGTTTTAACTCCAAAATCATATTTCTTTTGATTAAGATGCAAGTCATGCCCATGAAAATGCTTGAGTACTAAATCTAGATTGGTGGGGTGATCAATAGCTCTCTTAGACTTGATTTCTATGTCATCCACATAATCATTTAGTCTCTCTAAGAGGTGGTCACTAAATTTGTATGTTATGGCTCATTGATAGGTTTCTTCAGTGTTTTTGAGATCAAAGGGCATCATAGTCTAACAAAAGGTTCCCTACGGGATCATGAATGTAGTTGTTAACTAATGCTCTAGATTGATGCGGATTTGATTGTAACCTAAGAATCCATCCATAAAGGACAGTAAAGCATGACCATCCATAGTGTCAATAAGTTGATCAATACTTGATAATGGAAAGTCATCTTTAATCATTGCTTTGTTCAAATCTCAGAAGTATATACAAATTTGTATACCTCTTGTTTTCTTGGAGACTACAATAATGTTCGATACCCACTCTGAGTAATTAACTGTGTGTATGAAACCTGCTTGATATAGCTTGGTAATTTTGCCATGTATGACTAGTGCAATTTTCAGGTTAATTTTTTGAGCCTTTATTTAACTACTTTGATACATGGGTCTAAGATAATGTTATCTTGTATGAACCATGGATCTAAGCCTAGCATGTCATTAGAGGACCATGCAAACACTTTAATGTTGTTTTGGAGAACCTTAGATACGTCCTTTTGTATTTGTGGATCTAGGAGGGNTGACTGAGGACCCTCTCATCAAAACACCTATAACTACATCTAAGGAGGAAATAAAGACATTAAAACATAGCTCCCTCCTAGATCCACAAATACAAAAGGACGTATNCCAGCCTCTAAGTCTAAGGCTTGGAGCAAATGTTCAGGCCAATATAGGGATGTTTCTAGGGATGCTACAGTGTTGTCATTAGATGATTCCTAGTCTATTGATTCTGAGTTTTGTCGTGTATGCTTGCCATGAGGACCTATCAAGGTTAAAAGTGAACGTATATCATTGTGCATAGCCATTTTTTTAAAATTTTCATGATAAGAAAAATCCGAGTCAAGTGTTACCTATTTTTAGCAATAGCATGTGATGAATGTTTGTAAAGTAAAAATACAACATAAAGTAATCATCAATCACTATGTAAAATTTGCAAGTAGAAGCTATCAATTTAAGGTCTTGGTGGACCATATCGAAACCTAAAATGAATGCTAACATTGCCAGTTTAAGATCATAGCAGACTCTCACATGTTATATAATTTGGTTTATGATACGGAATGAGTGGTGAGATGCCATATAGGACATGGTAGATTGTTGACCAAATTAAAGCATGTGCTAGAATTGATAGTTTAAAGTCTTTGCAAATAATTAACAAGGATATTTAAGAAGCTAAGATTTTCTAGTTTAAGGTATTTGTGGAATGCTATTAGGCTACATTATAGGTTAATGTCCTATGTAAACCAAGATTGAAATTTTAACGTCTTAGCAGACCATTAATGGGAAGACTTTGTAAAGACAGATGGATGATTTAAGATGGAACAAAATTTTTGGTGGATCCACTTGTTGTGCTATAGATAATTTTTGTGCTAAGGTGTTACTATGATACAATAGTGCTACACTACAAGGGGTGTCTCACATTAATCGGGTGATGAAAATGGCAAGTATTTTACCACGTTGGCTATAAATAGGGGTTTACACCATGGTAAAATTGTCATTTTCATTGTCATAGCCTAGAGCCCATACTCAGAGCATAGCATGATTGCATAGAGAGAAACTGAACTGGTGTAGCATAGCAGTTGATAGGGAATTTTCAAGCAAGATAATGGCATCCAAAAGTGAACGCAAGCACTAAGGACTTTCCAAAGTAGATGAGGTGAAGCACACTCGAGGGTGCCTATCCAAGGCATGCATTGAAGTGCAGGAGTAGGCTCCGTCTGCTTGGTAATTCATTATAATACCCTTATTTTCCAAATGCTATTATCGTTATTGTGATGAAATTTTCATCCATTCCCACTATTTTGGTTGCCATTTTGGCTACCATCCATTATTTTCATTTTGACCACTACATGCAACATCACCTTAAGTACCATTATTGAGAATGGTGACTACCTTGTTGCAAGGGTGTGGGCACTTCTTGGTGACGTAGAACATGCTTGGCATAGCACACCATCTTTAAGAAGGATTTAGTTACACTTGCTACATTGCTATGCCTATTATAGTGATATGTTTTCCATATTGCCATGTGTGTACCTATGCTTGTTCATTCATTATCTTGGTATGCTATGCATATCATAGTAGTCACCCTTAAGTGTACATGTAGTTGTTATGTTATGTACTTATTATGTTGTGGTATTTTTCATGTAATAATTACCGTAAGACATAGTCAATGTTGTTACGTAGTACGGTGCCTAATGGCTATGCAATGCTATTAATGCTATTTTGTAATATCGCCTATAATGCTCGACTCTGTTCTTTTTTTTATTAAAGAAAAATTTATGAATGGGAGAACATGCTATGCTATGTGAAAAGAAATTTTACACTACACTATATGTGAATAGACGATTACACTACGCTACATGTAAACTTCACTTGAACACAATGCTAACATTTGATTCTTTGTTGTGCAGGGTCATGTTGAAGCCCATCCTGATTATCCCTCAAATTGTAGGAGTCCTATGCTACCTTAGTGAAATAGTGGCCAATGTTCCTCCTCCCCATGCATGTGTGGGGTGATAGGTGGTCTAGTTCTAGGAGGGCACATAGGACTTCTTACAATTCCTTTTCTGCTATTTTAGTGTGATCATTTTGTCACACTTATTAGTGGAGACAGTAGCTGCAATCACAGAAACACTTTTGCCTAGGACAAATCGGGGCATTTTGAAATTTTTGATTGATGGGTTAAATAGGGATGAATGGGTAGAAGACTACAAATAGCACCCAAAGGGATTGAGACACTTAAGATGGATCTAGGACATGCACAAGTATAAATGCTATCATTTATACAACACGTTATTTGTTGCCCGTCATATGGGCACCTATTTTTAGAATCCAGCTAGGATCATTTACTATGCTGGTGGGTGAGTTCTGTGAAGCTATCTCATCATGTTGTATAATCCATGTTACACTAAAAAAAAGTGTTAACATTATATATTTTTTATATTACCAAGTTTTATGTTGATAAGAGTGGTCTTCACAGTGATATAGATGCCTTGGCGTTGGCACAGATGGCCTTGTAGGAGTTTTCCTCAACTTGGAATGTGCATGCTGGTGTAATTGGCCAATTTGGGGGTGAGTTTAAAACCTACCTTTCTAGGTATTTCTAATTTTATGGAAAGCGTAAGGAAGCTAGTTGGTTCGATAGGGAGTGGTCATCCCTTAGCCCGCTCACCATTCAAGATGTGCTAGTGGATCTCCCACCATTTTCCATGTCATTTAAACTTGGTATGCTAAACTATGAATTCACTGTCATGTGTTTGAGTGATGATCATTTTTTCTTGCTAACTTTTCCCCTTTTTTATTTTGCAAACTGTTATAGTGACAAGGAAATCCCAAGAGGTCACTGTGATCACCTCTAGGCATAACAAAACCAACCTTTTTTTCAAGTGCGAGCAGGTGGAGGAGACTCAGCGTTGGCTTTGAAATGGGGTCCTAGCAATGCTTGTCCATAACCTTTAGGAGGCTAGGCTGATGGACTCATTTTTCACCATCAACTGAAGTGTCCCACCTGTGAAGATGCTTTCCTTAGCTAACTCCTTCTCCAAGAAGGCTGACCGCTTCCGTACATGCAATCACAGTGTATGGGTGGTGTTTGAAGTCAACGACCAACTATTTATGGATTTTTTCAGTGTCCCTTCTGATGGTCTCCCCATGGGAGAAAAATCTAACAAAGATGAAAACCATCAAGGGGCCATTGAGGAGTGGCTACGGGTAGCAAAGGACTAAAAGGGAATCTACATCGAGAAGGTCAAGCTATGGGTAGCCAAAATGATTTACCCTATCTTCTGCACCCATGCCTTTCCCAAGCTACTCTCCTAAGGAAAAATACTTGGAATTGAATAGGCTTGGATAATGAGGGATATCATGAAAGGGGAAACTCACTACAATTGGACCAAATACATTTGCAAAGGCTTGCAGGTTGAAATGGTTAAACTCTGTGGGAAGCTTTAGTCCCATTTCGACTTGCACCATGTCTTCTATATAGCCTATCTGTGGCATTTTACAGAATTAATGGTAGCTCATGAGAATGGTTTCTAAGTGCTACAAGATCATAGTTAGATTTCAAAACCATGGATTTTTCAAGTCTTCCATATCGCATGATTTTAAGATCCTCCAGGAGCTATTGAGAAATCTCTTTTGATGATGACCAAGGATTGGGTGGCACATACCTTTCATGCCGAGGATAGCATGGGAGAGGCACCTCTCGTTACCACAAGCAGCATGACAAGGGAAGAATGCCTCATTATATAAACAATGGTGACTAGCTTGCAATGTAAGAGGTCTTTGGGTAGACTACCAGAAGGGTCAATTACCTGGTTGGGCAAACTAGAGAGTTCAGTGGCCCTATATGCCCCAGAGATAGAAAACTTGCCAAATTGTATAGTCTATCCTTGGTGCAAACACCATTTTGTTATTCCATCATGATGCTACACTTGTGGAAATCCTTTCCTAAATTCCAAGACTCTACCAAAGCATGAGGATCCTAAAATTTTATGTTGTTTCAGCATGTACTCTCAAGCAACAATGTTAATCGAAGCAGATGCTTTGGAGCAATGTAGTGCCTTGGATTTCATGGTGAAATGCATCTCTAAATGACACCATCTTGGCTTGTATCTTATAAACAAAATAGAGAGAAGACTAGGAAAATGACCATGAAGTGAAGTGAGAGAAAAGTCCAGCTTGCTTTAGACATTGCTAGAATGGCGAGTATTGTTGCTGAGGTGTGTGATGTCAAAAGCAAGAAGGCTAGCACAGATCTCAGCCACAACATGTAGTGACCAAAAACATTGGTGGCTAGAAACACCAAGAGGTCATCGGTCGAAATAGTTTAACCCCAGATCCATGTGAGGGCTGTGCTGGATAAAATGAAAACAGGGTGCCTTGAACGGTCTAGTCAATCGGACAAGGATTTAATCGGTGTAACTTAACGTTTCGTAAATGTTGTTTTAGATGTTCAAAATGTGAGGTATAATTGATGATTCATAAATGCAAGAAATGGAGAAAATAATGTTAAATAGAAATAACAATGAAGAAATAATAGAATAAACTAGGGTAAGAAAATGCACCGCTGCAAAATTGCGAGTCCAATTCTCTTCCTTGTTTGAAGTGTACAAAAAGTTACACAATGACGGTAGTGCACAGAGAGTTCAAGAATGACCAGAACACTCAAAATGTGCCAACTTTGCTTTTGATTGAGATGTTAAAAGTCAACAGTATAGAAATTCCAATGCAGATAGCTAATGACAAATTCCAACCCAAGATGCCAACTCAAAATCGTTAACAAAAATTCTTGACAATCACAAAAATTTTCCATCAACGAAAAAAATGCAAACAATGCTCAAAATTTCTAACCACTTCAATTTTCCAAAAACTAAAAGTTTGTCAAGTTGCCCAAAATTGCATCAATTTGTCAACCCTTTGAGCATTGCTCATCTAGGTATTTATAGGGCCATGAGAAGGAGAGAGATGCAATTTAGATGCCATGTATCCTGGACCCACGAGATGCTAACGTGCCCAAACTACATGGATGCGCAAGACCAGTCATGAACTTACTACATTATGAAAATCTTGTCAAAACTAGAGATGTTGGAATTAGGTGTGTTGATAGTGCCAACGTCAGAAATGAAGCACATTGACGTAGCATATTTTCTTGCTACATTGTGCTACGCTAAGTAGAATAGCACGTCAGCATAGCATAGCCACTAGTTTTGGGAGAAAACTTGCATTGAAGTCATTAGCCCTTCTTGAATGCCTTGGTGCATGTGGGGTTAGCTTTTGGAGCATTTTTTTGATCTGCATTCTTTGCTATTGTATGCTATGCTACGTAGTCTAGCATAGCATAGTAGTCAATGTAACTTGCATTTCTCATAAAATTGCAACAAGAAAACTTTACTTGTTTTACCCGTACTATGTTGTGCTACGCTATGTAGTGTAGCATAGTGTAGTACTCTATGTTGCTTGATTTTCGACTTTGCCTTATGTGAACATGTTTTGCAAAATCCTACATTCAGACACTTGATTGATTTTTTAAATGCTTACTATGCTGTGTAGCGTAGCATAGTGTAGAAGACTTTTCCATTAGGAAACTTGCAAAACTATTTTTTCTATCTTGAGCATCGCTGATAACTCCCAGCATGGTTTCTGAATAGACTATCAGCTGAGTGAATAACCCAAGTGGGGAAGCTGGGGGGTCTATCGGGCCTATTAGCTCTGGAGGTAGAAAACTTGTTGAACTGAATAGTCTAAACTTAGTGCATTCATTTCTTGCAAAACTATCATGAGGCTATAGTTGTGGAAATGTTTACCTCATTCTCAAGGTCATAGTGAAGCAAGAGTGCCTCAGAATTTTATGGTGTTTCATTGGCCCCTCTTTATTGATGTTTGGAGGATGGGTTGAGAGAAGTTGACAAAGAATATGAAACACCATAAGAGATAAGATGCTAACATCGCTCTTCAGTGATGATTGAGATGTCACTTAGCTATACATGAGAGTGCCAGGATAGTTATGTAGGGAAAGGAGAAAAAGCGTGGAGCTATGAGGACAGTTTCAGGAAGGGAAAGAACTAGCAATGTTGTCCCTCATCAGAGTACTTGTGAAGGAGTTGATATGTGTGAGCATGTTTCTCATGTAGGCATCTAACCTTTCATTGGAATGCTTAGAGATGTTCAGTGTGAAACAGCTGATGTGCCATTTGTTTTAGGGATGTAATTTCTTTCTACGTGAGCTTTTGCTCTTTCATACATTTCTTTTGTCATTTTTTCATTTTCCTTTGCAAACAACCTTGTTGCTATAGGGAACTTTTTTCTTTCCCAAGATGAGTTGTGTTACATCGACATGGACCTTTAGCCTACCTACAGATGCTTCCCATGTGGCAAGTTGTGTTATGCGCATCATGGACTTTGTAGTTAAGCATACGGGAGGGCTTTACAAGCATCAGGAAATATCATAAAAGGAGGTGTGAGGGGAATTGCAAGTGTGAGGAATGAGGGAAAGAAGGTTAGTTACGACGACCATCTTGGAATGATGTACTACCCTACCTTCTCGTCAAAATGCACTCCTGGCTAATGCAGCTCTAGCATGTATCCTACAAACACAATAGAGAGAAAACTAGGAGAAACAACCATCAAGTGAAACAAAAGAAAATGTCTTGCTTACTTTGGACGCTGCTAGAACACTAGACATTATTGCTGAGGCATGTAACATCAAAATCAGAAAAGCTAGCAGTAGGTCTGGTAGCATCAGCATGGTGAGGCAAGCACTAACGAGGCTAGGAATTATGGTGATGTGAGTGCTCAGGATTCCCCACCCAAGGTGAACATCATGCAGTTCAGCTATGAGATGGGCTACGCAACAGCTAAATGTCTTTTGGGATAGGATGCTTGCAGGGTCTGGAGGATAGCAACATTGTGACTGAACCACAATAGTGCTTGGACTCTAACAATAGGCACTAACCTCGGAAGCTATTGCCAGGGAAAAAGGCCATGCTAGCGGGAGCTTTGGAAGGCTACCAATATGTCATATGACATCTTCGAAGGATCAGCAAGATGCCAAGGGTAGTGGCATTGCATATATTCTAGAGGGTGTTTTCTTGGTATTGTGAATTGCATTCTGGAACTGCAATGTCCCACCTCGTGTTCACACTGTACACATTTTCTTATTTTTAGAGTCATCGATGCATGTTGAGGACATGCCACAAACCTGCTTTAAGATCTTGGTAGACCATCTAATGTGCTAGTTTAACATCTAAGTAGACCGTGGTGCACTAGTTTAAGGTCTTAGCAGACTGTTGTGCTAGTTTATTATCATAGTAGATGGTGGTTGTGCTAGTTTAAGGTCCTAGATGACCGTCTATGCGAGTTTAACATCATAGCAGATAGTTGCTATGTTAGTTTAAGGTCCTAGCCAACCACTATGATGGTTTAAGGTTACAGTAGACTGCAGTGCTAGTTTATCATCGTAGTGGATGGTGGATAGCTAGTTTAAAGTTGTAGTGGACCATCTATGCCATTTTATTGTCGTAGTAGATGTGCTTTGCCAATTTTACATCATGGTAGATAGTCTATGCCATTTTATAGTCATGGTAGACTATCTGTGCTAGTTTATAATCATAGTGGATTACCTTTGCCAGTTTTATGTTGTAGCGGACAAGCTTTGCTAGTTTAACATCATCGTAGATGAGCTTTGCCAATTTTATGTTGTAGCGAATGAGCTTTTCCAGTTTTATGTCGTAGCAGATGAGTTTTGCCAGTTTTACATCATAGCATATGATCTTTGCTAGTTTCACATCGTAGAGGAGAATTTCTTACCTTTCTCATGTGTCAAATATAGTATATCTTGAGATACGAATGATTCATAAGATTTGCAAACTCATTGCCATACATGTCTACCAGCCTGAAGGCCTCATTCCCATAAGCTTTTGTGACCATGAATGAACCTTCCCAGTTTGCTGAGAATTTGTTCACATGCTCACAGACAACCTTGAGAATGAGGTCCCTTTTTTTTACCAATTTTTGATGTAGGTTTGCATGATGCTTCTGTCGTTTGTTTTGATATTGCTCGATGTGACCAAGTGTTTGCGTGCGATCCTCCTCTATGGAGTTGAGGTTGTTGATCCTCGACTCACTGTTCTAGGCTTCGCTTATGATGTTTGATAGGATCATTCAAAGTGAGGGTACCTGTAGCTCAAGAGGTAACACCACTTTATATCTATAAACAAGACTATAAGGAGTTTTACCTGTTGCAGTCCTGCATGTCATCTTGTAAGCCCACAACACATAGAGGATTTTCTCATGCCATCGCCTCTTGCTATTGTTAAGAATTTTCTTGAACACGTTGATGATGGCTTTCTTTGTAGCTTCTGCCTATCCATTTGCTTGTCGTAGTATGGTGAGGAGAATGATTGCCTAATGCCAAGGTTGCTATAGAAGGTTTTGGTTTTTGCACTACTAAATTGTAGCCCGTTGTGGGTCACAATCGTCATGGGAAGCCCAAACCTCATTACAATGTTATCTAATATGAAGTGGCAAACCTACTAAGATGTAGTCTTCCTAAGGAGAATACCCTCCACCCACTTTGTAAAGTACTCAGTGGTGGTGATGATGAAACTATGTCTAGTAGAAGACTTAGGCGTGATAGGTCCTATGATGTTTGGTCTCCATCGTTGGAATGACCATGTGATTTGTGTTGGCTGCAATTCTATAGGTAAAACATGTATGAAATTTGCATATCATTGGCATGAATCACAAGTCTTGACTTTGGCTAGGCAATCCTACTCCATGTGAGGCCAGTAGTATCCTAGGCGTTTGATTTTTGCTACCATGGCCTTAGGTGCTATGTGTCCACCACACAGTCCCTCATGTACCTCATTGATGATATTCTATGTTTGCTCCCTATTTACGGATGCTAGAAATATCCCATCAAAGGAGCATTTGCAGAAGGCATTGTCTCCCATGAGAGCATATTACTCAGCACACTTGTGGACTGCATCCCTCTAGGTAGATGTCAATCCACATGGGGGCTCACCATGTTGCAAGTAGGCTTTAATGTTGGTGTACCAGTCTTGGGTGTCTACAGCGCTAACAGAGGCTACATGTTTTGCTTGAGTGATAGGCTCCATACACTCAGTAATCGAAGTGGGAAAACTTGCGAACATGTGTGATGGCATGTTTAATGCTAAGGTGGCCAAGGCATCTGCTACGCTATTTTCATTGTAGGTCATGTGTTGAACATTTGTTGTTGCAAATTATTTGAGTAAACTTTTTTCTAGGTTGCAATAGGGCTGCAAGTGAGTAGCTTTGTAGGCATAGACCTCAGTGATTTGATTCAAAACTAGTTGTGAATTGTCATGAATCACCAAATGTTAAATTTTTAATGCTTGGGCTGCTAGGAGGCCCCTAAGGAGTCCTCTACCATGTTGTTCATATAAAGGAACCTAAATCAATAAGAAAACAGTTGGATATCTCCTAAGGGGAACATGATGATAGCTGCTATGTTTCCACCATGCATAGTCGAGACATCGTCGAAGTGTAAAGTAGCTTCGAGATGAGATGGGATAGCACTGATGGTGCTAATGTGCTCATCAGGGAATTCAGGTTTTATGATTTCCCAATCATAGATGGATGAGGCCATGAGTTGCATTACTATAGCTTGACCTTTCGTTGATGATTGGCTCACATAATGCAAATTGAACTCCACTATTATGACTTTCCACTGGGCTATCCTGCTACTTTTGTATAGGTTATTCATGATTGCTCAAAGTACATTGCTTCTACAAATGATGTTAACTTTGATACAGAATAGATAATGCCTCCACTTATTTAATGCAAACACTAAGGCGAGGAAATTTCTCTCCACTTTATTGTATTTTTCCTCGTACACTATTAATGCATGACTTAAGTAATAGACTAGAATCTCATAGCCGTCTTCTCACTTTTGATATAACAGTGCCATGATAGATGTGTCTAAGGTGGCAAGGTAGATGTAGAAAGACTTATCCCTCTATGGTGGGTAGGGAGATGTAAAATTTGTTTCTTGAGATCATCGAAGGCTTGTTGACATTGTGTTGTCTATTTGAAGTTAACCCTTTTCTTTAGTAAGTGTTGCATGGGGTGTAAATTGCTATTCAAGTTTGCTATAAACCTTTTGATGAACTGTACCCTACCTTGCAACCCATGCAATTATTTAAGGTTCGTAGGGGGCACTAGATTGGAAATGACCTTAACTTTGTCAGGGTCCACTCGTATTCCAACCTCCAATACCACAAATCTTAACATATGCTCGATTCTCACCCTGAAGACACACTTTTTTGGGTTAAGGCATAAATCATGCATCTTGCAACATTTAAGGACTACACCTAGATTATTGGGATCATCAACAAACTCTTTATATTTGACCGCTATGTCATCCATGTAGTCGTTTAGTGTTTCTAGGATCCATTTGCTAAATATGTATGTTATGGCTCTTTGGTAGGTTGCTTTGGAATTCTTCAGCCAAAATGGCATCATAGTGTAATAGAAAGTACCACATGGAGTCATGAAATTTGTTTTTAACTAATGCTCTGGGTTGATGCAAATTTGGTTGTAGCTAGAGAAATTGTCCATGAAGGATAATAGAGCATGACTAGCCATAGTATCAATTAGTTAATCAATACTTGGCAATGGGAAGTTGTCCTTGATCGTTTCTTTCATCAGATCCTAGAAGTCTATATAGATTCATATTCCTCTCATTTTTTTGAAACCACAATGATGTTTGGCACCCATTTTGAGTAATCAATTGCCTGGATGAAACTGACTTGATACAACTTGGTGATTTCATCACGTACGACGAATGAAATCTCTAGTTTAACCTTGTGAGCCTTTTTCTTAACTAATTTAATACAGAGTTCCAAGATAATGTTGTGCTATATAAGACTCATATCTAAGTCAAGAATGTCATTATAAGACAACGTGAATACTTCAATGTTGTCCTGCAGTATCTTGGATACATCTTTGTGTGTTTGCGAATCTAGGAGGGAATTGAGTTTCAACGTTTTTATTTTTCCCCTAGATGTAGTCATAGGAATTTCAATGAGAGGGTCTTCAGTTACATCCCCGACCACTAAATCCAAGGCTTGGACTAGGTGTTCAGGCCAGTTCGAGGATGTTCTTAAGGATGCTACCATGGTATCTACAGATGATTCCCATTCTATTGATTTTGGGTTCAGTTGTCTTGCAAGATCACCATGTGGAACTATCAAGGCTAGATGTGAAGAAAGATCACGATGCATTGCCACTTGCTTAGACTACCATAATGAGATAAACGGAAAGTCAAGTGATACCTATTTGTGGCAACAATGCATAGCAAAAATTTGCAAAATAATAATGAAATATAGATAGTTGAAATGATTGTAAACTATGATACAAAGTTTGCAGACTTCCAATTTAAGGTCGTAGCGGACCGCTAATGGGTTATGTCAAAAGTATTAGTTTAAGGTCATTGCAGACTACTAACAAGCTATTCTTGTAGGGGTAAGTCACTATTAGTTTAAAGTATTTTCAAATCACAAATAAATTATTTTTGCAAAGGAAAGTCATATTAGTTTAAGGTCTTTGCAGACCGCTAACTTGTTATTGTTATGAAGGAAAATGGCCAGTTTAAGCTAGGTCGAGGATTTTGGTCAAGCTCACCTACCACGATGTAAATAGTACTACTACACTATGGGGGGAATCCTACATTGTACAGTACATGATAAGAAAATGACAAGTTCTTTATCGCCGTATTGGCTATAAATAGGGGTCCACCCTCGGTAAACTCGTCATTTTCACTGTAAGAGCACAGAGCCCACATCTAGAGAATAGATTGGTCATGTTAACAAACATCAAGATGTTTTAGCATAGTGGTTGAGAAAGAATCTGTAACTGAGATGATGTCACCTAAGAGGGAATGCAAACACCGAGCACTCGCCAAGGTAGATGAGGTGAAAGACACTGCAAGCAGTGTGGGAGGAAACTCCATCAGCTTGGTAAGTTCCTATGCTATTCATTTTCTATGTCACTATTGTTGTTTCTACTTTCCCTTTTGTTTTTATTTTTTTCTTGATATCTACAGTTTCTATCATCATTTTTTCTATAATTTTGCCCACTACACTGTCGTCGTTATTTATTCAGCCACGATAGTGTACGGATGCTACCTATTGTTGCATCCAACATTGCCTAGACCACCATTGCTATGGCTACCTTGCCATATAGGTTTAGTTGACTCTACCAACCTAGCATGAAAATAGTGTAGTGTACGACCTTCAGGAGGGTATGGCCATGCACTTGATTTGACAGCGTAACATGTGTCTATCACAGCATAGTGCAAATCATTTTGTTAGGTATAAAATTGATTGAAATAGCTACAACACATTGAATTCTTTCTTATTTAAAAATGTGTATTTAATTTTTTCTATGGTTCTATTATGATATTACATTTTTCTATTCTACATGCATGGAAAGAGTTATGCTACATTATCTACTAATGGCTAATCTTACTACGCTACACAAAAATGTCACTCAAACATGTTGTTAACATTTTCCATTGTGTTGTGTAGGGTAATGCTAAAGCCAATTTTGATCATCCTAGAAATTCTAAGGGTCCTGTACTACCTAAGCAAACTAATGGCCAACATTCGTCCACCCCACATGAGTGTGGGGTAGTAGGCAGTCTAGTTCTGGGAAGGCACATGGGACTTCCTAAAATTTCTCCTCCAACACTTCAGTGTGATCATTTGATCACAGTTATCGAAAGAGGTAGTAGCTATAATTACAGAACCCCTATTACCTAGGGCAAACTAGGGTATTCTAAATTTCTTGACCGATGGAGCAATCAGGAGCAGGTAGGCCGAGGGATCCAATCAGTTCCCCAAAAAACTTAAGGCATATTTCTTGGATCTGGGAAATGTGATAATATAATTTCTACCATGTGTACAACATGTTGTTCATTGCTTGCCACATGGAAACTTATTTTTAGTAGCAACTAGGAACCATTTATTGTGCCGGCAGGGGAGTTCCATAAACATATTCCACTACGCTATGCAATGCATGCTATAGTAGGCCAAAATGTTAATAGTGTATTTTTGTCACCATGTTTTTCATCAAAAAGAATGGACTTCACGATGATACTGATTCCTTGACCTTGGTAAAAATGGATCTGCGAGAGTTTTCTTCTACTAAGAATATACGCGAAGGCGTGATAGGCCAATGCGGGGGTGAATACCAAGCCTATCGAACCTAGTACTTCTAGTTCTACGATAGATGCAAGGAGTTTGGTTGGTTGGATGGGGACTAGGCACCCTTTAAGCCAATCACTGTTGAAGATCTGTCGGTGGATCTCCCACAATTCTCGTCGTCATTTAAACCTAGTAAGCTAAGCTATGAATTCTTTGCATGTTGAAGTGTTTTTTCTGTGTTTATGCTAACTTTTTTTGTGTTTTGTCTTACTTCTTTTTCTTTTTTCTATTTGTAAAATGGTACAGGGACAAAGAAATCTTAGGAGGTGATGTTGATCACCTCCGAGCATAACAAGGCTAACATTTACTTCAAGTATGGGGAGGTGGAAGAGACCCAGTGCTAGTTTTGCAATGGGCTCCCAGAATCACTTGCCAAAAGCCTTTACAACCCTGGGCTCATGGAATTATTCTTAGCCATGAACGCAAGCATTCCTGCTACTAAGATGTTTGCCCTACCTAACTCCTTTTTTGAAAAAGTGGACTGCTTCCACATACGTGTGCACGACATGCTGGTGGTCCTTGAGATCAAAGACCAACTATTCGTAGACCTCTTCAATATCCCTCCTAATGGTCTTCCCATAGGAGAAAAGATAAAAAATGAGGTTAACGATCAAGGGGACATTGAGGAGTGGCTTAGGAAAAAGAAAAGATAAAAGCAGATCCCCATGGAGATAGCTTCGCTAAAAGTGGCTAAAACGTTTACCCCATCTTCCGTGACTGATCTTTCTCCAAGCTACTTTCCCAAGGCAAACTCATTGGGATTGAGAAAGCTTTGTTAATGAGGGAGGTTATGGAAGAGGGAGCCCATTACAACTAGGCCAAGCATCTCTAAAAAGGTCCACAAGCTAAAATTATCAAGCTTTATAAGAAGACTTAGTCCTATTTCAATGTGCATCATGCCTTCTTCATAGCTTGCTTATAGTGATTTATAGAATTCTTGGTAGTCTGTGAGAATGGCATCTGGGTGATTTCTTCTCATAACTAGATTTCCAAACTATGGATTTTCCAAGTCTTCCAAACTACCTGAGCCTAGGATCCCCTAGAGGCTATTGGGAAGTAATTTTTAATAACGACTAGGGATCGGGTGGCCCACAACTTTCGTGGCTAGGAGAGTGTGGGAGAGGTGTCCCATACTAATACGGGTAGTGTATCATAAGGGAAATGCCTCATCGCTGACATAGTAGCCACTAAGTCACAACAAAAAAGGTCTCGTCCAGTTGAGGAGCCTCCCCATACAAACGAAGAGGGGGGGGGCGCAGAAACTACAGTTTAAGCTATGTAGGATATAGCCTCCCATTGGTAAATTCTTTTCTCAATTTTTTTAATTTGTTTCTTCACTTTTTTGATTAATGCTTGCTACACTGTGCTACGCTAGATAGCTTATCATGACATAGAATGTGTCTTAAGTTTATTTGCTTTTTCCTAATTTGAATATGTTTTGTTGCCAAATGAAGAAGAGGAAGAGGAAGAAGGAGAAGAGATGAGCACCCCCAAGATGAAGGAAAATAATAAAGGTGCAGGGGGACTAACCACGGAGGCAAGGGCCCCGATCAAGAGAGAAGGAGCTACTACCACAAGGGAAGGGGCTCCTGTCAATGAGGAAAATGCTCCTATTGATGAGGAGGATGTTTCTATCGACAAGGAGGGATTCCTTGTTGATGAGGAAGATGCTGGCACCACAAATAGAAGGGCCCCAATGAATAAAGAAAAGGCCCTTATTAGCCAAGAAGGGACATCTGTTAACAATCTCTTTGCTAAACAT
The DNA here is from genome assembly GCA_015680685.1 of Gnetum montanum. Lineage (NCBI taxonomy): Eukaryota > Viridiplantae > Streptophyta > Gnetopsida > Gnetales > Gnetaceae > Gnetum > Gnetum montanum. The sequence continues at coordinate 30,474 of MNCI01027203.1, read as the reverse complement.
AATTTAGTGCTAGAGGAGCAAATGAATGTAGAGGGTGCTACCATGGTGTTAAGACAGTAATAAAGAGGGGAAC
>MNCI01027203.1:0-30353 GCA_015680685.1 Gnetum montanum | reverse complement strand
CCCCCCCCCCCCCCCCCCCCACTATCACCCCTGAGGCATTGCTAGGTAAGAGCCTTTGCATTATCATTTTTGTTGCTCATCAACTTTATTGTAGCCTTCTTGGTTATACCTAACACATTTTCATTACATAGTAGACACCGTGGTTGACACTGTAGGCCCTTCTTCAATTTACCTGTGACCATGGGTCAAGACCCCTAATAAGCTTACATTCATGCAGGGGTGGTCGACAACATGATCGACCATCTCAACCAGATTGATCCAGAAGTGGGTAAGTGAAGTAGCTATGCTAGACTTCTTTAAGTTACTATGCTAGATCTTTAAGTTGCTAAAATTTTCTACGCTATCATGACTAATGCATTTTTATGTGCGGTTGATAGCTTCTTGGATCAAGTGGGACCCAAATCAAGTAGTCAAGCTCAATGCTATGCCTACATTCCCACCAAAATTGACTTAGGTTCCTCATCACATATATGACAAGGCTACTGAATGTGCATCGCACTCAACCCGCTCCCTATGGGAGTGCAGCCGTGTGAACGAAGACCTATGGAAATAGGTCTAGAAGCTAGAAAGGGATAAGACCAATCTAACTGCCGAGGTGGAAGAATTATACTCTAGAAATGAATTTCTATTGGCCCATGATACTAACAATGGCAATTGACACATGACCATCATTGATTATGCAATATATTGGATAACTTTATGGTGTAACAATAAGGCCACATGCAAAATAATTGAGCAGCGAATGTAGATGGACTTATTAGCCCAGAAGAACCAGGATTGGAAAGATTATAACATAAGAGTTTATGAGTGGGGGCAGTCCTAGAAAAACCACAAGCATATGTATAAACTAGAACATGCCACCTACCGTAAATAATACCAGGATTCTTCAGTGAAGTTGTATACTCATGAAGAATTCCTGGATGTCATTGGGGCTTCTAAGGCTTACAACAAGTTCATGCAACAAGTGGTGGTCAGTGAATTCCATGAACGGGAAGTGAAACTTCCCATAGGTGATATCGCCACTGCCTCCTTTTCTCTAGGACTGCCAAGATGAATAGTTGTTGAAAAGGAGAAAGTTGCAATAGACAAGGACTTGGGTGATAGGTACTAGGCGGATATTATAGAGGAGGAGGTCTAGCAATGCCTTGAGATTGGTTTGGATTACATTCCCCCTAAGATAGATGCGGGGCCATCTCAGGTTAGTCATGTTCTTGTAATGCAACTATTTATTTCATTCTAGCTTTTATTACGACTCTAGTTGACTACCTTATTTTTTATGATGTAGATTCCAGATGAAGAGGTAGGGCCCTATCAGGGCAAGAACGATGATGTTGCTGAAGATGATGCAGAGGAAGATGATGTATAATAAAAAGGGATCTTGTTTTGTATTTTTTTCACAAGGATATTGTAAACATTATTGAAACTTTGAATGTCGAAGAAGTTATGAAAAGATTTGTTTTAGTTTTCATATTACCTATGTTATCGATTTTTTATTGTTTTTTAGCTTAGTTTTAGGTCATTTCAGGCCATCGCTAGTTTTAGGCCATTTCAGGCTGTGGCTCGTTTTAGGCCATTTTAGGTCGTAACGTGGTGTAAATGGACAATTGTGCTAGTTTTAGGCTGTATCAAGCTGCAACGTAATGTAATTGGTAAATTTTTCTAGTTTTAGGCCATAACGGGCTACATGTAGGTTTAGGCCATTTTCAGCCATCGCTAGTTTTAGGCCATTTTGGGCCATGATTAGTTTTAGGCCATTTCAGGCCATAGTTAGTTTTAGGCCATTTCAGGTCATGGCATGATGTAAACAAAATTTTTTACCAGTTTTAGGTCTTAGCGGGTCGTACCATGATGTGAACGGTGAGTATGTGAATTGTTTAAAGGAATTAGTTTGGCACCTAGCATAGATGGATGGATGCAAAGAAAATAGAAAATGAATGTAAAATGGATGTTAACTAGGTAGGAAGTAGTGGAGTTGCTACGCTATACGTGGTGGCACGTTTAATGTTAAGGCAGCTAGGGCATCTGCTATGTTGTTTTTGTTACGAGGCATGTGTTGAACTTTTGTTGTTGCAAATTGTTTGAGTAAAGTTTTTGCTAGGTCATAATAGGGCTACAAGTCAGTAGCTTTATAGGCATAGACCTTAGTGATTTGATACACAACCAGTTGTGAATCATTGCGAATTGCCAGATGTTGAATTTTTAATGCTTGGGCAACTAGGAGGCACCTGAGGAGTCCTCTGCCATGTTGTTCATACAAAGCAATGTGAATCAATAAGAAAGTGGTTGGATATCCCCTAAGGGGAACGTGATGATGGCCACTGCATTGCCACCATGCATAGTCAAGGCATTGTCAAAGTGTAAAGTAGCTTCAAGATGAGATGGGATAGCATTGATGGTGCTAACATGCTCATCAGAGAATTCGGGTTCTATGATTGCCCAATAGTAGACGGGTGAGGTCATGAGTTACATTGCTATAACTTGACCTTTCATTGATGATTAGCTCACATAATGCAAATCGAAATATGCTATTATGACGTTCCACTGGGCTATCCTACTACTTTCATATAGGTTATTTGTGATAGCCCAGAGTACATTGCTTTTCCAAATGATGTTAACTTTGATACAGAACAGATAATGCCTCCACTTCTTTAATGCAAACACTAATGTGAGGAAACTTCTATCCACTTCATTGTATTTTCCTCATACAGTATCAATGCATGACTTAAGTAATAGAATGGAATCTTAGAGCCATCATCTTTCTTCTAAAATAACAGTGTCGTGATAGATGTGTCTGAGGTGGTAAGGTAGATGTAAAAAGGCTTATCCCTGTATAGTGGGTAAATAGATGTAAAAGCTCTTTCTTCAGATCATCGAAGGCATGTTGACATTATGTTGTCCTGTATAAGCCTTGACTATAAGCCTAGCATGTTGTTATAAGGTCATGCGAATACTTTGATGTTGTCCTGTAGTATCTTGGATACATCTTTTTGTGTTTTTTAATCTCAGAGAGAGCTAAGTTTCTACATTTTTATTTCTCCCCTGGATGTAGTTACAGGTGTTTCGATGAGAGGGTCTTCAGTTACATCCCTGACCTCTAAATCTAAGGCTTGGACTAGGTGTTCGAGTTAGTCTGCGGACGTTTCTAAGGATGATACCATGGTATTTGTGGATGATTCCCAGTGTATTGATTCTGGGTTTAGTTGTCTTACAAGCTCACCATGTGGACCTGTTAAGGCTAGAGGTGAAGAAACATCACAATGCATTGCCATTCTTGCTCAGCCTACCATAATGAGATAAATGCAAAGTCAAGTGATACCTATTTTTAGCAACAATGCATAGCAAACATTTTCAAAACAATAATGAAATATAGATAGTTGGAATGATTGTAAACTATGATACAAAGTTTGCAGACTTCCAGTTTAAGGTCGTAGTAGACCGCTAACGAGTTATGTCAAAAGTATTAGTTTAAGGTCTTTGCAAACTACTAATAGGTTGTGTTTGTAAATCAAAAGTATTAGTTTAAGGTCTTTGCAGACCCCTATTGAGTTGAAATCGTGAATCAAAATTGCTAGTTTAAGGTCTTTGAAGATGGCTAACAAGTTATGCATGCGAAGGTAGGTATTAGTTTAAGGTCCTTGCAGACCTCTACCAAGCCATTCTTATAGGGGTAAGTCATTATTAGTTTAAGGCATTTTCAGATTTCTAACAAATTATTTTTGCAAAGGCAATTCGTATTAGTTTAAGGTCTTTGCCGACCACTAACCTGCTATTCTTATGAAGGCAAATGGCTAGTTTAAGGTGGGTTGAGGCTTTCGGTTGGGCCCACCTACCACGATGCAAATAGTACTACTACACTATGGGGGGAATCCTATGTTGTATGAGACATCCCACATTACTCAGGGTGAGAAAATGACAAGTTTTTTATCATCGTATTGGCTATAAATAGGGGTTTACCCTCGATAAACTCATCATTTTCACCGTAAGAGCATAAAGCCCACATCTAGAGCATAGAGTGGTGGTGTTAACAAAGAGCAAGGTAGTTTAGCATAGCAACTAAGAAAGAATCTATAACCCAGATGATGGTAGCTAAGAGAGAATGGAAACACCGAGCACTCGCCAAGGTAGAGAAGGTGAAAGCCACTCTAGAGCATGTTTCATAGATGTGCATTGTAGTGCAAGAGGAAACTCAGTCAGCTTGGTAAGTTGCTATGCTATCCCTTTTCTATGTCATTATTTCTACTTTCCCTTTTGTTTCTATTTTCATCTTGAAATCTACATTTCCTATCATATTTTTTCCTATTATTTTAGCCACTACACTACCGCTATTGTTGATTCAGCTGCGACAGTGTACATATGCTATGCTAAGGTTGCATGCAACATTTCCCAGACCACCATTGCTATGGCTACCTTGCCATAGAGGTTTAGTTGACTCTGCCAACCTAGCATGCAAATATTGTAGTGTACGACCTTCAAGAGTGTTTGTCCATGCACTTGATTTGATAGCAGAACACATTTCTATCATAGCGTAGTGCAAATCGTTTTGTTCGATAGAAAATTTATTGTAATGAATGCAATGCATTGAATTCTTTCTTGTTTAAAAATTTGTATTTAATTTTGTCTATGATTCTACTATGCTATTACCTTTTGCTATGCTACATGCATGGAAAGAGTTATGCTACGTTTTCTGCTAACAGCTAATCTTGCTACACTACACACAAATGTCACTCAAATACACTATTAACATTTTTCATTGTGTTCTATAGGGTAATGCTAAGGCCAATTTTGATCATCCTAGAAATTTTAGGGGTACTGTGCTGCCTAAGAAAACTAGTGGCCAACATTCCTTTGCCCCACATGCGTGTGGGGTAGTAAGCTATCTGGTTCTAGGAAGGTGCATGGGACTTCCTACAATTTCTCCTTCAATAATTTAGTGTGATCATTTGGTCATCGTTATTAGAGGAGGTGGGAACCATAATTAAAGAAATCCTATTACCAAGGGCAAACTGAGATATTCTGAAATTCCTAACTTATGGAGCAATCGGGAGTGGGTAGGCTGAGGGATCCAGTCAGCACTCCAAAAACTAGAGGCATCTAGCTTGGATCTGGGAAATGCCTTAATATAATTGCTACCATGTGTACAACATGTTGTTCATTACTTACCACATGGGAACTTATTTTTAGAACCCACTAGGAACCATTTATTGTGCCGGCGGGTGAGTTCCGTAAACATATTCTGCTATGCTATGCAATGCATTCTACACTAGGCCAAAATGTTAATAGTGTATTTTTGTCTTCAAGATTTTCATCAATAAGAATGGACTTCATGATGATACTGATTCCTTGACCTTGCCATAGATGGCTCTTTAGGAGTTTTCTTTCACTAAGAATATGCACACAAGCTTGATAGGAAAATGTAGGGGTGAATACCGAGCCTATCCAACCCATTACTTCTATTTCTATGATAGATGCAAGGAGTTTGGTTGGTTGGATGGGGATTGAACACCCTTTAAGCCAATCACCATTGAAGATGTGTTGGTGGATCTCCCACCATTCTCATTACCATTTAAACCTAGTAAGATAAGCTATGAATTGTTTGCATGTTGGAGTGTTGTTTCTGTGTTTATGCTATCTTTTTTTTGTATTTTGTCTTAGTTTTCTCACTTTTTTATTTTTATAAACTGCTACAGGGGTGACGAAATTTCAAGAGGTGATGGTGATCACCTCCGAGCATAACGAGGCTAACATTTACTTCAAGTATGTGGAGGTAGATGAGACCCAGTGCTAACTTGGCAATGGGGTCTTGGAATCACTCGCCAAAAACCTTCAGGACCATGGGCTCATGGACTTATTCTTAGTTGTGAACCCAAGCATCCTTGCTACTGAGATGCTTCTCTAGTATACTCCTTTTCTAAAAATGTGGACCACTTTCACACACATGTGCATGGTGTGCTGGTGATCCTTGAGGTCAATGACCAACTATTCACGAACCTCTTTAGTGTTCCTCTTGATGGTCTTCCCGTAGGAGGAAAGGAAAAAAAGAAGGTGAAGCATCAGGTGAACATTGAGGAGTGGCTAGGGGAAAAGAAAGGATAAAAGGGAATCCCCATGGAGATGGCTTCGCTAAAAGTGGCTAAAATAGTTTACCCCATATTTCGTGCCTGTGCTTTCTCCAAGCTACTTTCCCAAGGCAAACTCACTTGGATTGAGAAAGCTTGAGAAATGAGGGAGGTTATGGAAGAGGGGGCCCATTACAACTAGGCCAAGCATCTATGCAAAGTTTTGCAAGCTGAAATGGTCAAGCTTCATAGGAAGCTTGAGTCCTGTTTCAATGTGCAACATGCCTTCTTCATATCTTGCTTACAACGATTTATAGAATTCTTGGTAGTTCATGAGAATGGAGTCTAGGTGATACAAGATCATAACCAGATTTCCAAACTATGGATTTGCCAAGTCTTCTAAACCACTCGAGCCCAGGATCCCCAGAGGCTATTGCAAAGTCATTTTCAATAATGACTAGGAATTGGATGGCCTGCAACTTTCATGGCTACGACAGCATGGGAGAGGTGCCCCCTACTACTACGAGTAGCGTATCATAAGGGAAATACCTCATCGCTGGGATAGTGGCCACTAAGTTTTGGTAAAAAAGTCCTTGTCCTATTGAGCAGCCTCCCCATATAGATAAAGAAGAGGGGGGGGGGGGCAGAAACTACGATTTAAGCTACATAGGATACAACCTCCCATTGGTAAATTCTTTTCTAATTTTTTTTAATTTGTTTCTTCACTTGTTTGGTTAATGCCTACTATGCTGTGCTACGCTAGGTAGTGTAGCACAACATACCATGTGTCTTAAGTTCATTTTCTTTTGCCTAATCTAAATATGTTTTGTTTCCAGAGGAAGAAGATGAAGAGGAAGATGGAGAAGAGGTGATGGCCTACAAGATGGGGATAGCTAATAAAGGTGTGGGGGCCCGACCATAGAGTCAAGGGCCCTGATTAAGAGAAACAAAGCTCTTGCCACAAAGGAAGGGGCTTTTTTCAATGAATAAAATGCTCTTGCTAATTAGGAGGATGTTTCTGTCAACAACGAAAACTCCCTTGTTGATGAGGAGGATGCTAGTGCCACAACGAGAAGGGCCCTAGTGAATAAAGAAAAGGCCCTTGTCAGCCAAGAAGGGACCTTTGCTGACAATCTCTTTGCTAAACATAATTTATCCCAGAGGAGAAAATGGACATGAAGGATGCTTTCATGGTGTTAAGTTGGCAAGAAAGAGGGGAACTACAACTAGATGCTATTGAGTTTGACCATATATTCGACAGTATGTCAATAGGTGACCCCGTCCCAACTATCACCCCTAAGGGTTTTTTGTGTAAGAGCCTTTACACTATCATTTGTGTTGCTTTTTAGCTTTATTGCAATCCTCTTGGTTATACCTAATACATTTTCATTACATAGAAGACACCACGGTTAACACTGTAGGCCCTTCTTTGATTCACCTGCGACCATGGGCCAAGACCCCTAATAAGCTTACATTCATGCAAGGGGTGGTCGACAACATGATCGACCGTCTCAACCAAATTGATCCAAAAGTGGGTAAGTGAAGTATCTACACTAGACTTATTTAAGTTGTTATGCTAGACCTCTAAGTTGCTCAAATTTGCTACACTATCATGAGTAATTTGTTTTTATGTAAAGTCAATAGCTTCTTGCCTCAAGTGGGAACTAAATCAAGTAGTCAAGATCAGCGTTATGTCGGCATTCCCACCAAAATTGACTAAGGTGCCTTGTCGCATATACGAAAAGGCTAGTGAATGCATGTTGCACTCAATCCACTCCCTATGGGAGTGTAGGCATGTGAATGAAGACCTATGGAAACTGGTCCAGATGTTGGAAAGGGATAAGACAAATCTAGCCGCCAAGGTGGGAGACCTCCACTTAGAAATAAATTTCTATTCACCAGTGATACCAATGATGGTAGTTGGTAGACGGACGTCATTGATTATGTAAGATATTGGATAGTCGTGTGGTGCAACAATAAGGTCACACATGAAATAATTGAGTAGTGAGTGTAGATGAACTTGTTGGCCCAGAATAACCAAGATTGGAAAGACTATAGCACAAGAGTTTACGAGTGGGGGTGGTCCTAGAGAAACCACAAGCATATGTATAAACTAGAACATGCCACCTACCGTAAATAATAGCAAGATGCTTTAGTGAAGTTTTATACTCATGGAGCATTCCTAGATGCCACTAGTGATTCTGAGGCTTACAACAAGTTCATGCACTAGGTGGAGGTTAGTGAATTCCCTAAACGGGAAGTGAACCTTTCCATAGGTGAGACCACGACTGCCTCCTTTTCTCCAGGACTACCAAGATGAATGGCTATTGAAAAGGAGAAAGTTGCATCAAATGGAGACTTAGGTGATAGGTACTAGGTGGATATTATAGAGGAGGAGGTCTAACAATTCCTCGAGATTGGTTTGGATTGCATTCCCCCTGAGATAGATGCGGGCTTGTCTCAGCTTAGGCATGTTCTTGTAATGCAACTATTTATTTCATTCTAGCTTTAACTATGACTCTAGCTAACTATCTCATTTTTTATGATGCATATTCTGGATAAAGAAGTAGGGCACTATGAGGGCAGGAACGATGATGTAGTGGAAGACGATGTAGAGGAAGATGATGTATAATAGCAAGGGATCTTGTTTTGTACTTTTTTCGTAAGGATATTGTAAACATTATTGAAATTATGAATGTAAAATGAGTTATGAAAATAATTTTTTTAGTTTTTGTATTACCTATATGATTGGTTTTTTATCATTTTTCTCCTTACTTTTAGGCCATTTCGGGCCATCGCTAGTTTTAGGTCATTTCGAGCTATGGCTAGTTTTAAGCCATTTCAGGATATGACTAGTTTTAGGCGATTTCAAGCTATAACATGGTGTAAACGGATGAGTGTGCCAGTTTTAGGCTATAGTAGGCTACAACGTAATGTAATTAGTAAATTATACTAGTTTTAGGCCATAACAGGCTGCATGTAGTTTTAGGCCATTTTGGGCCATGGTTAGTTTTAGGCCATTTTAGGCCATAGTTAGTTTTAGGCCATTTCAGGTCATGGCATGATGTAAATAAAAATTTTTACTAGTTTTAGGTCTTAGCAAGCCATACCATGATGTGAACGGAGAGTATGTGAACTATTTAAGGGAATTAGTTTGGCACCTAGCATAGATGGATGGACATAAAGCATAAAAGAAATGAATGTACAATGGATGCTAACTAGGTAGGAAGTCGTGGAGTTGCTACGCTATACGTAGCTACTTTCTAACCCATCATGGATTTGGTGAGATGTAATGCCAAGAAGATTTACTATAGCCTTCATCTACATCATTGTCTTCCACCTGAAAAGGCAACTCAATCCATGCATTTTCAATTTCTAAGCTGGTGTGTTGCGTTGCCTCTTTCACTAAATAGTTAGTGTCGATGAAGACAGGTGCCTCGTTCCTAAAGGTTATGACCTCTGAACCCTGCTCCATATCTACTTTGTTTATTGATTATGCTGCTACCTCATCACAAGGAATCACCACCTCCCTACCTGCATAGGGTAGATGGATCTCCTATTGTATGGGTGAAGAGATGACCCTACGTTGGGCTAACCAGGGCCTCCCCAAGATCAGGTTTAACCCGGATATCTCTTTCACCACTATAAACATTGCCTTTGTGGGGAACTGGTCCCCTACCTCAAAGTTAATGTGGACAGTGTCTTTCACCGTCACACATGGCCCATTGAATAAATTCAAACATGACGTTGTTATGGATTTGATTTGGTCTACCAAACCCAGTTTATCCACAATGGGGAATGGGATGACATTTGTAGCAGCCCCATCATCGACATGTACCCTTCGGATCTTGTGTTGGCTAACTCGAATTATGATGAATAGAGGTGTTGTAGTCACCTAACTCTTCTCAGGGTCCTTCCTAATGGAATCATCATAGAATGTCAATTGGGATGGTTGTGGTTCTACAGGTGTAGAAGGAAGCATAACCAAGTGGATTGCTTTCTCTTCTGCGACCATGTTCTCATCAACTGGTATTGCTATTAACATGTGAACCAGAGCCTCACAGTATGTGGTTGAAGTCATTATTAGGTCATATAGGCCCAATGTTGTGTTCTTTTTTTTTAGAGCCTTCTTGACTTGAGTAAGAGCACTTAATAGGTCTCATCCACTTTCTTGTTTCTTGCTATGCTTTTTCTCTTCCATTCATCCCAAGAGATGAATTTCCTAAGGAGGAACAACTTTGAGTTTAGGAATATATCCTTTTGGATGAGGTGGAGATGATCGTGAGGGCATAGCAATGTTAACTTTTGGTGAAGAGGACATAGATGCAGACGATGAGGGGCTAGGCTTGGAAGGACCTGCGAAAGTGCCTTCCATTGTCACCTCACATGTTGAACACTCTTCTGATTTCCTAGGATGAGAAGGTTGTGGTGAAATCTTATGGGGGGCAGGAGGCAATTGAATGACTTGGCCCCCTGATGATGAATGGTGCTCTCAATGTTAGTGCACACGGTGGTGTAGCCTTGTTTAGAGAGGGTGTAGGGGTGGATGTTCGAGGAGGGACCCTTAGGATAAATAGTTGTTATGATGGTGTTTTAGCCACTAGTGGTGTAGGTGTGTTATGCTAAGGCACACGAACCACAAATGGCTACTGAGGTAGTTTAGGATTACCGTCAATGCCAATAGTGTTGATAATATAACCGACATTGTTGGTGTTAAGCGGGTCTATGTAAACATGCATAGATTGGTTTTTTGGGCACACGAGGTTGCTCTCATCTAGAACAAACTTCCCTTTATCAATAATTCATTCTATGTAATCTTTTAATGCCAAATAGTAATTTGTGTTGTGAACACACACTTGATTGTAGTCACAAAACCGCTCTAGCTTGAAATTATTAGGAATTTGGGGCTCATTAGGCAAAGCCGAGGGATTCCTAATAAGTTCATAGTGTCGTTTATGCCTTTTGATTGCATCCTTTGACATCTACTTGTGTTGAATATAGCTTGTCTCAATTAATTACTCAGAAGTTCTAAAGTCTTGACAAGCAGCATTGTATATTTAGAGTAATCTTTACGGTCAAAATTAGGTTTAGGTGGAGTGGATGCTTTAGGTATCAAGGTGGAGGCTTGAGTGGCATTGCTTGGTACAAGTATAGGGTTAGTCAGTGTAGTGGCCACCTTCTTGTTGTTGTTTTTGTTGTTGGGCTTGGCTTCGTTTGCCACAATGGCCACTGTGGTTATTACAACCTTACCCTTATCTTTTTTTTCTTTGTGAATGTGTTCTTGTATGCAACATATGCTAGTTCTTTACTTTCCTCAGCTGCATCTTGAATGCTCTTGGTCTAGGCAAAAGCCTAACTAAGAGTTCGTGGAGTGAGATAGTATAGTTTGGACTTAATGAAGTTGTTCACTGCACCCTTAAAGATTGTTAGTAGATGAGCCTACATGATAGGCTTGCAGATCTCATTAAGGGTATCACTCCATCCTTGTATAAATTTCTTGACTAGTTCCAGGGGATCTTGCTTCACACTCATCAACTAATCCAACATAACCTCTGCTCTCAAGTTATACTTGAAATGAGTTAAAAATTAGGTCAGTAGCTTCTCTACGGTAGAGATAGAGGAGCATGGGAGCATGCGGTACTAGTCCAAGGCTTTTCCCATTAGAGACATAGAAAAGATATGGATGATTGTCTGTGGCCATTGTTGCAAAATAAGTGATTTAGATCTAAATGTGATAAGATGTGGGTTGGGATCAACCTCCCTACTATATTTTGTGCAGTGAGAGTGGCATCTTGGGGGGTAGTGTTAGCATGGGGACTACTGAGCTGATGGGATTGTCATGGTAGAAATCCATGATCTACACCATGTCAAAACTAGAAATATTGGGGCATCAATCCTCTTTAGTTAAGGTTTGGATAAGTTGAAATGCTTGATCTAGACCCAGGGGAAATGTAGAGAGTTGGGGAGCTGCAGGGATGGCTTCCATTAGCAGCACAATAGGGGCAGTGGCCTAGATCATAGGCAACACCATTGGGATAGCCCCTATGAAGGGTGCTACTTGTGGTGCCCACCATCCAGTGGGTGGTGCTATTAGAGTAGTGGCCACTGATGGTGCTATGGGGTTGGTGGTTCGCATAATCGATGAAGTAGACTAGGGGTTGGTGGGATCTGGTATATTTTTTGGTGAGTGTAGTGGGATATCTGCAAAGGTTTTGAAATAGGGGGAAAAGTGAATGGGGTCCACCATGTGGTTGTGGCTAGACCTACCATTGATGGCGGAATAGGTGTAGATGCTGAAATGGATGTGGAAGTTGTATGCAAATGCAATATCAGCACGGTGTGAATGTAGGGTAGGGTAGCCATGGTTGGTGCATGATATGTTGAGGGAATGGATTGGGGGACTGATTGCATAGGGGTAATGTTTGGAAATGAAATAGAGGAATAGGCGTGTTAATACACTAAGTGCATGGCATGGCTACCCATTACCGATGAAATTGCAGGTTGTAATGGAGTGGAAGTAATCATGAAGGGACAATTCGTAAGGAGTGGGTTCAAATAGAAGGATGCAAGGGGAGGGATAGTCATAGAGTTAGTTTGACCCCCACCCTTGAACTAGGAATCTAGGTCCTCCTATCTATCCTAAAACATCTCTTCACAATGGGATGCCATGTTCCACTACTCCCGAGACCCACTTACCCATATCAGCTGATCTCAGATCCACTGATGCATTTGTATTACGGGAATAAAAATGCTAGGAGTAGGGATGAATTCCTTCGCATTGTGGTATAGTAACTCGAAGTTACATTTGTCTTCGAGTTCTTGTGCATCCATGGGAAGATTTACCTTAGACACAGACTTAATCAGTGTAACTTAAGCTTTTGTAAATGTTGTTTTAGATGTTAAAAATACAAGGTATAAGTGATGATTAATAAATGAAAGAAATGTAGAAAATAATGTTAAACAGTGATAACAATGAAGAAATAATAGAAAAAGCTAGGGTAAGAAAATGCAACATTGCAAAATCACGAGTTTGATTCTCTTCCTTGTTTGAAGTGTACGAAAGGTTACATAATGCTAGCAGTGCATAGAGAGTTCCAGAATTACTGGAATGCTAAAAATATGCCAACTCTACTTCTGAGTGAGAACATAAAAGTCAACAGTATAGAAATGCCAATGCAAAGAGCTAATGCCAAATTCCAACCCAAGATGCCAACTTGAAATTGTCAACAAAACAACTTGCCAATTGTTAAAATTTGCCAACCATGAAAAAAATGCCAACAATGCTTAAAATTTCCAACAACTTCAATTTTCCAATAGCCAAAAGTTTGCCAACTTGCCCAAAAATGCCTTAATTTTCCAACCCTTTGAGCATCGCTCATCTCGATATTTATAGGACCAAGAAAAGGTGAGAGATGAAATTTAGATGCGACGTTTCCTCGATCCATGAGATGCTGACATGCCCAGAATTCATGGATGCATAAGATCAATTGTGAACTAGCTACGTTGTGACAATGTTATCAAAATTGCAAATGTTGGAATCAAGTGTGTCGACATTGCCAATGTGAGAAATGAAGCATATTGACGTAGCGTATCTACTTGCTACACTTTGCTATGCTATGTAGCATAGCACATCAGCATAGCATAGCTACTTTCTACACTGTGCTATGCTATGTAACATAGCATAGCATAGCCACTAGTTTTAGGAGAAAACTTGCATTGAAGTCATTAGTCCTTGCTAAATGCCTTGGCAAATGTGGGGTTAGCTTTTGGAGCATTTTGTTGATCTTCATTCTTTGCTACACTATATAGCGTAGTAGTCAATGTAACTTGCATTTCTATTAAAACTATGATGATAAAACTCTGCTTGTTTTGCCCTTGCTACACTATGCTATGATATATAGCATAGCACTCTATGTTGTCTGATTTTCAACTTTGCCTTATGTGAACATCTTTTTCTAAACCCTACATTTGGACACTTGATTGATTTTTCAATGGCTCGCTACGCTATGCACCATAGCGTAGCGTAGCAAACTTATCCACTAGAAAACTTGCTGAACTATTTTGTCCATCCTGAGCACCACTGACAACTCCCAGTATGATTTCTGAGTAGACTATCAGTTAGGTGAATCACTCAGGTGGGCAGGCCAAGGGTTCCATTGGGCCTGTTAGCTCTAGAGGTAGAAAACTTGCTGAACTAAATATTCTATAATCAATGCATTCATTTCTTGCCAAAATTTCATTAGGCTACACTTGTGGAAATGTTTTCCTCATTTCCAAGACCTTGGTGAAGCAAGATTGACTTGGAATTTTACGGTGTTTTACTGTAAGCTAGAAATGGTAGCACCGAAGAGACTATGAGTAGTGATGACGCAGGTGCTTAGGATTCCTAGCCTAAGGAAAACATCATGCAGTCTAGCTACAAGGTGGAAATCCTAAAAATTGAATGCCTCTTGGACTTGGATGGAAATAAGGGTTGGAGGATGGAAATGTTGTGGATGGGCCACAATAGTACTAAGACTCTAGCAGTAAGTGTTGACAACAAGAGCTAATACTAGGATGAGTGGTTGTGGTAGTGGTAGCTCTGGAAGGTCAACAAGATATCAAATGACATCTCCAGAAGGTCAACTAGATGCCAAGGGTAGTGATGTTGCATGTATTCTAGAGATCACAACAGATTAGATGTGCTAGGTAGACCATTAGATGTGCTAGATTAAGATCACAGCAGATCATGATGTGCTAGGTTAAGATCCTAGCATATGGCTATGCTATTTTAATGTTGTAGTGGACGGTGGAGGGCTAGTTTAAGGTCATAGTGGACCATACTATGGGTGCTAGTTTTACGTCGTAGCCCATGGATGTGTTGTGCCAGTTTATAGTCATGGTGAAATATCTATGCTAGTTTTACATCATAGTAGATGTTCTTTACTAGTTTTACATTGTAGCAGATAATCGTTGCTAGTTTTACATTATAGAAGATGATCTTTGCCAATTTTACATCCTAGTAGATGATGATCTTACCTTGCTCTATACCCGATGCGATCGTTTGCATCAGACATAGTATGGCTTGAGATACAAGGGATTGCCAGGAATAGTGAGCTCAATGCCATCCATATCAACTAGTTTTAAGGCCCTATTCTCATAGGCTTTTATGACTACAAAAGGGCCTTCCCAGTTGGTTGAGAGTTTGTTTACATGTTCACAAATAGCCTTCAGGACTAGGTCCCCCTTCTTGATTGGTCATTGATGTAAATTGTAGTGGTGCTTTTGCCATTGTTTATCCTGGTACCATTCGATGCAATCAAGTGTTTGTGCATGCTCCTCCTCTATGAAGTCAAGATCGATAATCCTTGACTCATTATTTTGAGCCTCGTCTACTATGTTTGAGAGTATCATCCGAAGTGATGGAACCTATAATTCAAGAGGTAACACTGCTTCAGATCCATAAATAAAACTATATGTGGTCTTACCTATATTTTTCTAGCATGTCATATAGTAATCCCACAACACGTAGAGGATTTACTCATGCCATCATCTTTTACTACTACTAAGCATCTTTTTGAGAAGGTTGATAATAGATTTATTTGTTGCTTCTGCTTGACCATTTTCTTGTGGGTAGTATGGCAATGAAAAGGATTGCTTGATGCCAAGGTTTTCATAAAAGGTTTTAGTTTATGTGCTACTATATTATGGCCCATTGTCTATCACAATATTCATGAGAAGACCAAACCTTATTACTCTGTTATCCAAGATAAAGTGGCAAACTTATTGAGATGTAGTCTTTCCTAGGGGAATAATGAAGTATTTCCTAGTCTTTGATAACTTTGTGAAGTATTTGGTTGTGGTGATAATGAAGATATTCCCTATAAAAGACTTAGGTGTAATGGTTCCTATGATGTCTAGTCCCCAACGTTGGAATGGCCATGTGATCTATGTAGGATGTAGCTTAGTGGGCGACATGTGTATGAGATTTGCATGGCATTGACATACATCATAGGTCCTAACTTTGTCAAGGCAATCTCATTCTATGCAAGGCTAGTAGTACCCTAGGTGTTTGATTTTTGCTACCATGGCCCTAGGGGCTATGTGTCCCCCACATAATCCCTCATGAACTTCGTTAACAATTTCTTATGCTTCATCCCCACCAACGCAAGTTAGTAATATCTCATTAAAGGAGCATTTACATAAGGTGTTATCTCCTATGAGGACATACTATCGAGCTTGATTTCAAATTACATCCTTTTGAGAAGATGTTAAGTCAAGTGGGGGTTCAACATGTTGAAGGTAAGCTTTAATGTTGGTATACCATTCTTGGATATCTGTTGCACTTATAGATGCAATGTGTACCACTTGATTAATAGGATTTGTGCATTATATTATTGAAGTAGGCAATGTGGCAAACAAGTGCGATGGCACATTCAATGCTAATGTGGCTAGCGCATTAGCTACAATATTCTCATTACGAGGCACATGTTGAATGTCTAACACTGTAAATTGTTTTAATAAACTCTTAGCTAGATTGCAATAAGGTTGCAAATGTAAAGCCTTTCAAGCATAGACTTTAGTGATCTGGTTAACAACTAATTGTGAGTCACCTCAGACTGCCAAATGTTGGATCTTTAGCTCTCAGGCTACTAAGAGGCCCCTAAGGAGTCCTTCATACTCAGCTATGTTGTTCATACAAAGGAATGTAAAGTGATATGCAAAGGGTTGAATTTCCCAAGAGGGAAATGTAATAACTATGGTGGCACTTCCACCTCATGTAGTTGAAGCACTATGAAAATGTAAAATTTCTTCAAAATCAGATGGTATAGGGTTTAAGTTATTGATGTATTCATCTGGGCATTCAAATTCTATTATTGTCCAATCATCAATGGGTGAAGTTGTGAGCTATGTAGCTACTACTTGACCCTTTTTTGATGATTGGGCTACATAATGTAAATCAAATTCTACCATTATAGCTTTCCATCGGGCTATCCTACTACTCTCATACAAGTTGGTTGTGATAGACCAAAGTATGTTTTTCTTTCATATGATGTTAACCTTGCTACAAAACAGGTAATGTTTCCACTTTTTTAGTGAAAATACTAAGATGAGACAATATTTTTCTACCTCGTTGTACTTTGCCTCATAATCTATTAATGCGTTCCTTAAATAATAGACTAGGATTTCAGACCCATTATCTCTTTTTTGACATAGCAATGTAGAAATAGATGTGTCCAAAGTGGAAAGGTAGATGTAGAAAGGCTTATCCCTCTATTGTGGGTAAATAGTTGAGAGATGCAAAAGCTCTTTCTTTAGGTTATCAAAGGCTTGTTGACATTGATCTATCCACTCGAAGTTTACCCCCTTTTTAAGTAGTTGTTGCATGGGGTGTAGCTTGTCCTTCAACCTTGCAATAAACCTTCTAATAAGCTGTACTCTGCATTGCAACCTGCACATCTCTTTAAGGTTTGTAGGTGGTGCCAAGTTGACAATGGCCCTCACTTTATCAAGCTCCACTCATAATCCTATTCCCAACACTACGAAACCTAGCATGTGTTTGGTTTTAACTCTGAAAACACATTTCTTAGGGTTGAGGTGTAGGTCATGCATATGAAAATGTTAGAGGACTATATTAAGATTTTTTGGATGATCAATAGCTTCCTTAGACTTCACTGCTATGTCATCCATGTAATCATTCAATTTCTCCAATAGGTAGTCACTAGAAATGTATGTCATTTCTTGTTGATAAGTTGCTTTGACATTTTTGAGTACAAAGGGCATCATTGTATAATAAAAGATTCCCCAAGGAGTCATGAAAGTGGTTGACAACTGATACTATGGGTTTATACATATCTAGTTGTAGCCTGAGAACTCATCCATGAAGGATAGTAAGGCGTCACCAGCCATAGTGTCTATAAGTTGATTGATACTTGGTAATGGGAAATCATCTTTAATCATTCCTTTCTTCAAGTCTCAAAAGTTTATACAAATTTGTATACCTCCCATTTTCTTAGAAACTAAAATGATGTTTGATACCCATTCTGAGTAATCGACCACCTGGATAAAACCAGCTTGATAAAGCTTGGTGATTTCATTGCATATAGCTAGTGCAATCTTGAGTTTGATTTTACAAGCTTTTTTCTTAATTTCCTTTACACGTGCGTCTAGGATGATGTTGTGTTGTATGAGGCATGGGTCCAAACCCAACATGTCATCATATGACCATGCAAACATTTTAACATTATCATGGAGAACTTCTGAGATGCCTTTGTGTACCTGTGGATGTAATAGAGAGCTAACTTTCAAGGTTTTTTCTCCACCTTTGGTGGTAGTTACAGGGATTTTAGTAAGAGGATCCTCAATCACATCCCTAGCCTCTAAGTCTAAGGCTTGGACCTGATGTTTGGGTTAGTCTAGGGATGTTTCTAAGAACGCTATAGTGTTGTGAGAGGATAATTCAAAGTCTACTAATTCTTGATTCAAGCATCTTGTAAATATTCTATAGGGATCCATTAAGGTCAAAAGTGAACAAAGATCATCATGCATAGTCATTTTTTTCATGGACCTATCACATCAAGCAAATAAACCAAGTCAAGTGATACCTGTTTGAAGCAATAGCATGTAAATCAATAATGCAAAATAAGATAATTACCAGTTTATGGTCTTAGTAGACCACCATTACGAAGAACATGTAAAGTGAAATTGTGAGTTTAAGGTCTTTGTAGACCGTAGCCATGTAATATTGTGAGACGAATGCTAAAATTTCTAGTTTATGGTCATGCCAGANCCATGACCTTAAACTAGTAATTTTAACATTTTAGACCAAACTTTACATTATTACAGTCCAGCATTACCTTAAGCTAGTAATTTTACCACTCTCTACAATATAGCCTAGTAACGGTCCACAGTGATGTTAAACTGGCAGTTTTAGCATTCATTTTACATTTTAGACCAAATGTTACATTATTATGGTCTGTTGCNGGGCAATGCAGCAAGCAAGCTCAACGTAAAATGCAAATCAGCAAATGGTTGACTTAATGTAAACAACAAATTCATTGTGAGATGTAAATGATGGACATAGTGGACTTATTGTTGGAAATGTAAATTACACAAGTGGTGAACTTAATGTAAGAAAGAATGCGAATATAGTGAATCAGATGTAAACATGTGAATTATGTATAGAACAAAGTGAATGTAAAATGCATCATATATCATTGGAAGTATGGCAAAATTTAATTATGTAGTTGTTTCCTAACCTGACATAGGTTATGCAAGGCATAGGACTGAGCAAATCTGCATTGGTACTCTTCTATGTTATCATTTGTAGCTTGGAAGGGAAACTCGGCCCATGTTATCTCTTTGTTTGGACTAGTTTCAGCCTATTTAGGCATTTCAATTTGAATGGCAGCTTGGTTTTTAGAGATTTCAATCTTTGAACCTTGATCCACTGCTACATTATTTATGGCTTAGGGAGCCACTTCATTGCCATGGATTACCAATTCCCCTCTTGCATAGGGTAAGTGGATTTCCTAGTGTATAAGTGATGAAATGGTCCTCAGTTGGGCCAACCACAATCTCCCTAGGATTAGGTTGAACCCAAGCATTTCCTCTACCATGATGAACACTGTGCTTGTGGGGAACTAGTCCCCTGCCACAAAGTTAATGTGGATAGTTCCCTTTACCACTACGTGTGCTCCATTAAACAATTTCAAGTACAAAGTTATCATGGGCTTGATTTGATCAACCAAACCTAGTTTGTCCATATGGGAACTGGAATAACATTTGTAGTGGCCCCATCATCAATGTGTACCCTTCAGATCTTATACTAGTTGACCCAAATTGTGATGAACATGGGCATTGTGGTCACCTAACCTTTGTTAGGGTCATCCTTAATGGACTTATCATGAAATTTCAACTGAGCTAGCCACAGTTTGTCAGCCATAAAGAAAAGCATGATAGTGTGGATTTCTTTCTCCTTGGCTAACATGTTTTTGTCAACCAAAATGAATGTTAACATGAGAACCATGGCCTCATGGTGCACAATGGAGGTCATTACCAAGTCATACAAGCTCAAAGTGGTATTTTTCTATTTTAGAGCCTATTTAACTTTCATGAAAGCGTTAAGAAGATCCTGCCCACCATCTTATTTTTAGTTACCTTTTTCCTCCTCCATTCATCCTAGGAGACTAATCCCCCAAAGGGGGGGTATTTATATGTTGAGAATTAGACTTTCTTAGGTGAGAAGGTGGCAATTACATACGTACATTGTTATCAATTGTTGATGATGAAGGGGCCATGGGATTTGAGGCCAAGGGAGTAGGCTTGGGGGGACCTAACACGGTGCATTCCTTAGCCATCTTGTACATAGAATGCTCTTCCCCATTTTTTCAAACAGGTAGGCTACGGTGCCATTTTTATTTCTTGGCTTTGTGGGGTAGAGGTGCTTGAATGTTTTGGCACCTTAATGAAAAATGGTTCCTATTGTGCTAGTGTGGGAGATAATGCAACTTTGAGCACAAAGGGTGTAGGGGTGGATGTTGAAGGAAGAACCTTGAGGACAAATGGTTGTTGCAACATTGTTTTTGTTGTTGTTGTGATTACTACATTATGGGGAGGCACACACATCATGAATGGTTCTTGAGGTGGTTCGAGGTTGTTGTTAATGGCAATAACATTGATTTTTTACCTTGCATTGTTTGCATTTAGGGGATCCTTGTAAGCATGCATTGATTGATTCTTGGGGTGGATGGGATAATTTTCATCCAAGACCAATTTTCCCTGATTAATCATCCTTTGAATGTCATCTTTAAGTGCTAGAAAATAATCTATATCATGGACATAGAGTTGATGGTAGTCACATGATCATTCTTGCTTGAAAATCTTAGGGACTAGTGGTACATTGGGCATAGCAAAGGAGGGGTTCCTAAGAAGTTTGCACTACCATTGATGATGCTTAATTTCTTCCTCCAACATCCGTTTATGTTGTATACACCTAGCCACCAATAGATTCTTTTGAAGTTCTAAAGGCTTAATAGGCAAGGGTGTATACTTGGAGCAATCCTTGTGCTCAAAGTTGGGCCTAGGCTAGGTTGGCACCTAAGGTGCTGATGTTGAAGGCTGACCAGTGTTGCTTGAGCCATATGTGGTGTTAGTAGGTGCTATGGCCATATTTTTGTTGTTCTTATTGTTGGGCCTAGTCTTGTTCCCCATAGAGGACATCATGGTTGTTGTGGCCCTACCCTTCTCTATGTTCTTGTTGATGTATGAATTTTTGTAGGTAACATAGGCTAGGTCTTTGCTAGCTTCAGACACATCCTAGATGCTCTTGGTCTGAGCAAAGGCTTAACTGAGAGAGCATAGACCCAGGTAATAGAACTTATACTTGATGAAGTCATTTACTACCCCCTTGAAGATGTCCAACAAGTGAACCTTAGCAATAGGCTTGTGTATCTCATTCAAGGTGGTGCTCCACCACTGTATGAATCTTTGCACACACTCCAGCGGGTCCTTCTTGATGCTCAATAGCTAGTCCAATGTGACTTCTGGATTCAAGTTATACTTGAATCAGGTCATGAATTAACTCAGAAGCCTCTCCAAGGTTGAGATGAAGATGCATGGGAACACATGGTACTAGTCTAGAGCTTTGCTTGTTAGAGACATGGCAAAGACACGAATGATGGTGTGTGGCCATTGTTGCAATAGTAGATATTTAGATCTAAATGTTACCAAATGTACATTGGGATCACCCTCCCCATTATATTTCATAAATTGGGGGAGTGGCACCACAAGGGGTAACTTAAGAATGGGGATAGCCAGGTTGATTAGGTCATCATGGTAAAGTTCATGACCTGTATGGTGTCAAAATCGACAACTTTGAGCTACTTGATTTCTGCAGTTAGGGTCTAGATGAGTTGGAAAGCTTGATCCAAACCCAGAGATGTTGCAAGGGGTTGCAAGGCTACCTAAGTAGCCATCATATCTGATGCTATTGGTGTGGTAGGATGTTCCATGGGGGGCACTATTGGAGCCACTCCAGCAAGTGGTGCTGCTTAGGCGGTCCACCACCCAAAGGATGGTGTTGTTGGGGAAATAGCCATTGGCGGTGCTATGCGGTTGGTATTTTTCTCAATTGGCAAGGTGGCCCATAGCCCTTTGTTTTCTTGTACTACATGAAAAAGCTAGTGTGCTTGGGATTGCACGTAGTGCAACATTAGAGAAGGTTACATAGTGGGGAAAGAAGTTGTTGGCATCCACCATGCAGTTGAGGCTAGGTTAGCTACTAGTGGGATGGGTGCAGATGAAGGAAAAAAGCTTACATGCGACTATGAAATGGGTAGAGTGTGGACGTATGGCAACGTAGCCATGACTAACGTTGGGTATGATGCTACGGTAGACTAGGAAGGAAGGGTGATTGGGAAAGAAGTTGAAGGGTCCACTTGCTGGTACATTGAATGTACAAGATGGTAGCCCATGGCTGACAAAGATGTGGGTTGAGCTGGGGTTGTGGTAACCATGAAGGGGGCAAAAGAAAAGAGCGAGCTCAACTCATAGAGATTTTTGGGAGGGATAACTATAGCATAGGTCTGGCCACCACCTTCGAAGTGGGAGTCCAAGTCTTCTTATCCATCCAAGAATGCTTCATCATAATGAGACACTATATCCCTTTCCTTGGACCTACTAACTCACATCAACTAGTCTAAGACCCATTGATATGCTTTAGTCAATGGGACGATGATGTTAGGGGTAGGGATGAACTTCCTTTTGTTTTGGTGGAGGAACTTTAAGTTACGTTTATCCTCAAATTCCTAGTGGTCCAATGGTATATCTGCCTAGAATTTTGTACAAAGGAAATCATATTGTTCTATTTCTTCCACCAAGTGCTCAGGTTATAGGTGCCACAGTCTAAGGGATTGATGTGATGCCAACACTAGGCTGGTGGTCACTCAAGACCTGTCATGTTTTGGACTAAGTAAGGAACCTCTAGGTTCGAGATGGTGGTGGCAGTGGTTGTAGGAATCAACTTCTATCGTAAGATGAAAACTATAAAAGAGAGAAATTAAAACTAGATATGATGGGAAGTTACACCTACTACGTTAAGAAGGAGTGTTACACTAGAAGGTTTGCTATATTGCATGAGGTGCAGGTAGTATGGGGCAATAAATAGAGTAAACATAGTATAGTAAATGGTTGGAGGCTTTTGTCTTGCTGAGTCCTAAAGGAACCATCGTTGTGACCAATCTATACCACAAGGTGTATAGACAACCACAAGGGTGTCATGTCTATGCTAGTAGGTGACGAGGTACAGACAGTGTGTAGGATTACCCATGATACGCAGAAACGACACAAAGGGCCCTCCTTAAAATGCCAAAAACTGTAGTGATTGAAAAAATTCGTGGCTAGAACACCAAGAGGTCACCAAGCATATAGCCTAACCCTAGATCTATGTGAGAGCTATGCTAGGGTAAATGGAAACAAGGTGCCCTGGATGCTTTGGTTAATCAGACAGGGACTTAATCGATGTACAATAACCTTCCATAAACATTAGTTTTAAACATGTTGTATGCATGTTGAGTGATGAGTGATAAACATAAATCGATTAAGAATAATGCAAAACATGAAAATAACAAGACAAAATGAAGTAGGCTTGGATGAGAAAGTGCACCGACCCAAGATTGGGGGATCTGATCTTTGCTTGACTAAAGAATATGTACAATAGATGGTAGTGCAGAAAGGCATAGCTTACAATGAAGAAGTGTGGTCATAGCTCCTTAAATTGTTGTCAACAACTTGCCAACAAGAGCTTTCTACTTACCAGTCTTCTAGCCAAAGCTAATTGCTAGAAACCCAAAATGCTTAAATGCTAACCAAGAAGCCAATTGGGAGAGAAGTGATTTGTAAAAGCCAATAATGCCAAAAGCCAAATACGCTAGAATGCTCCAAGCCAATCATAGGAATGATCAATCCAAAAGCCAACCATGGAAAAACCAAACCCCTTAAACATTTTTTGCCAATGTATTTATAGAGCTAGGAGTAGGAGAAAAATGTGGTTTGGATGCCATGTATCTTGGGTCCCATAGAGTGCAAACGTGACCATGCCATGATCTTGTGTGATGCTTGGTGTGAAAAATGCTATGCTGTGACCATACCATTCAAGTTCCATTTGCTAGAGTTCAAAAAACTACCATGTTTGTTATAGAGAATAACTACCAACAATCAATGTAAAGTGGAGCCTATGCTTTAGGACTATGTCTTCCCTACTCGTGTGAGTAGGGTTAAGCATAGGCACAAGCTTAGGGGATAGTCATGGGGTGAGAAACAAGGCAAACTTGTAGATTTTGTCTATTGGAGAGATGTTGGGATGAGAGTAAGTGTTGCCAACAAGTTTTGGAGATAACTAAAGATGTCTTGGGGCTCCCACATGAGTGTTACACTATTTATGCTACCTACCATATTGGCGTAGCATAAACATTCGCATGCTATGCTATGCTACACTACATAGCATAGCATAGTGTAGCCAGCGATCTTGAAAGGAATCTTGTCTAGTAGCCAAAAACACTTGTCTAAGACTTGGCCAAGCAAGAAACTACAACCCTATCTTTCATGTTGAGAGGCCTTGGGACCTGCTGAGTTCATCCTTGTGACACTTTGATATTTTGCATCCTTTCTACACTATGCTACACTATGTAGCCTAGTAGCCAATATGACATGCATCCTCGTCTGATCTATAATGCTTTGTCAAGAAACCTTTCTTGAGGCCCAAGGGCTAAGTGGGATAGGCAATTTTGGAGGTTGAAGTGTGGCCAAGTGCAATCCTCTTACTGGAACCACTTAGTAGAGGACCTTCGTATGTTCTTTCCTTGTTATGCTATGCTACTCTACATAGTGTAGCACAACATAGCACCTAGTTTAGCCTGGATTCTAACTCAATCTTGCAAATGTTTTGTCACCAAATGTTAGTCCTATTGTGGCATGTTAGTAGAGCAAACCTATTTGATAGTTGAAGCATGGGAAAATGTACCTACTCCATCAAAGCCATCTGAGTAGGAGTATTGGTAGAGTGCATCTCTACTATGTTGTCCTATGCTGCATAGCATAGCACTTCAGTGAATAGGATTTCTGATGAAATTTACCACACTTTTGGTGTGTCACATTGCTTATGCATCAAGGATTAAGTGGGGTAAATATCTTGAAGGACTAAATTGTTGTTAATCTATATTTTTTTAGTGCAATCAGTCTCCCCAAAGCCTGCTACATTATGTAGTGTAGCATAGCATAGTAGGTCGTGTAGTTAGAAAAATTTCCAAATTTTTTTGTTCATCCTAAACACCTTCGAAATCTCCTAGCATGGTCCCTGGGTAGATTGTCAGTCGGGTCAAGTGTCAAGTTGAGTAAACTAGAGGGTGTAACAAACCTATTAGCCTGGGAGATAGAAAATTTTCTAAATTGTATAGTCTACCCCCAGTGCCTCTTTCATGAAAAATGTCCTTGTGGTTGGATGCCACATTAACTGTGCCATAGAGGGTATTGTTTGCACAATCCAATGTGACACCATGCTTGCAAGAACCCTTGCCGAAATCCCGAGACTACTGAATCATGAGAGTCCTGAAATTTATGGTGTTTCACTTCACTAAGTAGTTGTACAGCTCACTCTTCTTACCAACCTTACT
This sequence comes from Gnetum montanum, assembly GCA_015680685.1. Lineage (NCBI taxonomy): Eukaryota > Viridiplantae > Streptophyta > Gnetopsida > Gnetales > Gnetaceae > Gnetum > Gnetum montanum. Next base: position 4,648 of record MNCI01027203.1, on the reverse strand, counting down.
ACTCGTCATCTTCTAAACACCATTGTCCTACCACTCCACACATGAAATCTTCTTCCATCTATACTTCTCATTACCCATAACAGCAGCTTGGACCTCAAGCCTCCATTCCTTTGCTACGTGCACCACCTATGCAAGGTGAAATACCTTTTGGATTTTAATGTTTAACAAATTTTTTGGTATTTTGAAGTTTAAAGCATCAATGGTAAAAATGAGAAAAAACCATAAGCTTTATTCATCATACAAACATTGTAGTATGCACTGACCATTATCTATATACAAAAAATAATCTTTAAATTTTTTTGGTAACCAAGATACCCTCAAAGATCTTCCTCCCATAGGTAAATTGGAAGCTTCCTTAGAAGACTTGGAACCAACTTCATCCTTTGTAGAGATTGACTCGAAAGAATAAGTGCTCTCTTATTTAAAGTTATCAAAATTAGTAGAATTTTTAATAAATCTTGGGACATAACAAGAATTATCATCTTTAGCTTTAGTACTTATGATACATTACCTCTTCATTGAAGATTATATTCCACAATTTAATTAATTTCTTATTGACTAGATTCTAAAGTCTATATCCAAAATCATCACCTCCATATCCTAGGAAAATACACTGATATGCATGAACATCCAAATTTTCTAGTACCTTACTAACACACATAAGCTTCACAACTAATGATCTTAAAATAAGAGAAATAAATTTTTCTTCCACCCAAATAATTTTATCCAAGTTTTTGTGAGGAGAATGATTGATCAAGTATGTAGTATTATTAGCAACTTCTATCTAAAAGACCTTAGAAAGTCCTTATTACAATAATAATGTATGTAATCTTTCTAGAATGGTCCTATTGTATCTTTCTACCAAACCATTATTTTGAGGAGTCCTATGAGGAGTCTTTGAATATATTATTCTATTTATTTTGCAAAACCATTCAAAATCTCAAGAGGTATATTCACCTCCATTATCAATAATGAGATGTTTTTTAGAGCAGTGAAATTCCTTTTCTACTCTAGCCTTTAATAGCATAAACATTTCCAAAAATTTATCTTTTGAAGCAATATTATAAATTTTTATGACTAAAATCATCAATAAATGTGATAAAATATAATTCTCCACTAGAAAAAGATGCATAATAGGTCCAACTACATATAAATAAATATTTTCACTTCCTAGTTACCTTTTTGATAGAAGTAGATCTTTGGAAATTCATTATTCTTACATTACCAATTATACAGTATTTCCAAAACTCTAAAGTGACAAAATAAAATTGAGGTAAGAACTTTTTGGAAGTAAGTACTTTCATATCTCTTTTACTGAAGTGACCAAATTGCTTATGCCAAAGGGACATATCATTTGTTTGTGTTATTGCTAAAAATTCTATATGGCTTTAGCATACATCACATAAATTAATTTTTCCTTCTATTAATGGACCAATACCATAGATCCTTGTTTAATCTTTCATTTTCTAAATTCAGAGATAATGAAATATCTAGAAACATCTAACTATCTAGCTAAAATAATATACTTTGGTAGGGCAAACATGTCTAACATTTATTAAAACAAGTTTATAATTATTAGAATTTTTTCTTTAATATTACATTTTCTATTATCACCCAACAACACATAATAATTTGAAACCTTATAATAAGAAGTAAACATGGAAGCATTTGGATAATAATGAAAGGAAGTACTAGTATCTAAAGTCCATATATTTGAAGAAAAATATTAAGAAAGATTTGCCTCTTCGAAAGTAGTAATCATGATAGTAATTTATTCGCTTTCCATTTCTACATTAAGAGTTTGAGCCCCTTTTAGATTTTGTTTTTGTTCCTTCATTTTATTATTATTTTATAACTTTTAATAATCGTTAATAAGATGTCCATTTTTCTTACAATATTTACATTCAATATCCTTTCTAGTGGATCTTCTTCTACTTTTTCTTTGTATATGAAATCCTTCTTTGAATTGAGAATTAGCTCAATAAGCCTCACTAGAGGGCTTGGAAATACATCCTTTTTTTGCATCTAAAAATTTTGCAAAAATTATATTTAAGGCAGTGATAAGGGAGGAGTAGTCATGAGAGTTATGTAGAGAGTTCCCTAAGAATAAGCAAGAAACTTAAAATAACAATAATCTTTAATTTTTTTGGAGAAATAACTTGTAGATAATATGAGTAAGTAGACCATTCATTTCATCCAAATTAATACTTTCTTGATAGTATAATACCAATTTGTAGTAGTAGGTTTATCATAATATTGATTAAAACTAGTAGCTAATTATTTAAGCATGTTCCATAATTCATGTGTGGTTGCTACTTTGGCATATAATTGTAGAATCTCATTACTAAGAGCCAAGGAGATGAGAGAAATAGCCTCCCTATCCATTTTAGTCCAATATTCATCAAACATAGCAGCTGAATGACTATGGATTTTTCTTCCAAGGCCAATTGACAATTACAGGCATCCCAATTCTTACCTTCAATTAGTCTTTCAGTAGTTTGTAATCTCTCCATAACAAATAAAAAGCAATAAAAAAACTCTGATACCATTGATGATTAATTAAAAATAAAAGATAGAAACCATTTGAATTTTCCCTACTATAAAAGTTAGTGCAATAGTGGTTGAGATAAGAATGTCGATAAAATGAAGCCAAGAAACCAGAGAATAAGGAACCTAAATTTTACTTGAATCTAAATGAGGACACAAAAGAAAAAGAACACATTAAAATTTACAATTTAAGCAAATACCAATGCTACTAAGATGAAAATTTAAAATAGTACAAAGTGTAGATTTACAATTTAAAATTTAACTTTGGGTCAAGCTTTGATAGTGAGGCCACATAAGTTTTCCACATCACCTAGTGTCTCTGGGATCTCCTCCAAAGCTAGGCAATAGGAAATTGTCAAAAGCTTTAATTCCAATAGTTTTCCAAGTGAAATTGGTAAAAAATTCAATTTTTATGAGTTGTGTATAGTTAACTCAATTAAGTGCTTCATATTTCTGATGCTTTCTAGGAGTTCTTTTAAAGCCATGCAACTTTGCAACCACAAACATTTCAATCCTTCCACTAAGCCAAAGCTATCTAGAATAGATTCCAGAGATACCAACCTATCAATTCTAATGGAAGATAGATGCATAAACCTTTTGGTAAAGTCTAGAAGCTTTTGTAACTTGTTTCATTCTATTAACAAAAGTTGTTGGATTTTTACCAGAGCCTCCTATAAATTTCAACATATTGTTATGATTTGGCAAGGATAACATATATGAATTTCATACAAAGAAAGGAAGATATGAATTTTTTAAAGAAAAAAGGAATATAGGATCAAGAAAACCATAAAACCTCATCTTTAGGAATTCTCCCATGTGACTATTAAATGTGTTTAATTGTTAAACATGCTTTCTTTTTTATTTTTCCTAGTCTTTAGGAACTATGCTTAGGGATTCTGTTGTCATTTTCATTCTTTAGAAGCTGAATGGTCAACTATTATAGAAGTTGAAGGGTTTTCCATTAAAAAACTTGAAGGGTCAATCATTAGAGAAGTTGAAGGGTCAACCATTATAGAAGCTAAAGGGTTGACCATAATAGAAGTTGAAGGGTCAACCATTACAAAAGTTAAAGGGTCACCTATTATAGAAGTTGTTATTTTCCATTGATGTATTTTCCTATTTAAAGGCTATTATTAGTTGAATAAAAATGTGAAATTCAGTTGCCTCTATTTTCTCCTATTTTGTTCTATTTTTTTCTTGTTTTTTATCTAAGGCTAGCAATGCATAGCCTCAAAGGCTAACAGTGTTATTAGAGCTTAGTTTAGGAAGCTAGAGAGATAGCCCAATTTAGGATGCTAGAGAGAAAAGCATAGTAGTGCACCTAGTTTAGGAGGCTTGAGAGAAGAGCACAATAGTGCATAAATGACCTCTAATAATTTTATACAAATTTCCATCCCAAATTTTTATGGTCAGTATGACCATTGGAGCATGTTGATGGAAATTATCTTGAATTCTAAGGAGCACTGGCAAGTTGTTGAAGATAGTGTAGTATCACCTGCATCTAAAGCTACACTTACAAATGAACAAAGAAAGGAGCTAGAGGGATTGAGGCTAAAATATTTATAAAGGTACGGAATTATTTATTTCAAGAAATTGATCATTCTATCTTGGAGACTATTCTTAGCAAAGAAACTTCCAAGGATATTTTGGATTCTATGAAGAAGATATATCGAAGGTCTTTGAGAGTAAACCATGGATAGCTTCAAGCCTTGAGAATGGATTTTGAGACTCTATAGATGCAATATGGAGATTCTATTTCCAACTATTGTGCAAGGATAATCAGGACATCCAATAACATGAAATTTCATGGTGAGAAGATGGAGGATGTGATTATTGTTGAGAAGATATTGCATTCCCTATCCCCCAAGTTTGATTATGTTAGTTGTTCAATTGAAGAATTTAATGATGTTGATGCACTTTCCTTTGATGAACTTCAAAGTTCTTTGTTAGTCCATGAACATAAGAAGAATCAAAATTCAACTTTTGAAGAGCAAGCTTTGAAGGCTTCTACTTTTACTTATTCCTCAAGAGGAAGAGGTAGAGGAAGATGAGATTCAGGCAATAAAGATGACAATAGATAATTCAAATGGGATGGTGATAA
>MNCI01027198.1:201229-220601 GCA_015680685.1 Gnetum montanum | reverse complement strand
GGGATGGATTGGCCAAGTGTATTGATGTGAGGTCATTGAATGTGGTTGGTTTAAGTCTAGATTTGGAATGAGTTTTACTTAGTCACCTTAACCATCAAATACACACAAGACTCTACACAACCTTGCTCTTGGGATTCCATTCCATTTTCTACTCTCCATCTTTCTTCCCATTTTCCACCTCATTATAGATTTAATGATTAGTCTATATTTTGTTCAATGCATTGTTATTCTTTGGTAAATGTTTGTTGGTTAGTATTTAACCATTATTTTCATATGTCATCCATAGAGCCTATGGACTCTTTGGTTTGTGGGTTTGTTAGGGCATAAAGGGCATGAGCCTACTTTGGGGAGGATCCACTAACATTCCTGTATGGTGCAATTGTTAAATTCTTCTCCTTAAACATTTCTTACAATCAGAAATTTATCATTTCATCTCCATCTATGACATCCATTTTATTTGCATCGTCATTGTTAGTTTTTTCAATTTTTTTGTTCCCTATACTTTTCCACCCTATTGCTACCAGAGGTTTGCTCTTAGTCATGGGGATCCTGTCACAAATTTTTCCATTCTAGTACTTGTATCACCCCTACACCTTGGGTAGTTATCTGTGATAAACCTATAATCTAGTTTTTTCCATAACCACAACCTAGCCAATGCACTTTATATTGAGTCTGGGCGTCAACTGCATTATGGTTTACTTTTCCTTTCTCATTCGTGACTGTATTGAATGTGCAAATGGCAATTACACAAACTATGGACTAAGATAGGAGGAAGCACTCAGGATGGACTAGAGCTAGAGTATTTATGTCGAAAACAAGTTTGGTCACGTGGCTATGGATAAAACAATGGAAGATGAAATTGCAACGTGAATAGCAATGTGCCTCGTTTTCTTTGCTCTCTCTTCAAGCTATCAGATGAGGTTCTAGATGTCATCTATGTATAGTGTTCACCACAAAGGGCATGAACACCAATGTTGTAATACGTTTGTTGATTTGTTTATTAGGATCTTTGAGTCTGTTACTCCCTATCATTGTCACTTCTCATTCAGTCAATAAGATATGGGCATACTTGGTTTTTATAGTTAGTCTTAGTCCCTTATCTAAACTCTTGCCTTTCTTCCTTTATAGAGATAGAATTATTTCTAAGCACCCATAGTGGGAGTCATAAAGTGTTCGGATCTTTCTTTGAACATTGTGTATTTGAGCACACCTTGTGCACAACAATAAAGATGAAATTTATGATAAACCTTGCAACATTCAGAATAGATTAATTAATGTTAATTACTATTACTTAATTCTTTTCTTAGTTAATTAATGTTCTCTCTCTCACCCTACAACTCTCCTAAGTAAGCACACTCAGTACGATCACTTCGAGCATGTGTGTAATGCTTGGTAACCTAGTAACAATTAGCATTTGACAATCCTAGTAGTGTTGCACTAGTTCAGGATGTGTATGGTAAGTGAGAATGGATGTTGGTTTTAGGACTAGTTAAAGAATAGTTCAGTAGTTACATCAAATTTAGTTACTTAGTTATCTCTCTTCTCCATTTGTAGTAGTAGGACAAAAAACATAAAAACTATAATAATCATGTACCTCAAGTTTACTTAACCATACAATTGTTCCATACAAGTAAGCTTGGGAAGACAATGATTGATTAACCCATCCTTGTTCCACAAAGGTGCACAAGCAGTTAGTCCTTGAAAGTTGACTAGATTGTGCATAGACGTTGGTATTTGTATGGTTGAGCGTAGGGATACCTCGCCACTCATCAATAAGAAAAGAAAATTTGAAAATAAATATTTCTTTCAAAGATACTCCCAGAAAATTTTTTCTTGAAACCTATAAGAAAGGCCCTAAACAATCTACGATAAAAGTAACATTGAGATATGTAGGAGGAGGCCCTTATCCTTGATTTTTCATGCTATGCATTTATCCCACAATCTATGTAACTAACAAGTAAAAAAACCTTATTTATTAAGAAATAATTTAGAACATTAGTAGAAGTAAAGAGAGAATGAAATGATTAATGGATTTTTATATTGAAATCATTATCTATAGGACTCTTCTTTTTTTATTACACTAAGCATTAGCATTTTCATTGCTAATCCTTGCCTTTTCTACAAAGGAATGATCTTTAGATCTAGGAAATTTGTTGGCATTTCAGATTTAAAAGGATTAGTAATGTTGTTAACTCTATTTTGAGAATTGTACCAATGCTACTAATAACTTATCTTTTAATAATTTGAAAAAATCAGATATTTTCTAATTTACTTGTAATATGTCATAATCATAAGTGCAAAAAATGATCTTGGAAGATGCTCTTGATACCTAACTAATATACAATTCCATAGTTCCTCAGCTTCTTCCATCCTTTCTTCTTTTAGAAGGGCATTTAGTAATGTGTATTATGTTGCAAACATCTTTCCTTGACCCCTCTATAGCATCCATTTACACATCTACAAGTCATAACATTAAAAATACTGATTATCGACAAATAAAAAGTCATATTCATAAGCATACATTAGTACCTATCACTGGTGGTCAATTCTCACCAATGCCACCTATGGGCATGGCTTTTTGACAAAAGGAAATATCTTTGAAGTTCAAATTCTTACCAAAAATCTGACTCATATAGGTGACAAGGATTATTGCTTTTATTAGTATAGTGGCATCGATATAGATCATCATATCGTTTTCTAACCATCTTACTTATTTGTCACCAAAAATCATTTTATGTGGTATTATTCAACACTACATGGTTGGATTTTGTTTTGTTTATCTATTTCATTTTAAGGATAATTTTCTTAATAAAATCCAAGACAAGTTAATGAAAACAGAAAATACTACAACAACTCACTTGAATTATTCTTTGCCATTCTCTCTTCTTCAAGTATCCTTAATGCTTTTTTTATTGTAACAACAAGAAATTGCACTTGCCAAGCAATGAAAGAATCAAGTACTCCATATATTTCCTCCTTGACATTGGATAATGTGTTTACCTATCAAACATCAATGACATAATTTCAAGTCAAACTATGCAGCCTTAACACCACCTAACAAAAACAAATAATGTCACCAACATTAATACAGTATTTTATACCAAATCTGCAAATAAGACTTAAATTTTTTAATGTTAGAATTTATTACTTTATAATTATACCATACATAAATTGCATTTTTTTTTTGTTTTTAGAAAGTGCTTTACATAGTCATCATCTTCATATCTTTATCCCATCTATGATGGGCTGACCATTAAGGTAGCGAAAGAATGTAACAATGACTTAATATGGCTAGCTATCTACTTGACAGCATAGTCCTAAACATTTCTTTCTTTCTTTTTTTTGTTTTTTTTAATTTTTAAAAAATTTCCTTACATACCATGTTCAAAAATTTTAATTTAAAAATGCACTAAAAATAGTAGTAAAATAGCAAAAAAAAAAAAAAAACTTCTCTAGCTATAGAAGTGAGACATTTTAAGTACTGATACAAACCTAGTTTGAAAGTTCTGCATAAGACATACATGATATCTTGAGAGGTGAGATATGTAGATGCATTCAGCTGGAGTGTTTTGTCAATTGGTTAAGGTTGGGTACAAATATATTTAATAGGTCACCATCAAAAGATCATTAATCATAGAAACCACATATCTGAAAGCCAAGAGGGTTGGCACATAAGCAGATGTAGAACACAGTTTGAAGAAATTCATATATCCATGGAGTTGGACAACACAAGCCAGGAACATATATATAAACACTACAAAGAAAATTTCATGCAATTTCATTGCCAATTAAACTGGTATAGAAAATTATAATTGTTGTTACTTCTCCACTCATTCATGAGTAACACCTAAAGGATTGTCTGTGTGTATGTATTCTTTTTCTTGTTGGAGAATAATAATATGTGATCTAGACAAGAGATGTTATCAGTAAATAAGCCTCTACCACTTGTAGAGTTCTCCTAGTAGTTGGGGATTCTGAAAACATTTCACCATATGGAAGAGAATATATGTATGGATAGGCAAGATGTAAAAATTTTGAAACCTGAACATATAGGATAGGGCAAGAGGCAGAAGAAGTGAGGCTTAGGGCATAGCAATTTATCAAGATTTATAAATTTGTGTAAGAAGAACCAACTTATTTTATGCAAAAGGGTTTTAGCCAAATTGCATGTACTAAGATAGCTAACAAACAAAATAGACCTCATGACCTCACTTATAAATAAATAAGGGTATGTGATCCATCACTGACAAATGAGTGTGCTACAATGATGAAAAATATAAAAAGTAAACTAAAAAGTGAAAATTGAATTGCCACTTTCAAAATAAAATTTGGAAATAAAAAGGAATCTATGGATTTCATTTTGAAGTGTCTCTATCAACACCATAAATATAGAATCCTCTGTTATTAGACACAAAAAGGTTCTAAAAGATGCTAATGATATCAATAAAAATAGATTCTGACATTAATAATATTAAGCACTTACAAGTTTGACAAGATTTTGAGATTTTGATATAATGCATTTTCTTATTGTTTTCTTCCATGTTCTCGGCTTCCATGGCCTTTGACCCTTTGCTGCATAGCAAACCTAAAGAGAAATTATTTTCTATTAAATATATAACCATGTACTTCAAAGAAACCAATAAATAGGTAAATACAAAATAAAGAGGTGAACATTAAAAAAAAGGTGGAACATGAAGATAACACGTTTATACTTTCTTTTCATGTGAAAAATTATGATAAATGGCATCTACAAGAAGACTAGTGCTCCCTAAGCACTTTTTGCTTTAACGACAATAAAATTTTCCTACATATGAAATAAAGATAAAACACTTTCTTTTAATGTAGCCAGTTCTTTTCATGCTACAAAAATATCAATTTGGTATAAAGTACAAAGAACTGATAAAATCCTTCCAATCATATTATCTTCGTGTATGCCTATTCTGCTGTATTTTAAAAATTGTTGATATTTAAATGGACTTACTTTTCTTGAAACATGAATGATAACTATATTAGTTATCTAACAGTAAGCCATAAAATAAAACAAAAAAAAAAGAGTTCTCTAAAAAAATATGTGGGATGCTTTTAAAGATATTAAAACAATGATTTGGAGAGGTGAAACCATTACATGAAAACAATTTGTAGGGCATAGAAACATATAAGATTGAAATATTATCCAATTTGGATTTTTGGTGGCATAACAATGGGAACTAATGCAACATCCAACCATCTCTTAATTTAGATAGTTTCATACATATCTTCGTTGTCTCACTATCCATCCTTAAAATGACTTCCTAATTCACAATGTCTGAGTTGTCACGATTTATTCTGCATCTTTGTCATTCCTCTTAAACATGTAACCCTATAACAGATTCCAAGAAAATTGTACACCTTACTCAAGAGTTCCTCTCCATAATAAGTTATATTAGAGGAAGAGATTCTATGAATTGACAAGAATGAAAGTAAAAAACTAATGATAATGGTTTTTCACTATATGCTCATATCTACTGGTGGCCACAGTCTGCTTTAGTCTAGGACAAGATCTAGCAAGGCCTTCTCTTATGAAGTAAATTAAAACATTGTTTCCAAAGAAAAATGGTATAATAGATTCTTGCAATTTTACAATTAAGCCAAGCCCAGTTGTAGTCCATCTTTTTCCTCTCAAAGGATCTGTCTCCTTCACTTGTGTTAAGTTTGAAGTAAAACACATCAAGTGTATGAAGTGAGTGCTTCTCCATTTATCATAAGATTGAATATTTATTATAACAATTGTTATCCTGGATTATTTAGCCCTATTAATGTTACTTTCTGGGAATTCCTCTTTTCATATCTGCAGTTAGAGACCATTTAGTGATAAACCAAATATGAAGCTGAAATCAAAACTATAATATGATTAGATCAATGCCAAACAGTTCTCAATGTCATTGAAAATAGTATATAAGACTTTAAGTCTTCTTCCTGTCTTGAGAAAAACTGACTCCATAATTGACCATCATGGTATACAATGCAATTCAGTTAAATCCAATGATTTTTCAGAGTTTTCTTTTTTTTTTTGTTTTGGCTTGTTTTGTTTTTTGTTTTTTTTGGGTTTCCTTTCTTAAATGTTACACCATGACGTTTCCAAACTTCCGCATAAATGTGAAATATTAGTCAATGAAATAGCTGATTTCAAACAACAATTTTGAACTCTATAATCTCCAAGCTTCATTATAATCTCCTGTGTTTGGACAAAGTTTTGCTATAAAATTCTAGCAAAGTAGCATGCCTACCCAGCTTGATTTCACTAATCAGATTGTCCTGTACTGTATAAATATTGCTTCATAACCGGCATAACCATAATTTTGCTTTTGTATTAAACCAAGCAAATAAAAAACAAATTATTTGGCATAATGTTAAAAGCAAAACACTGCAAATAAGATGTACTGCTGAGCAGTGACTGAATTACTTAAAAAGGATTGACACTAAAAATTTTGAGCAACCTACTTCCTTAAAGGACCAATCCTTAAAACAGTAAGACTTTCGAATATTGCAGGAACGACAAACTCGAATGGTCTCCAGGCTTCCAAACCACTGAAACTAATTCAAATGACTTCATAACCCATAAACGTAGAAAGGCCATCATGAGAACCTTAAACAGAATTTTAGCTTCTCATATGAAATACCAGACTCTGCTAATACTGAAAATCCAAATAACCGCCGAGGATTCCAGGCAGATGCAGATAACCCACAAAACTGAACTCCATAAAACGGAAGATTCTTGATCCTTTTTGATACCTGTATATCTGCAATCCTGCGGTTGTCGATGGATTTGCACATCAATGGAGGGAAGCCAGACGGGCAAGAGAGAAACCTCATAGCAGCACCGGAAGCACAAATACAAAAATTACCCTTAAACACCATCATTTGTGCCACTTAGCGAACTTGTATCCAAAGGGAATTCCATCCGCAGTATAAAATTAAAATCCAATCAACCCACCACTAACCTTGATACTCGTGTTTGAAATAATAATGGCTCCAAACTTTCATGGCAAAAGCACAAATCTCTGTGTCCGTGTCTTTTCTGACCGTCCTGTTTACTCTCTGTTTTGGATAATTTCTCCTTGGTTAAGTTGATCATAAGTACCGGAGGAGATCTAGAATCATCCAATAATTCTTATTGAATGCATGAAAAGTAGTAGAAGCTTAGAAGAGGGCAGGGCACAAGTTAAATGTCTTGGTCTGTTATTTTCCGTAACTCAACATTGCTTATTGGAACTAGGCTAATGCTTTATTATGGATGGTTTTGGGTAGCCTTTTAACATATCTATGTCTTCAGGTTAGCGTTTTTCTTCAATACATCTTGTTCTCTTCAGCTTGTAATATTACCCTTAAAGTCCCAAGTTACTAACCCTTGTATTTTTAATACAAGTTAATTAAATCATATTGCAGTTGGAACAAAATTTAAGGCTTAGTAATCAAATAGTTTCAAGGTCCTTTCTCTCTTATCTGCCTTCCCAAATACATACATTAAACTAGACTAAAGAGCGGCGATGTACCTCCATGTTTAACCATACTCCATAATGCAATCCAATCGAATTTCGTAGACCTTAAGTCTTAGGATGACCAATGTAGCATAGAATGCCCACCAACTCCACGATGATGAGAATGGGCTTCAAATAAACCCTACATGGCCAAAACAAAAACATTATGATAGACTGAAATTTCTTAACAAATTTAGAAAAAACATACTATTTAAAAGTGAAATTAGCCTTTGTAAAAAGCTCTAAGGTGTTTATTTAAATTAGCTTAAGAAATTCCACAAGAAAGCATTATTACAACTTTGCATAACCTTACATTATGACCAATTGGAATTTCTTAACAAATTTAGACAAAACATCCTAGTCAAAGGTAAAATTAGCCTCTATAAAAAGCTCTAAGGTGTTTATCTAAGTTGACTTTAGAACCCCATAAATAACTTTTTACTTCATAGCCTAAAATATTATAGCCAAAATTTCATAGCCAGAATTAAGCCTTAGTTTAAACCATGCATAAATTTAGAAAAAGCATTAAAATTTGGAAAAAGCATATAGCTATAGTAAAAAAATTCTTTCTAAAAATAGTAAAGTCTTTACTTTTCTTTAAAAACAAACTTAAAACATAAGTTTTACAATAATTTGACAAGAAAAACTACACAATTTAGCAAAAAAAAATTCATTAAAAATTCATATGTGCTCCAATTTCAGTGATTTCATTATGGAAGGAATCATGAAATCATAAGCTTTGTAGCATGACTGTTACAACCTGAAATACATAAGTGTTTTTGCATGGAACATAAACAAACTACCAAGAAACTGTAGTTGTTACCATAAATCCCCTTTCATGTAGGGTTGGTAAAACATTTGCCAAATATTCTTTTGAGCTTCAAATAAAATGATTCTACCACCATTTGAAAGAATAAATTGAGACTTATGCATCCATGTTTGATAAAAATTCAAAACCCTTGTGATTTATGCAAAACAAATTCACCAACTTGGACAAGAATCTAAAAACAACAACATCCTCATTTTGACATAGGTTTAGGAAAAAATTCATTTTAAATCCAATTAGGGTGATTCTACCTCCATGGGAAAGCTAAAGTCAAGATCTAGCTATCCATAACCAAAAAATAACCAAAACCCTTTCCATTTGCTTAGAAAAATTCATGAATTTACATGAAAATCTAAAAATAGCATAAAAACCTAACTACACTTTCTTAGGAAAATAGCCATAACTTAATCGTTTCAAAGCCAAATCAAATGAGATAAAAGCCATTGGAAATATTAAATGTAGAGCTAAAAACCCATAACATTAAATTTCAAAAATATTGAGCCATTTTTCTAAGAAAAAATACACATCATTGCTTGCTTGTTTCTTGTAAAAAGCTAAAAAGCTAAAATCCAACATAACATAGCCTTAAAGAAATAGCAAAAATGGCCAAAATAACTCATACCCATTAGAAAAAACACCAAAATAATGGGGTAGTATTTTGTCAAAATTTAATTTTGATAAATACTTTTGCCTAGATCTGAGAAAATGGCCCTACACCAAAATTTTGGGAAAAAAGCATAAAAACAGCAATCCTAATTTCAAAAAGTGAATCTACTAAAGCGAAAACAATGAAATGACCATAGATCCGTGTAGGAAATACCAAAATAAGAAGGGGGATTTCATTAGAATTTTGTTTTACCCTTTCTATCAATGTAGATCTAAGAAAAATGGGCACACACATGGCCAGAAAAACATGAAAAATAGTTAGAAATGAAAGAAAAAATGTGTGGAACTGCCTACTTCAGAGTAGCAATAGATGAGGCCTAGATGGAGATAGGCCTAGCCAATCCTTATAGGTCCCTATGATGCTCATCTTCCTTGTGAATCCTAGGATTCTAACTCTTTCCCCCACACTGCTTTGGCCCCATGGCAAGTTCAACGTTGGGAATGGTTTGAATCTATGAAAGAATGGGAGATCAACGTTAATTGCAAGGAAGATGGGAGGCTTCCACACTGAAGATTGGTGCTCTTTGCAAAAAAAAATCTTTGCTAGAGCTCTCATCCAATGTGCTATTGGTGTAGAATGATAATTGTGATTGAAACTTGTGAAATTTCACAATAAAAACCACATCAAAACCTAAAACACCAACTTATAAACCCTAATTTCCCATTTTTTGCATGATAAATCCAAGTCCACTAAAGTGCAAAGGGGAAAAAATGCACTAAAATTCAAAATTTTAAATTTTTGGGTTTTAGACCCCACCATACACCTTCCCTCTTAGCTAAAAAACTACATCAATGCTAAGAGCTTACCATGCATCCATGAAGGGGTTGTTACGTCTAGCATGGATTCATGCCTCCCATCTTACAAAACCATTAAAATATAACTATCTTACCATTTTTAGTAGCCATAACCGACCTTTTTAGACCTAGGCTACTAAAAGATGGTTGGACATCAACAAATCTAAACAATTTGGGTTTCCACACTGAGGAAAACTTTCCCAACATGAAAGAAGGGGGTAATAGTCATTCCAACCCCCCAACACCCATCTAGCCTATGATCAACCCCCAACGTAGGCCAACATGACCTAAAACCCCTCTAAACACCACCAGCAACCACAAAACCTCACCAAACCTAGTTGAAACTAGTCAAAACCTTGGGATTTGATGTTTTCATGCTAGGGAAGGCTTTTTCTACAATGATCATCTCAACCCTAGCATAGATGGATTGGGGGAATGTAAAGAATGACCTGAATTGACTACTTAGTGGTCATTGCTCAAAGCCCAGTGAAACCTTCTCAAAATCCTCTGGAGCATTTGAATGTTCAAAAAGTAGTCAAATATGATATAATGTTGTCATCCCTCTCTCATCCATGCTAGGGTCATCATGCCTAGTATGGAACAAAGGGGGAAGACTACATGAGATACTTAGAAACCTTCAAACTATTGAGTCTTGGCACCTAATATTGATCATCGATACTAACAACCCTGGAGGTTGACATGCATGGTTAATTGGATGTCAAACTAGCCTAGATCTAACCTTCATAATTCTTTTACATTGGGGGAGACCTTTTCCATGGTACCCACTATGAAACCTAGGAAGGTTAGTGAGAAGTTTCAAAAACAAGAAAACAATACACCAGAACCATCATAGCCTTTCTAGATGCCACTAGAATGCCAAAAATCAATAAAAATCAATCCCCTAAGGTTCTTCCACACTAGCGAGGACCTCCTCCATGCTGAGCATTCTTTCCCAAGTATGGATGGAATGGGGNGGGGGGGGTCGGGGGTTTGGGGAGGGGAGCTAGAAAACCTTCTCACATCCCTCAAAATAATCAAATTTTTATCTTAGACATTCATATCCAACACTAGAAATCCTATAGACACTCATGCATAGCCAAAAGTCCTTTCCCCGAATCTTCCACACTAATCATGAAGGCCCCAGCATGGAAAAACGTGGAAAAGCCAAAAAACTATCTAATAACCATTGAAAAGATCAAAATTTAACATCAAGTATCAACAATCAACACTAGCAACCTTATAAGCTTACATGCATAGCTAGAAATGTCAAAAATTAGCAAAAAGTAGTGCCTCCTAGGTCCTCCATAGTGAGGGCTTCCTCTTCCATGTTGGGCAACATGGAAGAAAAGGGGGGAACTTTCGGGAAACTCCAAAATATTCTCTAGACACCTCAGTCAAACACCCTGCAACCTTAAAAACCATCTAGGAGAACTTCAAATTGGCCGAACATGACCTCAAACCCTAGTCCTCAACACTAGCAACCTTGGAGGCACACATGCATGATCGATTGAGGCCAAAAGTAGTCCATATCTACAATGTATGGTTCTTCCATGTTTGGAATCCCTTCCTCTATGTTTCACAGCATGGAAATTGAGGGTGGACTAATTTGGGGCTCATAATCACCTTAGAATAACATCAAATGACCGTACATGCACTCTATAACCATGCTAGTAGCTATTGAAGCCCTCAAACATTGAAAAATTTATGCCAAATGGAGAAAAAATGGTTCCCCGAAAGTCTTCCATTTTGAGCTTCCTAACCTGAGTGTGGAAAAAAGGAGGAAGTCAAAAGAACACTTAGAAGTACTTAAAATTATCATATTTTGACATGGAACCCTAACCCTTGGTCCTAACAACTTCAGAAGTTGATATGCACAATCAATTGTGATCGAAATTGGCCTAGATATGAGATTCTTGTCTCATCCATACTAGAGAGGATACCCTCCATGCTAGGTAGTGTGTAAACAAGGGAGGAAAGGTTCTTTTCCACTTTTGATGGTAAGAGGACACTCCTAGAAGAAAACAATTTATGCTAGAGAAGCCCAAGACCTCATACCCTTAAGATTTTGCTCATTTGACCTTTTTTTAATCTATAAAATCCATTCCATCTAATATTCCATGCTAGAGAAACTTCCTTAGTGTGGAAATAAAGGTGGAATACCTTAGATGCCCTAGAACATCCTTCAAACGTGTCCAAAAATAGCTAGAAAGTTGCAAAATAATGGTCTATAGCCCTAGAGGCCTAGGAACCTCATCAATGCACTCCCAAGCCACCTTGAATTCAACTTTTTCCCATCTTTCCATGTTAAGGATACTATTCTCAACAAAAAGGGAAAAGCCAGTTCAACATGTTTTGACACCCCACACTACCTCAAATATTCTCAATGAATCTAGGGAATGCACAACTCCCTAATGTAGGTTCCAGCTACCTGTTTGATCATGTTTGACCCTATTTTTTCTTGAACCTTGGTTATCCATGCTAAACCCCCTCTTTTCCATGCTGGCTAGTGTGGAAACAAGGGGGGAAGTCTTCAAAACCTACTTTTTGACCTTTACAGACCTCCTAAGTTCCCAATTTTGATAGATCTAGCCCTACGCTACCTTGGGGAGGTCCCAAAACTTTAATTTTATACCTCTATATGCTCCAAAACCCACTTTCTATAGTTTCCATGCTAAGGGTCCTTTCTTTCATGTTGACCAACATGGAAATAAGGGGAGCCTAGCATGGAAGCCTCAAAACACTTGATTTTTGGATCAAAATGACCTAGAAATAGCCTAGACTGATGTCCGAACTCACTTAATACCCTTGTAGCCTTAAATCATGGCCAATTCAAGCCTAAAAATAGCAAAACCTAACCTTTTTTCTTACCTACATTAGCCAAATTTCACCATATGTAGCCTATTCTACTTGATCTTTTGCCTTACTACATAGTGTTTTGGCTTGCTTTTGACTTGTGTTGCATTGTTGATTTTTTTGACCTTTTATAGCCTTTATACAACCTTATATGTTATTTATTTATCTTATTATAGCCTTATTTACCTTTTTTGGCCTTTGAATGGTATCAAATAGTGGGATTTGACCTTTCCTAACCATTGTTTGACACCATGTGATCATGACCTTCTAAGGCTTTAAACTAGCATCATGGCCCACTAAGGCCTAAAATAGTTAAAATTGTAATATTAGTTGATCATTTTTAGCCTTTTTTTTCATATTTCCCCTTGTTTGACCTTTGTTTGGCCTTTATGATACTTTATTGAATTGTCCCTATCTCATTGATGACCTTGGATAGCCTTGTTTACATTAGATTTCATGTATTGGCATACTTTCATAGCATTTTAGCATTATTTTCTCACCTTTACCCAAGAGCCATTAAATATTCTTTTGGTTGACATCCAAGATCAAAGTATGAGTACCTAGGAGCAAATTAGTTTTCCTTTGTGTTTACATGGACCTCACGGTGATGTTGAACAGTGTATCGACCCTAATTGACTACATCTTAAGCTTGAGAGCTTGTAGACCACATATCCTTAATATAGAAACCTCTAGAATTACCTAAAATCCTAGTCAAAACCATTGACCTAGAGGTAGGTAACATAACCAAAGACTCTCTAGTTGAGGTTCCTGTCGCAACATAGAGTGGTGAGGAGAAAACCTTTAAACTAAGTTTCTCGTTGGAACCTCAATATGCTCAAGACATCACCAAGGTCCTACAAAGTAAGATTAAGGAATTTTCTTGGTCATATGAAGACATGCTAGGCCTAGACCCATGTTTAGTCTAGCATAACATCATACAAGATCCTAGTATTAGATCGGTTAAGCAAAAAGTGCACAAAACAAGACCTAATTTGGCCTTGAAAGTTCATGATGAGATCTCAAAGCTCTAGCAAGCTAGATTCATTAGGGCTATCAACTACATGAAATGGGTGTTCAACATAGTGGTAGTCCCTAAGAAAAATCAGAGTATCCATATTTGCATTCATTTTTAATGCCTAAATAAAATGACCATCAAGGATGACTTCTCTTTACCTAGTATTGATCAACTAATTGATACTATGGCTAGACATGCCTTGTTGTCCCTTATGGATGGATTCTTGGGATATAACCAAATTAGGATTGACATAGAGCACCAACTTAGCATGACCTTTATGACCTCATGGGGTAGCCATGGCTATACTATGATATATTTTGACCTTGAAAACACTGGAGCAACTTATCAATGAGCCATGACCTTTATATTCAATGATTACATGTTAGGATTACTTAATAATTATGTAGATGATATAGCCATTAAGTCCAAAGTGGTTGATGATCATGCTAATTACATAGACCTTATGCTTAAATGATGCCTCAAATACAAGCTTAGGCTTAATCCTAGGAAATGTGTCTTCAATGTCAAGATTGGTAAGATGCTTGGCTTTGTAGTATCTAAAGCGACGATACATGTTGATCTTAATAAGTTTAAGGTTCTATCCAAATTAGCAAAACATACTAACCTTAAGGAGCTTTTAGGATTACAAGAAAGATTACAGTTTATTCATACGTTTATTACTAGACTTATGAATAAGTGACAACTCATGCAATACTTACATAAGAAAGGGATGCACTAGGAGTGGATGACTCAATGCCAAGAGACATTTGAAAACCTTAAGCAAGAGTTGGTACAACTACTGATAGTCTATCCTCCACAAGAGGGTAAACTATTTTACATCTACCTTGCTATCTGAGATACATCAATTACCTCTCTACTTTTAAAAAATGTGATGACGAAGTAGAAATATATGTATACTAACTTATCCATGTATTAGTTATTCACAAGACCCAATACACTAAACTGAAGAAGTATTATCTAGCATTGGTCTTCTCTTTGAAGAAGTGCAAATAGTAGCCCTTTAGAAGCTAAGTCAATGTCATTTGCAAGGACAACACACATAGATTCATAATGATCAACATTTTTGAAAGTAGTTGTATAGTCTAATGAAAAGTCATAATTGTAGGGTTTGACCTGCATTACATCTCTTAGTCCTCAATGAAAGGTCAAGCTATAGCTATACAACTTACAATTTCACCTATTGATGACCAAGCAACCATAGATCTTGAGTTCCATGATGAGCATATTAACACAGTTATCCAAGTACCCAAAATTATGATCTGGTCATGCACTTTAATGAAGCTTCAATTGCCCATGGGGATAGTGTTGCTATCATCATAACATTCCCATCTAGTGAGATCTAACCCTTCACCTATTGTTTTGGGTTCCCATCTACCAAGAACATAACAGAGTATAAGGGTTTGATCAAAGTGATGATGGTAGCTTGTGACTGAGGAATTAGACACTTAGCAATCAAAGGCAATTCACAACTCATGGTTAACTAAGTAACCAAATTCTATGCATGTAAATCCAAACACTTACAATCAAATGGTGACCTAGGAAAGCAATTGTTACAATAGTTCACCAACACTGGTATTCAACACATAACCTAAAATGAGAATGTCATAGCAAATGCAATTACAACATTAGCCCTTAGTGTGATCTTAGAGTTGTTTAGTAAGTTTTCCACTTTAGCCATGGACTGTGGTACTCCTATCACATAGAACACTGAGCATAACTTTGTTTCCATCATTTATACTACTCCTTCCATATAATGGCATGATTATATCAAATTTTACCTTATGCATGGAAAATCCTCACAAGGCCTAAGTACTGGTCAAAAGGATGCCATATGTAAGTGATCAAAGCATCATAGGTGATAACACATTAGGTTGAAAATCCTATGATAGCATACTCCTAAAGTGATTAGGTAAAACCAAATCTAGAACAATCTTAGAGGAGGTTCACAAGGATGCTTGTGGAGGACATATAAGACCAAGAGCTATGATCACTAAGATTAGTTGGTTAGGCTACTATTGGTCGCATATGGAAAATCATTGCCTATAGAAGGTTAAGAAGTCTAACACATGCTAATGATATAGCAACCTTATACATGTACCACCAACTAAGTTGCATACCACTCAAATAACATGTCCATTTCAATGATGGGGGTTGGATATCATTGGATCCATAATGTCGAAGTCCTCTACAAGACATAGCTTCATCATCACTGCAACTAAATATTTTACAAAGTGGATTGAGGCTATTCCTCTAAAGTAGACTACATCTAAGTAGGTCTACAAATTCATTCCAAATAAAACTATAGCTTTTTTGGCATACCCATTACCATATTTACAGACAATGGACCATAATTTAGCATCTAACAAACAAAATATTTCTACCATGACCTAGGAATTAAGCATTATTTCTCATTGCCTTATTATCCTTAAGCCAATGGACAAGCAAAAGCAAGAAACAAGGCCATCATCAACTTACTTAAAAATATGCTCAACAACAGTAAGCACAAACAGCATGAGTGGCTTGTTCATGCACTCTTGGCATATAGAACAACCTATTGCATGGCAACTGAACAAAGAGTTATAGACAATAGCCCTAGACTCAATGAAGGAGTAACATATGTAAACATTTGCTCACATCGGATACTATCATGAGAGGTAGAAGTTGTAGCATCATCATAAATTGACAATGCATAAGATCAAGAAGGGTGATCTAGTCCTTAAAGCTATTCATGAGCATGCAGACAAATTCTTAGCCAACTGGGAAGGAACCTTCCTTGTCACAAAAGCCTATGGTAATGGAGCATTCAAGATAGTTAACATGGATGGGAATGAGCTGGCCAACTTGGTTAACCATTCCTATCTAAAGTGATAATACATGTAGTCAAAAAATCATTGGCAAGAACGCCTACTTTCAATAGTTTTCAGTGACCTTAAACTAGCAACACGACTTGTCGAGGCCTTAAACTAGTATCATGGCTTGCTATGGCCTTAAAATAGTAGCACTGGTAACTTGGATTGCTTGGTTTTATCATCCCATATGGTCTGTATGCATTGTAGCATTATAATATGCATCGATGTTTTGTGTTCCTTGTCGATGCCTCTCAAGTCAATCCGTCAAACACCAACAAAGAGGGACCATTGAAACATCACAAAAAATTTTTATCTTATGGCCAATTTTCATCATGTATATTTCACCCCATAAAACCTAAGGTAAAACTTCATTATAAATGTGAACCATATAACCCATTAAGGACAATTTCACATATTTCATACTTTTGGGGCTATTAAAATAACTCATAAGTGGTGAAAGCCTCATTTTCCAAGTGAAAAAAAAGCCACCTAATGTATATATTTGGATTGGATGGGATCAAAATTACCTTTTTCAAATGCCAAAATGGCAATTTGATGTGTTTTATGAGGGGTATACATTTTTCTATGCTGAAAAAAATTTAGGGAGTGTAAATCTCACCTACCCCCAATGTAGAGGAGTGGGAGTTTTCCCCTTAGCTTGGAAACTTTTCCCCTAAGTGTAGAAACTACATGCCCCCCAGCATGGAAGCCACAAAAGAAAGATTTCAACACTCCATGCACTCCAATGTTGACCAACCACTCCAACAAGAATGGAAAAATACTTAGCATTGAAGATTTATAATTTAGTTCATCTATTATATTAAAAATTATCCAAGTTGCAATTTTACTAAATTCTATATTTTCTCATATCACTATGATTGCATGATAAGAAGGATAACTAATTCCAAGTTTGGTACTAAATGTTGCGATGCAAAATATTTTGATTTTTCATGGATTGTTTGCATACATATTCCTATGACTTTCAAATTTTATTCCTTGTACATTGAATTAACTAATTTCACATTTGGTACTAAATATTGTGTTGCAAAATATTTTGAATTTTCATACATACTACTTTGGAACTATGGAATTTTATTCCTTGTACATTGAATTAACTAATTTCACATTTGGTACTAAATATTGTGTTGCAAAATATTTTGATTTTTCATGGATTGTTTGCATACATATTCCTATGACTTTCAAATTTTATTCCTTGTGCATTTCAATAAGTTGATATAAACATAGAAGCCATATATTGTTTGGAACAAATATGTTAATATTATGGATAGCACTAAAGATAAGCTCTCTGTGCAGCTTGATGTGTGGAATATTATTTAGTGTTACCTATAACCTCTCTTTATGGTTATTATTGAAAAAATATTATTTAGCGAGATTGGTAGTTGGAATCTTGTCCAAAATCTTGGCTAAAACAAAATTACGTATCTCAAACATCCAACCTCAAAATAATATTGTTGAAAATAAATTGTTTAAATGACATGTAATGTACCATGTCTTGGTGGAGTTTGATGATATATTTACTTTAATTTTAAAATTCAAAGAAAAAGAAAATATTAAAATTCAAAGCATATTACTAAAATGTGCCCTTCCGAGGAAATTGTGGTGAGATCTTAAGTTTTTATGACTCAGCATGGTATTTCCACGCTAGTGGAAAAATTTATTTAAGTTAATAATTTACATCATCAATGAAATTCCTCCTCTTGGTTTCCAAAAGCTTTAAAATGTGGTTAACAATGAACACCAACAACTTGAAGGAAATATCCATTTTTTATTACCCTTAACAATTATTATAAACCTTTAAACCTTTAAAAAAGAGCTAGTAATATCATAATCATAAAAAATTAAAAAACTAGGAGGGATAATTATATATATATATATTTAGGACTTTGCTACAACATAACACCTAACACAAACAAAGTTCATAAGATATTAATTACATAATGATAAAATATATAAACTACCAACAAGCATAACACACCTAGTAACCTACCAACAAAATCTTAATAAAAGAACATACATAGAAAAAATCTAAAAATATAGGGTGTTATATCTTCGCATTTAAGAATCTTACCATAGAAGAATTTTTAGGATGAGAAGTGGGAAGAACTAACGAGGCACCAATATCATACCTTCGTCTGTTACAAAGTTAAGATTGAAGCTAACAATGACGAGTACGAAAACACCACCACATAATATGTGTGGAATATATTTTTCCTTGTCATTACCAGTGTTTTCATCCACTAGTGGTAGACTATCACTGCTTTGGTAGACCCCACTAGTGGCACTTAGTTTGCCAATGGTTGTCCCCCACTATGGCCCTCTCGCTTTCTAGAATTACCGAGAAAAACCACCAAACAAACATGAATTTTGTGTTTCTAAAATATAGCCTAATTGTTGGCACTAAAGTTTTCTTCTTTTTTTTTTTTTCATTTTATTTTTTGGTCAAAACTCTAGGTTAGTGCAGGCCTATGGCACATATAGAGTTCATCGACTCTCCTCCATGGCTGGAAATTGACACCCATTCACACCCTTATGCTTGTGTTTGGAGAATGTAAAATAAGTTGAGAATAACACGTGTCCACAAACAGATCCTTTTGAAAGTTACCTGTCATTTAAAAGACATAACATATTACAAGATGTAATATATAGTTGGTTTTAGTGTTGGTTGTAGGATTGGCTTTGTTGATGCAACTAATTATTCTTAAATTAAGATGTTTTGTATTTTGATGTCATATTATAAAATTACAATCCAAACATAATTATTAAAAAATATAGTACAATGAATTTCCTTTGGGAGTTACCCCTAACATTT
>MNCI01027198.1:167937-188719 GCA_015680685.1 Gnetum montanum | reverse complement strand
ATATTGAATTAATTTATATAATGTTGGACTAAACTTAAGAAGTAAACTGGTGATGAGGTTTTATAAACTAGGACTTTGGATCCTTAAATAAGTGGTTAGCCTCTTAATTAAAAATTTTTTAAGGTATGAGTTTGATTTTGGTGGGCAATGCTAAGTTATAAAGTTCTAATTAAAAATATTTATCCCTAAGACAAATAGTCAAATTGGAACTTTATAATTTAGTATTATGGAGTAGAATTAAACCCATAACTTGGAACTTCAATTCAAGAGTATAATCAAATATTTTCTTGAAAGATTAATCCAATCATATTTTAACATATTTGAAACTAGGGATGTATCAAATCTCAAAAAAAGAAAAATAATATTAAGAAAATTTAGACTACATTAGATCATCAAAGCGTGAGTCTAAAGAAAAAGCTTAATGGTTTTAAGGATACCCTTTCAAGTTTTCATCCTCACAACCAATCTTGGAAAATCCTTCATCTAGGATATGAAGAGGATCAAATCTTGTCCTAATTAATAAGTTCCCTCATTGGTTTTCACTCCTTACTAAAGGATTTTTTATTAAGAGAAGGAGAAAAATATCTTTAAAAACTACATTAATCAAAAATAAAGAAAAAATAGAAACAAAAGTTGAAAGCTTCCCATCATTGAGCCTCGAAAACAAAAAGAAATTAATCATGTGGAATGTAAATTAATTATTTAACTTTCATTGGGAACCTTTTTGTTTGAAGTTGCTAAACAGAAAGATCTTTAAGAATATGGTATTTGACACTTGAAGAAATGTCATAGTTATGCTCTTACTAGTTGAAAATAACTGCATACCAAAGCTTCCTAATAGAGTATAGAACAAGTTGTTTAAGACAATTTCCAATACAAAGAATTAAAGAAGACAAAGTAGACTAATTACCTAGAATGACTTCATTGATGCTTAGTTGGAAGTCATTATTCCATGTTAGCATCAAGAAGTGTAAATGACAATAAAGGAAATATTAACTAGATAGGAAACAATAAATAATCAATAATTAAAGTAAATAAATTCTACGTAAATAAGAATTAAAGTGAAAGTAATTAATTGCTAAGTAGACTATGGTCTAATGTAGCCTAACAAAAGTAACCGTTCCCCACTTCTCAAACACATCTTGAACTTTGTGCAAACACTGCTAGGCTATCAAATGCTAACCGTTTCTAAGCTAGCAAGTGGCACATGTATGCTTGAAGGGGTCATGCTTGTGTAATTTAATTTATTTTCTTAATTGATCAAAATGAATTGCTACACTAATAACATGAATGTAAAGTGCATAAAATAAAATAAATGCTAAAGAAAAAACATCTCAAGTGTTGCAAGGATGAATCAAAGAGCTTGTCTTTATTGCCAGCACACTGGTGTGCTCAGGTACATCAATGCTTAAATTAAGATTCATTCACACGTAGACCTCCTGAAGGGGGCACATGGAAAATATTCTAGCTTTCAAATAGATAGATTGCAAGAGTTTTGCTACTTAACTACTAAAAAACATGCTCCCAATTATGTGCCTAGGTGTTGTATTTATAGACTCGGAAGTAACCTGGGAATAACTACTCTAATAATTAGAGTAACCACTCCAATAATAGTTGATCTAATAATTAGAGTAACCACTTCATCATACTCCCATGATTGAATGAAAACTTGTCCTTGAGTATAGAAGAAGAGGAACAAGTTTTTTACAAAATATATTAGGGGGGTGTGGACTCATTTGACTGACATGCAGAGTGACACAGAGAAAATAGACAAATACAAAAGTGTCTGAGCATATAGTATTACAATTATGTACAAAATTCATGTGCATGAAAATAACAAAAGAACACCAATGGATCCAAAGGACATCCAACCCCTCTTGGCAATAGAAGAATGAGGGAGAGGTAGAAGAGATCTAGCAGTCATGAACAATCTCCTATGAGTGATATGGTTGCATCCTCCTTGGTGATGATAGTCATGTTGCACTCCACACTTCCCATTGCAATCACAACAAAACCAAGGATTAATATATATAATACATAAATAATGGTTGAATACCTTGTCTTGTTGATGATTTTATTTAGCCAAGTTATGATTGTGATAAATTGATTGCTTGATATTATTAGTGGAAACACTGATGATTGGGTTGATTGCTTGATATTGTTAGAGAAGCAATCCATATAATTCAGAGAAATCTCGACACAAGGAATAGTGGAAAGAGGGTATTCACAACAATAAAAAGGAATTCATTACAAAAAATTGTGAAGGTGCATACAATTTGGATGACATGGATGGGGTAAATAAAAAGAATTTGATTGTAACAATGTCTAAGAGTAAAGAACTTAACTTAACCAAACCAAACAAAAAGATATGTAAGTGGGTANAGACAAGTCCCATAATGAGTGCTTGTAGCCCTTCTATTTGGTCTAAGAGGTATGCTTGGAATTTCTTTTTTTTAATGGAAACCATATCATGCAAAGATCCATGTGTCTTCTCATTTACTTTATCCAAGTGATGTGCTTTGAATCCTCATCTTTTGTTTTTGTTTTTTTTTGTTTTTTTTTTGTTTTTGTGATGAGGACCACACCATGCAAGGACGTATTTGACTTCCTATTATTAAATGATGTGGAATAGTGAGAAGCTTACAGGAACACTCCTACACATAGGAAAATAGAAAATCATAAAGAACACTACATTACTTTGAAGCCACATCCTGTCCAAACCTTTGATTCCTTTCCAATTCTAAAAACTATACAAGTCACCAATTTATTAGAGTTGCATTAATGGAGAAGAGACTACATGCTTCCAAAATAAGGAAAACCATAGAGTATGTGGATAGGTGGATGATGTGGACTCACTACCCATTACATGAAAAGAAACCATGTCCTAGTTGTTAGTAATGACATTCAAAGTTAGAAACTAGACATCAACAATCAAATTACAAATGAAACATACCGCCATTGAGTAGCACATTACCATTGTACCTAGCATATTATTAGCAAAAAGAGCATAGAATTATACCAAAAATAAGAAAATATATAAGAAAGTGAAAAGGTATCCAAGAAATATTAAATATACTAACGATGGTGTAAAACAAAAACTTATAAAAGATCAATAATCTTGAAAAATAAAGAGATGTAAAACAAAGAATACGAAAACAAAAAGTTTTAAAACAAAAAATGTGTTAAAAAAAGAGACAAAATACACTTAATAATCTTAGAAATTAGAATGGGGGGTGATCCCTATAACTAAACATTGCTCATGGCTAGGATTAATAATTGGATGAATAGGATTCATGCATGTATGAAATGTTAGGGGTCTGTCATGCCCTAGCCACTCGATGTCTATTGGTGGTATGGTGGCTAGGTAAAAAACTTGTTGATAACACACTTGATTATAAAAAGCATAGTGGGGCAGGTTAGATGATGTTTGTACATTATGAGGAAAATCTAACCTGCTATGATATACTTGACTAGATGGTAGTATGCACAGATCTATGGGTCCCTTTACATTGGTGAACTCATTGGATGTTGTAGTGTGAGGTGGAGGCCTAGATAAGGTGACATGATTAAGTTTGAAGAGGAAGGTACATCACAGTGTTGGGCTTTTGCTAAGTTGGGGGATGCAATGGTTTTAGAACCATGTTGTCTCTTTCTATGATCATGCCTAAAGAAAGGATGCTTCTAATGTTATGGGGGACTCCCATTGTTATTGACAGTAGCATCACAAGTAATGTTCATGGGTTGGTGCTGTGGTGTAAAACCTTTTGGTACTACTGGTGGCGATGTAGGAGGAGGTGAAGGATGAGAGCATTGAGATCAAGGAGAAGCATATGCAACATGAGGTGGTGATCTCGTAGGAGAGGACATGGGTTGATGATACTTGGGAGAGTGATAATGATGAGGTGAAGTAGAGGATGTTGATCTAGTGGAGAGAAAGTGTGTTGAACATGATAAGCGCTTGGTTTCAGATGGTATGAAGGGTGTGGCCAGTTTTGTGATGGCCTCCCCCATGACTGGGGGTTTTGCCACTACAATTGAGCATAGTACTAAGGCTAGTAATAATTTTTCCACAGATAGTATGATGAGTTGTGGGATTTCCCATAAAATTGTGGAATAGGAATGCGTCCAACCATGTACTTCTATATGAAATTTGGATGTAACATTCTTTCCCAATGCTCATGTAGATGTGATGAGATTGGGCATTAGCCTTTTGGATGATCATACAGGTAAACATCCCATTGCTACTTATGTTTTGTTGTTGAGCCCCTATCCTCATTTTCTTCAACCCTTCTTTTTGATTGTTGAATGGTGTTCTGCCCTATTTCTCTAGTAATAACCACTCTAATAATTAGAGTAATTGCTCTAATAATAACCACTTTAATAATTAGAGTAACCATTTCATCACTTAGTATCAAAAGTCCACTGCATTCCTTCTGAAGTTGCAATAACATTATTTAACATATATCTACTTTTAACAAAATCAATTTGCTTAAGTCTAATGATATCTTTAATAATCTTCTAAATTTGTGAAGTCATGCATTTAGCAAGAATTTTATATCTATTATTAAGAAGAGTAATAGGCCTCTAATTACCCATATGTAGAGGATCTCCATTCTTTGAAAGAAGACAAATCATACCTTTATTACTATTTTTACGAAGAGAAACTTTTTATATGTTGAAACTTATAAAGTGTTAAAGAGCACTCTATAAATGATGTTAATTTTATAAGCCCTTTTGATGAGAGTGGTTACACTAATTTTAGAGTGCTTATTATTATGGCGATTACTCTAATTATTAGAGTAGTTATTATTAGAGTAGTTACTCTAATTATTATGCTGGTTATTATTTGAGTAGTTACTCTAATTATTAAAATGGTTATTATTAGAGTGGTAGTTTCTCTCTAAAATTAGAGGGGCAATTTCTCTATAATTAGAGTGGTAGTTTTGTAATTATTAGAGTAGTTACTCCTAAGCCTATAAATACAATCCCTAGGCACATAATAGGGAGTAGTAAAGTCAAGAACAATTGAGAAGAAGAATTTAGAAGAAGAAGTCTTGTAGCAGTCAAGTAGTGAGACTTTTGTAGAGTATTTTCCATGTTCCCACAGGAGGAGGTTGAAGTGTGGATGGATCTTTATTCGAGTATTGTGCACCTGAGCACACCTTGTGTACAGTAATAAAGATAAGCTCTTAGATTCATCCTTGCAGGACTTGAGATTTGTTTTCTTACTCATTTATTTTATTTTATTTTATGCACTTTACATTTCTATTATTAGCACAGATAGTATGATAACTTCGACCATGCATGTAATAGTTGGTAACCTAGTAATGATTAGCATTTGGTAATCCTAGCAGTGTTGCACTAGTTCAAGATGTGTACGGAAAGTGAGAATGGATACTAGCATTGGGATTAGTTTAAAGCCTAGTTAATCAGTAGTTAAGTTAAATTAGTCACTTAGTTATCTCTCTCTCCTCCCTTATTAGCAACAATACATAAAAACATAAAAGCTATAAAAATCATATGCCTCAACCTTACTTAACCATACAATCGTGACATACAAGTAAGTTTAGGAAGACAACAATCAACCAACCCATCACCATTCCGCAAAGCTACATAGGCACTTAGTCCTTGGAATTCAATTGGATTGTGCATGAAATTCTTATATTTATATGGTTGAGCATAGGGGTACCTTTCCGCTCATCATCTCTTGATGAAGTGATTACATATTTTGACATGGAACCCTAACCCTTGGCCCTAGCAACTTTAGAAGTTGATATGCATAGTCAATTGTGACCCGAATTGGGCTAGATATGAGATTCTTTTCTCATCCATACTAGAGAGGATTCCCTCCATGCTAGGTAGTGTGTAAACACGGGAGGAAAGGTTCTTTTCCACTTTTGGTGGTAAGAGGACACTCCTAGAAGAAAACAATTTATGCTAGAGAAGCCCAAGACCTCATAGCCTTAAGATTTTTCTCATTTGAACTTGTTTTAATCTATAAAATCCATTCCCTCCAATATTCCATGCTAGAGAAACTTCCCTAGTGTGGAAATAAAGGGGGAATACCTTAGATTCCCTCGAACATCCTTCAAGCGTGTCCAAAAATAGCTAGAAAGTTGCAAAATAATGATCGATAGCCCTAGAGGCCTAGGGACCTCATCAATGCACTCCTGAACCACCTTGAATTCAAATTTTTCCCATCTTTCCATGCTAAGGATACTTTGCTCAGCAAAAAGGGAAAAGCCACTTCAACATGTTTTGACACCCCACACTACCTCAAATATCCTCAATGAAGCTAGGGAATGCACAACTCCCTAATGTAGCTTCCAGCTACCTGTTTGATCATGTTTGACCCTATTTTTGCTTGAACCTTAGTTCTCCATGCTAAACCCCCTCTTTTCCATGCTGGCTAGTGTGGAAACAAGGGGGGAAGGCTTCAAAACCTACTTTATGATCTTTATAGACCTCCTAAGTTCCCAATTTTGATAGATTTGGCCCTATGCTACCTTGAAGAGGTCCTAAAACTTTATTTTTATACCTCTATATTCTCCAAAACTCACTTTCTCTAGTTTCATGCTAAGGGTCCCTTCTTCCATGTTGACCAACATGGAAATAAGGGGAGCCTAGCATGGAAGCCTCAAAACACTTGATTTTTGGATCAAAATTACCTAGAAATAGCCTAGAATAATGTCCAAACTCACTTAATACCCTTCTAGCCTTAAATAATGGCCAATTCAAGCCTAAAACTAGCAAAGCCTAACCTTTTTTCTTACCTACATTAGCCAAATTTCACCATATATAGCCTATTTTGCTTGATTTTTTGCGTTATTACATAGTGTTTTAGCTTGCTTTTGACTTGTGTTACATTGTTGATTTTTTTGACCTTTTATAGCCTTTATACAACCTTATATGTTATTTATTTGTCTTATTATAGCATTATTTACCTTTTTTTGCCTTTGAATGGTATCAAATAATGGGATTTGACCTTTCCAGACCATTGTTTGACACCATGTGATCATGACCTACTAAGGCTTTAAACTAGCATCATGGCCCACTAAGGCCTAAAAATGTTGAAATTGTAATCTTAGTTGATCATTTTTAGCCTTTTTTTTCTTATTTCCCCTTGTTTAACCTTTGTTTGGCCTTTATGATACTTTATTGAATTGTCCTTATCTCATTGATGACCTTGGATAGCCTTGTTTGCATTAGATTTCATGTATTGGCATAGTTTCATAGCATTTTAGCATTATTTATTCACCTTTACCCAATATCCATTTAATATTCTTTTGGTTGATATCCAAGATCAAAGTATGAGTACCTAGGAGCAAATTAGTTTACCTTTGTGTCTACATGGACCTCATGGTGATGTTGAATAGTGTATCGACCCTAATTGACTACATCTTAAGCTTGAGAGCTTGTAGACCACATAGCCTTAATATAGAAACCTCTAGAATTACCTAAAAGCCTAGTCAAAACCCTTGACCTAGAGGTAGGTAACATAACCAAAGACTCTCTATATGAGGTTGCTGGCACAACACAAAGTGGTGAGGAGAAAAATTTTAAACTAAGTTTCTCGTTGGAACCTCAATATGCTCAAGACATCACCAAGGTCCTACAAAGTAAGATTAAGGAATTTTCTTGGTCATATGAGCAGTGAGGTACCCCTACACTCAGCCATACGAATATGAGCATGTACACATGATACGGTCAAACTCCGCAGATAGACTAGTTGTGGTGTCTAGATAGTTACATGTTGATCGTAGTTTGCTATCTTCCCACCTAGACTAGTATTTTCTTTGTCACATATGGTTTAATCCAAGGTAAGGTGTATGATATGGTTTCTAACACTAGGCTACTCCTAGAGATAATGGAAAATAATCTTGATTAAACTAATAAACAACATGAAGTAAAATCTAAACTAGCTTAAGTGCAATGAGCACCCAACCTTAATCATTTGTACACATCTTGGACCTCATGTACTACCTCTGGGATTACCAAGTGCGCATGACATTGAGCACTCCTAGATACACTACTAGGTTACCAAGTAGTTACACTTAAATGTTCGTGATTAAGTCGTACTCATTCCACATTTAACAATAAGAATAGTAAATTATAGTAAAGAAATATTAACTAAGAAAATAATATATAATAATAAAAATTAAAAAATTAAATGCTATGTGAATGCTGCAATGATGGAGTATTCTTGATCTTTATTTCTGATCATGTGTGTGTCCAAGTATGTCACACTCAAATAAAGGTTATGTACAATTACAATTATCACACTATGAGCGTGCATTGGGGAAATATCTAAAGTTAATTGAAAACTAAAGAAAAGACTCTTACACTTACACTTACTAACTCTCTACTCCCTTTTGTGATATTTATAGGCAAGCATGGTAGAAATGACATCAGGTATCTAACATCGCTTATTGACCCCGATATCAGATCCTCAATATCGGATCCATGATATTGGAGCCTTGATATCCCTTCTAATGTAGATGATGACTCATCATACTCCCATGAATAAATGAAAAATTATCCTCGAGTTTCATACAAAATGGTGAAAGGTATGGGGTTATTAACTACCAAGACAATAATTGCATCATAGTGGTGTTTTATTACAGTAGAATGATAACACATTACAAGAATCATGGAGCCACTACATTGTGCCAGGAGGTAGTGGCTATTCCAAAATCTCCTTTCCTTTGCCTTTATCTCCTAATTTTGGAGGCTTGTGATGATGTAGAAATAATTGAAATTTCTCCTCCTTTGTCTTGGGATCTTGCAAAATCCATGCAAATGATCTAATGTCTGAGGGAACTAGCACTTCCCATGGACATGGCAGCTATGAAAACAATTAATTGACTTTTACATATCAAGTTGAAAATTGTTGTCTCTCCTCTTCAAATTCCTTGGCTTTATCTCTCAACTCTTGATATTCAACAAAGCATCTAGCCAAGTCTACAACTACATCTTTTTCTCCATGGTAGCTTGCCTTAACTACCTCCAATTCTATAGTTGTGACTACTAGCTTGTCAAGAGCTACTTTGAGGTCAACAACCTCTTTTTCATACAATGCATATGTGGTAGCTACCTACCTCTCGAGCTCATTGTGTGGACACCGTACTATCAATAGGGCTAAGTTAGAGTATCAAATATTAGCCAACTCCATGTACTCTTTTAGATCAGCAATCTGTAGGTCCCAAATTTTAACCTTTGCCTAGTGGGTAAGGGCATATGTATCCAGGATGTTTCTCCAATTGGATTGTTTGCCCAAAAGGAAATTTATGTAGTGCTTTTCCATCTATATTTCTTTTTCAATGACTTCTTTGTACATGCCCATTTGATCATGGAAGTGCGTCTTGAGGTGCTCATGTTTTTTGGCCTCGTTCTAGCACACACTTATTTCAATGGTTGATTTTTGTTAGATAGTGTGTACCTCCTCCATAGAGAGGGTTTGATTTTCTCAGGAGAGATGACTCATGTCATGGTTGACCTACACCAACTTCTCTCTTAGTTAGTGGACACTTTCTTCTAGCAAATTCTTTTGTTGCTCAATGATGGTCAACTTATTATTTTTTGTAGTTAACTACTTATTTTCTTGTTGTAGGGTAGTAAGGGCCTTGAGATGTGCATGGGTTTGCACTTCTATGATGGAAGCATCCCATACCACCTGCTCTCTTTCTTGTGCTAGGGTTTTATTCTCTTTTATCATATGAGGCAATTACTTAGATTGGAAAGCCTCCATTATCTTGGGAAGGATCAATGAAAATGGATCCCACCTTTCAACCCTTAAGGTTGCAAGCTTTTTATGAAGCCTTTGGGCTTCCGCTTCTACGCGGTCGACCCTATGCTTGGTGATTACGAGTTTTCCTTTGGTTGAAATTAGTTAAAACTATGCTACAGTGACATCATTGGGGTTATCAGACAAGGAGATCATTACCTACCCTGTCTATAGTAGTTTGTCCAACACATCCTCATGTTTAGCTAGAGTCATGGTGGGACCAACCAATGCTTGCACATCTTGTGTGCCTATGAGATCTACTAGTGGTGCAATAGGGATGTTTAAAGGATTCTTTAATGTGCTCCTTGATAATTTTTCATGCACCCATCGCATCTTGGTGTTACATGACTACAACTATAGCCCCTTCACTGGTTTTGAGCAATACTTGAAATGATGCGGTGTTTCTAGAGATTTTTTGTGACCACTGGGCCTTCCATTCAGACTAAAGTAAAACCTACCCTATGGCAGGATCAACAAACACTATGGGTTGGACCACATCATCAAGAACTCAAAAGAGACTTGACTCATCAACTGTTCCCTAGCTTATGAGGTCTAAGATCCACCGAAGATGAGTAAGTGCAGGCATGCAATCATAAATTGGTAGCTGGTGCTAAGCTGGTAGTAGTTGTTCAGATTATGGTCTGTAGCTGGGTGCTACTTATTGTTGCTACTTAGCTTGCATCAATTGGTGTCTGAGCTATTCAATTTGTTGCTCCAATTGGGCAATATATCTCTACTCAAGTTGCTACTCCTCCTGTTCTTCTTCCTCTTCAAGATCATTTCTCGAAGGCATTGGTTTAAGAAATTATGCAAAAGAAGCATTTTGAGCTTTGTGGGATACATCATTGGCATAAGCAAGGATTATATCATGTTGACATAGTTTCTAAATTAGATAGAGAAACAGCAAAGTGAGCTTCCCCATCTTCACCTCTTACAAACTGTTGCTTGATCTCCATGAAGTATAGTTGAAGAATGTTG
This sequence comes from Gnetum montanum, assembly GCA_015680685.1. NCBI lineage: Eukaryota > Viridiplantae > Streptophyta > Gnetopsida > Gnetales > Gnetaceae > Gnetum > Gnetum montanum. The sequence goes on along the minus strand of MNCI01027198.1, from coordinate 177,957 downwards.
GCTTGAAATTTTCCCATTAACACAGCACATCCCTGAGCCACATAGATGGAAAAATGATTAAGCCCCTTCATTGCAAACAAATGATATGTCCCAGTTTTAAAATACGTATGCTCTTCCAGGCTCAATCCAATGCATGACTTATTCTTGTTGTCAAAAGTACATTTCAACCATAACTTACGACTCTTCAAATAAGGTCAGGTTGACAAAATCAACAATCATGCTCTAACATTTGGAAAATTTAAGGCTTTAACAATTGCCTTGTTAGAATAAGAGACCATGGCTTATAGTGGTACCTTATTCTTTACCATTCCTAAAAGAACAAGTTTCCCCAAGGTACCATTCTACATTTTTAGACAAAATTGGCCAAAATGGAGATGCTTACAATTGTGTCCTCACTAACTAAGGTGTGAACTTCATGAATGGACCGAAGCTCATTTTCACAATGATTAAGGCCAACATGGGAAGTTCTTAAATGATAGCAAGGCATTCTAATGACAATGTGAGTCGTTGCCCTTACACTTGAGGTGTTTCCTTTGCCTGCATAGATTGAGCTTTGGCAGGGACTTCTGCAAGGGCTTCTTGATGGATGCTAAATGACTATGCCTCCTACTTAGTTGGTGGTCCTTGTTAGCTAGTTTGACCATAGCTTCCCCAAGGGCATTTGCTCAGTCCCTATGATGGATCATCTTGGGTTGCTCATTTGGGGGCCATTTGCAATTACATAAAACATTAGGTTACTAAGGGATCCTTGTATTGATCACATTACTCATCTATACATTAGTCAACCTTCAATGTATGTTATAGCCATGTTATATTGTAGAGTTAAGGCCTTACTCTTTTTTTGTTTTCAAAATGACCTAATAAGATAGTTAAGGCACTTCAGGATATGTAAAAAGTATCTTTGGCATGGTGGGCAATGCTTATTTACTTATTTAGCTTTAATCATACTTAGTGTATTCATTGTTTACCCTTAGAATACCTTTCGAGTGATAGCAATTTCTGAAAAATGTGACATTAGGTGAATGGAAAAAATTCCCCCATGACTAAGATGGACACTTCAGGGATAGACAGGGGTAAATTGCACAAAAAATGGAGTGCGAACAAGTGAGATATAGCATGTGGACGAAGGGCATGTAGAGCTTAAATTGCTAGAAAAGAAAAATTCCAAAAAATCCCCTTATGTTTTGATGAGAAAATGAAATTGGAAGTATGGAGAATTTTCATATATATAGATTTTATAGCCCCAATATTGGGTACCTGATATCAGATCCCTGATATCGAAGTGCCCAGAAAAATGCTCAACCGATAAATTAACAAAGGGAGAATAATTCGAGGGTAAGAATAAAATATTTTGAGGTACCAAAACATTAAAAACCTAGAAGATCGGTAAGATAATGCCAAGGAAAGGAATAATGCACAAAAGTGAAGAGGGTATATAGTTAGGGAAAGGTGTAATGATAGGTCATTAAGGCATAGTGGAAAGTGCATAAATCGGGTGGTATTGAAAAACAAGTAAAAGGCACAAGAATTACATAAGTAGGTCCTACCCAAGGTAGGTGTATGCCCATAATGCCCTTGCATAACCAAACGAGAAGGTGTCCATAGGTACCTAAGACATTAAATGCAACTGATACCACAAGGGTTAAATGCAATCCACACTAGTTCCTCAAAACACACACATGTAGACACCACTGTGATGAGGTATGAATTCAATGCTACACAAGGCGAAAGTCAAAAATACATGAACAACGAGATGAGGTGAATCATAGAAGGGATTGCAAAGATCAGGACATGAGGTAATTGACCCAAGGAATAATGAATCCTAAGTGTAGGATGTGATTAATGTGTCATTAGACTATCACTCCAAAATTAAGACCAAGTTCATTCGTCCAATTAGTGACATCGCATTGTTTCATCCAATGATGGACAACCATAAAAGCACCATGATAGCAAGGCATACGATCACTTGGTTTTTTGTCCAAGGAAGGAATGATTTGGAATTTTTATGCAACACATTTTTTTTTTATTTCTCTAGCTACTTTGGCACTTTGTTCTTTCCAACAATGAACCAGAGAAGCTACCAACCTTTAGGCATGGATGCATGTCTTTCTAGTGGAACCCCCAGAATAGCATTGAGTTTCTTTATTGAGTGCCTTTATTACTCTTACTTCCATTTTTTGTTAGATCTACAAGGATCTTAGTACAACCAAGCTACATTATAGCACATATAGATGTCACCAAAGAGAATCCACAAGTCCCCTTGATGTCACATTGTATCCATTCCCATCTTAGTCCATCATTTCTTGTGCTAGGTAGAATGAGCACAAAATTACTTTAAGTTGTAATGATGAAAAGAATATCATTGTACCTAGACTAGAACCTCTTATTAATAGAATAGATGGGTGGATGTTGTGGGCTCACTTGTTCAAATAATTAATCACCTAAGACTTGATAGCATATAACAACATCTTAACCAACAAGTCACATGAGTATTTTATTCACCGATGAGATTACCATCAAAAAGATAAAACAAAAAATTTTAAAATCAAAGAAAAGAAAAAAAATTTACTAATTCTGCATGTTATAATGGGGGGTATCCCCCATGACTAAACCTTTGATCATGGCGAGAATTAATAAATGGAAAGTTTGGATCCATGCATGTTGGAAATATTGGAGTCCAATAACATCCAAACCACTGGGTGTCTTTTGGTGTGGTGGTAGGGCTATACCCAAATTGGGGTTCACACACTTGATTAATGTAAGAATAGTGGGGCAAATTATAAGATGTAGTCATGTGATAAGGAGTTGACCTATTATGGCACCAGTGACCGTAAGATGGTATGCAAGGATCGATATGTCTCCCCACATGGTTATATTCATTAGGCCACATGGTTTTTGGAGTATTAATTGGTGGCCCTGATAGGGTAATAGGAGGCATTAAGTTCAAAGAGGAAGGTGCATCACAGTGTTGGGAGTGTGCTGAGTTAGAGGATGCAATGGTTTCAGAATCATGCTATCTCTTTCTATGGCCATGCCTAACGAAAGGATGCTTCCGGTGTTGTGGAGGATTCCTACTACTATTGTTGATAGTAGCCATACAAGTAATATTCATGGGTTGGTGTTGTGGTTCAAAACCTTCTAGCACAACTGGTGGTGATGTAGAAGGATGTGAACGATGAAAATATTGAGGGTAAGGAGAAGTGTAAGGAACATGACGTGGTGATCTTGTTGGAGAGGACATGGGTTGATAGTACTCAGAAGAATGATAACGATGTGGTGAAATAGAGGGTGTTGACCTAGTTGGGTAAAAAGTATGCTAAACATAATAAGTGCTTAGGTTTGAATGGTATGAAGGATGTGACAAGGATGACGGTGGCCTCCCCCATGACTAGGGTTTTTGCCACTATGGTTGAATCTAGTATTTCTGTATGAAATCTGAATGTAACATTCCCACCCCCCCCGCCCCCCCCAATGCTCATGTAGATGTGACAAGATTGGGCATTGGCCTTTGGTATGATCATATAGGAAAACATCACATTAATACAGGTGATTTGCAGTTGATCTCTTATCCTTATTTTCTTCAACCCTTCTTTCCGATTGTCTAGTGATGTCCTACCCAGTTACTTGATTTGGCATAGTTCCACCTCTAATAATGTTGGTATATTCTCTACATTTTTCATGTACCCATTCCATCATCTTATTGATCCTTGCCTCAATTTCATCTAGTGATTGTAGTTTTGGAAAAGACAATTCCACCTCCTTGAGGTAAGTTGATCTCTCCTCTTCATGATCATGGACCTTTGCTATTTTGAGATTTTGGTCCTATTGAAATCTTTCAACACTCTCCCATTTAGCTATTTCTCCTTCTTCTTTTGCTACCCACTTAATAAGCTCTTAGAACTAGTGGATTCGTAGTTCATATATCTAACCTAGGGCATACATCCCGAGGGTCTCCCTTGTTCCATTATGATCCCTTGTTTCATTATGGAGCCCATCCATGATGTGATACATTAGCCTTTCCTCAGAGAACCCATGGCCTAGGAAATTGTTTAGCAATGAATAGTTTCTTTCTAAGGCCATGTCCAAGGGTTCATGTTGCCCTTGTTTCCACTCTTGGATTTGTCTCCTTAAGGCTGACACTCTTGCATAAGTTTGATGTCTTTCATTAATTAGCTCTATCATTGTCGGCTAGCATTGAATTGATTTTGGTTTTAAAGACCTATACCATACTTTTTCTTGGCCAACGAGTGTCATATGAAAGAGCTTAAGTCATTTTCATCCATTATCAATGTTGTTCCATCCATCATAGAAGGCTTGTAAATGATGTTGTAGATCTAAATCATATCCTCTTCAAAACTTGGAAAAGTTATTTAAATCAAGCCTGGGTAGGCAGCTTTCCTTGAAATGCCTATAGGATATTCAAGTAGCCTCTTGTATATGTAGTAGGATCTTAGTGGCCAATAGGGGTTCATCGTCACTAGGTATGATATGAATTTGTGAGTTGAGACGATGTTGTCTTCATTCATGTTGGCATTTCTAACTTTTCCTATGTATTCAATTTTTATTTCTACATCGACCCCTTGAAAGATGGTCATCTGTGTCATGACCTGACATTGAAGGAGAAAAGGAAGAGGAAGAACTCGAAGACTCATCATGACTTTTGTAAGTTTCCCAATCATCCCTAGATAAATTCTTATTAACTTTAGAGAAGGTCCTAGGCCTTACAAGCCCCCTCGTTATATAGGATGTCCTATCCTCACTAGAGGTGCTAGAGTTGGATGACAATAGTCCTTGAGTACCATTGGGGTGCTCATGATCATAGGAAACCCCTGCATAAGATTGAGTACTCATAACTTCATCTTCATCATTGTATAGTTCGTTGGTTCTCCAATGAATTACCTCACTAGTTACTGCATTGTCATAGTCTTGTGAGAGAGACATTGTTGTGAATTATGTGTGACTTATTAGGAATTACTTTCTTCCTAAAAGATATATAATTAATTATTCTTTATAGTGATCTTGGATAATATAACTAATCTAGATAACTAGCACCATCCCCAACAATGGCACCAATGATGAGTGGTGAGGTATCCCTACACTCAACCATACGAATATGAGCATGTATGCACAATCTAGTCAAACTTTGCAGATGGACTAGTTGTGGTGTATAGATAGTTACACATTGATCGCAGTTTGTTGTCTTCCCACCTGGACTAGTATTTGCTTTGTCACATATGGTTTAGTCCAAGGTGAGGTGTTTGATATGGTTTCTAACACTAGGCTACTCCTAGAGACAATGGAAAATAACCTCAATTAAACTAATAAGCAATATGAAGTAAAATATAAACTAACTTAAGTGTGATGAGCATTCATCCTTAATCATCTGTACACATCTTGGACCTCATGAGCTACTTCTGGGACTACCAAGCACACATTACATTGAGCACTCCTAGATATGCTACTAGGTTACCAATTAGTTACACTTCAATGCTTGTGATTAAGTCGTACTCATTCCGCATTTAACAATAGGAATAGTAAATGATGGTAAAGAAATATTAACTAAGAAAAAAATAAATAATAATAACAATTAAACAATTAAAAGATAAATGAATGCTACAATGATGGAGTAATCTTGATCTTTATTGCCAATCATGTGCATGTCCAAGTATATCACACTCGAATAAAGGTTTCATATAATTACAATCATCACACTGTGAGCATGCACTAGGGAAAGAACTGAAGAGAATAGAAAACTGATAAAAAAAACAAAAAACTTACACTTACCGACTCTCTACTCCCTTTTTTTGATATTTATAGGTGAGCATGGTAGAAACGACATCAAGTATCCAACATCACTTACTAATCCCCATATCGGATCTACGATATTGGAGCCTCAATATCACTTCTGATGTGGATGATGACTCAACAAGAACTATATAAAAGCAAACAAGAATGGTTGTAATATCATCATACATGTAATACTGTCAACTTGCAACAATGTGTTGCTCCCTTTTTCTCGTGCATAAAGTATGTACAAAGAATTAGAGTTGCCCATATGGAGCCTAAGACTATCTTGAGTAAATATTTGAAGTGTTCTTTAGAAAAAATTCAACATCCTCTTTGATAATGATAATTCCTCTCCATTAAGGTATAGAAGATCAAGCTATATTTGGAGGACTAAGTACTTTTATAGAAAATATTTCTTTTATAATACTCCTACTATTACATAGGTAACTTCATTTTAGGATAGCTTTGAAGGTCTTAAATATTAATTTAAATTGCATATTTAAGTCAATGGAGGAGTTATTAAATGAAATAACTTTGCATATTATGATTTACATTATGTATATAACACACTTACTAATGATGTTAAAGATAATGTAAAATATCATTGTTGCCATTTGACACTATTACCTTACTATATTCACTTTTCTTGGTTTGTTTCAAGTTGAAAGTAAGTGTGATTTTAATATTTTTCCATGAGGATTTGAACTCCAAATCCCTAAAATATATCATTACAGGGCACATTCTTATCTCATAGGGATCATCAAGAACCATATGGATTCATAATCCAACTTATGGACTCAATTTTCTATGATCTACAAAAGTCAAAATTTTTCTAAGTGTGATTGATGCAACATCAAAAAATTTTTCAAGTGTGATTGACATAGCATTAAAAAATTTTTAAGTGTGATTAACACTACACGTTAAAGAGCCATTTGACATTGAACATCAAAAGCAAGATTGATACTGGATGTTAAAACTGAAAGACTAGACTTGTTATTTCTAAACTCAATGATAAGTTACACTTAAGTCCAAGTTCAATTTTAGCAACCCTAAGTCTGGTAACTCCAACCCTATAAGTACAAGCTTAAACCACAAGTTTTAGGGTTAGATCTTTGGAGATTTGATCAAATTTTCTCAGACTTGAGAGCACTGGTCAAATTTCAAGAGATTAAAAGCATGAGTGCCTACTATCACTACAAAACCTGTGCTCCTTGGCCATCTTCGACACCTTCTATACCTTCTATGTTATTTATAGAGAGAATTTTCTAACTTCCATGTCAATTTCCAAAGTTATAATTTTTTTAATTCTTGCATCACTAACCAAAACGTTGGCCAAAAATAGCCCCATTTCAGCCTGAAATTGATTCCAAATCATGTGTATAGCTTATCCATCCATCAACCAACCCTCCAAATGGTTAATTCCAACCTTTGAATCTGTATTTTGCTCCAAATCTAATATTCTCTTATTAGTTCTATCACATATACATTTTTTCTCCCATCATTTGTAGATTGGCCCTACATAGCAAGTGAACACTTTACTCTTTATTTCTTAATCAATAGAGCATTTGGGATCTTCCTCCATATCAATGTAATCTTTCTAGTTTACACTTTCTTATGAACATTCTATTATTATATTCTTCTCTCTTGCATTGCATTTTTCCCATTTCTCACATTTTATTCCATATTTTGTTAAATTTTTATCATTTTACACTTAGCCATTTTTCAATGTAAAAATTTCATTATTTGGAGAGGAAACAGAAACACTTTCTCTCATGTAAAAACTTCTCTCACATTAAAACATTGCTCATGTCAAAACTATAGTGATTTAATATTTTACATTCTTTATCTATACTTTACACTTCATTTTTATTTCATGTTTATAGCTTATTCTAAACTTAGTTTATTTTTCAATAATCCATAGTCATTTTTCTAGTGATTTTGTACTTATTTTAACAATAAAAAGCTTTAGCTTTTCAACATTCCCTATTGTGCCTTGCTTTGAGAGATAGGCTAAACTCTTATTTGATTAGAGGATCTATGTCCCTTTGTTTTATAATTATTGATTTATTTAGGGTTACATCAATCTATAGACCATTTATAATCACACACTAAGTATCTTAACACTTAGTTTGTGGAGGTGTCCTTGTAGGAATAAAAAAATATTTCTATAGGAACATTTTTGGGACTATAAGGAGGATTAATAAGGTCTTTATTATCTTGAAATCTAAGCATCTAGCAACCTACATGTCCTTTCCAACACTTAGCATATTTATTGCTTTGAGCATTCTTACTTAGTTTTAATTTTTGTTCCCATCTACACTTAATCTTGGTTTCTTTTTCTAAGTTTTTGCATGAGACTCTCTTTGATACAATGATAGGATAAGGATCTGACTCATCCTAGGGCCCTTAGCTCCATAAGTTGATGAAAATGTGATACACTCAGGTGCTTATGGCACCCATGATGTAGCATGACTACAAAATTGCATGCAAAAAAATGGAACTAAGTATCACGTTTGCTGAGAATGAGTTAAGGAGGATGGATTAATATAAGGTAACCAATGATTTAGGACCTTTCCTACCTAATCTAGATCAATCCATTGAGCTCACCCAATCTAAGAAATCCACACTCACAAAATATTTACTTGTTAGGAATGAAATACAAGCCATGGCATGCAGTATTGGGAAACATTTCATTGGAAACTCCAACATCAATATTAGCAACATGAATTTTAAGTTCCTTCATAAATAGAGTAAGCAAATTGAAGATCTTAGCTTTCATGATGGTGATGAGGAAGAGTCTTCTCATGTTACTCTTTCTGAAAATCCTTTTCATCCATCAAACACCTTCATCACATAGTGCATGAACCTCAACGGCTCCTCAACTCTATTTCAATGCTTGAACTGCAAAACATTTCTATTTCACTAAATACTTCAATTAACCCCACTATCATAATTCCACTAGTAACTAGTAGAAAATCCACATATAATCTCTTTATTAACATTATGCTATCAATCTATCATCCCATCTTCCAAATCCCAATTTAATATTAAACACTTTCCAACCAATATCACATATGCCACAAACTCAATCAGCACAAGTGTCATTGCCATTTATTCCACTTATGCAGCATGTACCCTACTATATTACACTTCAAATATTCATGCCACTCATTATACCACCATAACTATCTTTATCATCTCATAACCTCATTTTGGAAAATCCCATAGTTTCATCAATTCCCAATGTTTTGCCTAAATTAATGCTCTTGCTATAAGATCTCAAGTCTAGACTTCAAGCAAATGAAAACTAAACTTGAAAAGCCATAACACTACATGGGGGTAATCACATATGCTTTCCAATCTTATTAGTCCTTTGGTTCCCCCTACTCAAGTTCCCAAAGGCATTTCATTGCCAAATTTTACTAAGTATAACAAAGAATCTGATCCTACAACCCATGTTATTACCTTCCATAATAAATGCATGTTGCTTGCAAATTATCTCCAACTATCCTTAGGAGATTTTCCAACTCCTTAATTGGTAAAGAAATTGAATAGTACATATCACATCCCCACAAATCTATCCTCTCCTTGAAGAAACTTTTCACTACCTTCTTGGAGAGGTTTAAGTATAATATTGCTAAGGGTGGTACTTTGCAAAAGCTCCTAGCAATTAAACAAGCCCACAATAAACCTATCTCCAAGCTCATCTCTAGGTGGACATCAACAATCATGAAGCTTACACATCAATTACCTAATGATAAGCTTTGAAACATTTTTGAAGGGGTTGTTAATGATTATATTATAGGGAACTTGGTTTAACCCAAGCTACTTAGCCTCCATAATGCAATTAACTCTAATATAGACATTAAGAAGGTGGCCATTCAATGCAATGATCCAAAGTGGGTCAACTTAAAAAGAAAATAAAAAAAAGTAGTAAGAAAAGACAAGTCCATCCAAAATGCTAGTCAAATAGTGACTTCGATGAACCAACTTGTGATGGGTTCATCATCAAGTGGTGGAGGTAGTAATGACAAGAAGGATGCAAACTCCAATACAAAGCCAAATAGTAGTGGGAAAAATAATGATAGACAATCAAGAAGATCATAGACAGATTGTTCCAAGTACCATAAATTCCTAGTGATGTACATACAATTGTACAACATGCTACCAAGGGATGGACACATAACACCTAAGTAGGCTTTAAAAAAAATAAGAGCATAATTCAAAAGACTT
>MNCI01027198.1:153085-167639 GCA_015680685.1 Gnetum montanum | reverse complement strand
TTTACCCTTAGGTAACTTAAAATACAAAACATAAAAATGATAAAAATCATATGCCTTAGTTGCACTTAACCATAACTTTGCAGTTCACAATTGTAATTGGGAAGACAACGATTGTAGTGATTAGTTTCACTTCTTAATGATTGGTGTACTTAGAAGGCTATAAGTCCATGGAATTTTATTATATCATGCATCAACGCTTAGTGATTCGTATGGTTGGACATAGTGTCTAGTCACCACTCATAAGATAGCCACATGTTTCTAAGTGGTATAATCCTAAAAAGTTTTACTATTATCATGAGGTACTAAGCCATGATACAAAGGATTGTAACACCCTTAAATATGATGTTTGGAATTTAGTAGAAAAAGGTGAAATCATGTTCAATACTCTCATCTAACCAAGTAACCAAAACATGTAAATTCATTAGGATCCTTTGAATTTCAATTCAAGGAGAATTTCAACTTTCTACATGGACCTAAGGAAAACTATCCATGAGCTTTCTTTGTTTTACAAATGGATTTCTCCTATCACCATTTTTCCTCATCCTCTCATTTTACCTTGTTAAGGGCTAAGAAGCCTTTTGTATTCAATATTCCTTGGAATAATGCCAACACTCCTCCTCCATAGAATGTACAAAGGGCTGTATTAGTCATTGATATGACTCCTCACTATGATGAAGTTTGTACACTATCTTAGCATACTTTCTATTATTTCTGCATGGAACAAAGTTCCTACACCTACTCATATTATTAATTATCCTTCCATTCTACCCTATGCTATGCATCCACCATATCGTCCTTTCTCTCCATTCAAGTAACAAGAGTTTCCCTTGCTCCCTATTCCTACTTCACTTGTCAAAATCCTCACAATGGCTCAAAAGTAGGAAGTAGTTGATAAGAAGCAGCAAGAGAAGAAACTAGCTAGCAAATTAAATAAAAATAAAATTTCATTCCAAGATGCATCAAATGGAAATCCTCCTTCTTTCATTATCATCTCAACTACACCAAACATATCTAATGTTGTTCCCCTTACACCAACTTCCAAAAATCCAACTTCTATAAATAAGACTATGCCCAAATTATCACTACCATGAAGTTAAAAGGGACACATCTTTCCCTCTTTAACCTCATTCAAACTTCAAAGAAAAATATTTTGATGTTAGAGGAGGTGCTAAAGTCCATGACAATGCCTTTGAACATTCAGCCTCATGTTCATGTGATCTCATTAGTGCACAATCCTCCAAGTTATGAAGCTATGTATTTAGTCTTCAATGAGGAGAACATCAAAACTCATCTTGTGATAGGTACCATGTACCAGCTTCCAATTTACATCACCATCTAGATTATAGATAATGTGTTGCCACCATTGGTACACATGGATGATGAAGCTAGAATTAATACCATATCATTGATAGTCATTAAGCATCTCGGCCTCAAAAAATAGGTCACATAATCTAACTAAAACTCCTCTTTAGTTTTATTTAGTGGCACTTGAGTAGAAATTATAGGAATAATAAAATTTCCTTTTTCTATAGAGAGTATGATTATATCTAAGGTTGTATTCACTATCGTTAGAGATTCATCCAAAATTAATCTTATTCGAGGACAACCTTGATTAGCATATCATCATGTTGTTTTATCATCCTTTCATCAAGAAATAAACTTATCTTATACAAATAAAAAAATAGTCTTGCATGCTAATCCTAAAATCCTTGTTGTTTTGTGATTAGATGTATTAGAAGAGACTAGCTTAGGATCTTAATAAATCATGTTTTCAGTAGGCTAAGATATTAGGTATCTAATATTGGGATATGATATCTTAGCCCCAATATCATAACACATGGTACGTTATCAAATATTTGATATTGTGGGATGCATGCCTATCTATAAATACAACACTTGGGGGCACAATCTAGATAACTTTCATTCCATTTTTAGGTATACTCTTGTAGTTTTATTCTGTAGCCTTAGAGAATAGTTAGTGAGTGCCCACAATGTGGATCTGAGTCATTTGTATGATGTCTTATTCGAGTGTCAATGTACCTAGACACATTCCATGAATGACAATAAGATCAAGATTGATTCTTATTCATTGAAACACTTTGACTTAGATTAGATTTACTTTCCATGAAATTTACATTTCATATACTTAGTTAATATTAACGTTTCCATGCATATTAATGAATTGGTGAAATGAGAGTGATCAATTTTGAGCATAAACACGTATTTTCTTAGTAATCCTAGTAGCGTTATTGCTTGATTTTCCCAGTAGTGTAGCACTTCATAATCCTAATAGTCGAAATGTGGGTTCAAGATGTGTATTGCAAGCTGGGAATAGATACTCACCTCCTATAGGCTAGTTTATACTTTACTTTCCATTATTAATTAGATTAAATTATTAATTTCTCTATTATCATTAAGAGTAGCATAAGGCTGAAACAACATCAAGAATAATATTCTTCACTTTGGACTAAACCATACATCAAAAAGCTACCGCTACTCCAAGTGGCAAAACAATGAACTACAATCAAGGCATAATGATCTAGATGTACCAATTAGTCCCATCTATGAAACTCAACTAGATCGTGTGTGAACACTTGTGATTCATATGGTTGGGCATAGAAGGTACCCACTACTCATCATTAGCACTGTTTCTAGGGATGGTGCTAATTATCTAGATTAATTATATTACCAAAGATTGCTATAAACATATTAACAATTTATCTTCTAGAAAATAAGTCACATGCATTAAAACCATGTCTTCTTCACATAGGGCCAAGAATGCATCACATGATGAAAACACTAGTAGGAGAAATGATAAGATATATACTAAAGGAAATTGGAGTGAAAAATCATAAGCAAGGGCTTCATATGCTTAATTAGACCCTTGCTACACTCAAAGACTACGTTCAACTAATGTAGAGAATCCTAGAAGAGATTGAGTATGTCCTAGAACATGGATGGATTCAAGGCCTAAGACCTTCTCTAAATATAGAAAAGATAAATCAAGGGACCATGGGGGAAGATATAAGAGCCATATAAATTCTCCTAGTTCCTCATCTTCCTCTTCCTCTTCAATTTTTAGTTCTAAAGAAGATGAACATAGGTGTAGAGATACAACTCTACTAAGGGGTAAAGATGATGATAGAAATAGAACCCAAGTGCAAGATCAAAGAAATAAAAGTGAGCATAGGAAAGATCATTAATATCAGACAAATAGAAATACAAATGCTCACCACAACATGTCTAATGAATATGAACCCTTGTTGGCTACTAGGGGCCTAACATAGATTCGGGAGGTAGTTCAAATACCACAAAGGCATCAAAGGAATAGTTGCATCAAATGACTTGATATGGACATCATTTCTAAATTGAGGGGAGGCTATGATTCTAATCCACAACATCATTTACAAGCCTTCCATGATGCTTGCACCTTGCAAAATATCACACATAAGTGGAAAAATCTTTAGCTCTTTCCTAAGATACTAATAAACAAAGCCGAAAGTTGACATAGATTGTTGGAATCAAATTTAATCCATCGATGGTCCAAAATGCTAAAAATATTTAAAGAGAAATACCAAAACTATGTGATGGTGTCTAACCTAAGAAAACAAATCCAAGGATGGAGGCAAGAAAAACATGAATCCTTGGATGTGGCCATCTACATATACTATTCTTTACTACATAGATGTCCATGCCATGATTTCTCTTGAAATGAGAAAATTTTCCAAATCATATATGGGCTTTTGAATCAAAAGAGGAAGACCCTTGGGATTTATGTCCAAGGTACCTTCTACAAACTAAAAGCCCATCATATAAAAATTCTAATTAAGCAAGTGGTAAGAGAAGAAGGAGAGTTATGTAAATGAGAGAATGTAGAACAATATAACTATGATCCAACTCTTTAAAAGAAGAGGGTCCATATCTATGATGAACAAAAATAGGAAGCTCTTAATGAGGTGATTTCACAACAAACCTTGTCAATACAAAAGTCTATCAACAAGCTTGAATCAAGGATAGATAAGATGTGGGAGTTGATGAATGACAAAGTTTCCACTTATGTGAAAACCATAGAGGAGAATGTAACATAACAACAATCAAGTGATCAAAGAAAGAAGAGGAAAATGAACCAAGAAATAAGTAGAAACACTTATTTGCAAAAAGGAAAAATGGCTGTAGAAGAAGAGGCTATAGATTCAACCATAGAAGATGATGATGGATGTGACATATGTTTATATGACCATCAAAAGGGATATTACCTAGTCATGAGTTGAATCCAAAGTTTGTACAAAAAAATGCCTAGGAAATTATCTTTTTCACAAGGTAATTATAGACAGTCCTATAACTGACCATACGATCCTAGTGGGACTTCTTATCAACCTCAAAACTACTATCAAACGTAGTGGAAAAACCCATAATCATGAGGGAGACCATCATCAAACCAACACTACCCTTATTATTAGCTAGACCCATATGAATATTACATTCAAAAATCTATTTCCTTAACTAGTTCTACTTCCTCTACCTCAAATCAGTACTACCACTCTCCCAAATATCAACAACCTACAACATCTTTTGAAGAATCACCACCTCACACCTCTCATCCTTTGTCATATCCTCAATATTCTCATACTTCCTTCCATCACATCTCACTACTAGCAACTTAGGATGGTTCAACACCAAAATATCAATGGAGGAATGCCACTTGTACTATGAACATACATAGCAATGATAATGCTATGAGATCTTAATTATAACCTCGAAAACATCCTTTCTTTAGCATGGTTTCCTCTCATGGGTGAAAAATTTGTAGACATACTAGCACATTGAAACTTGCACAAGGATAATATGGTGCAATGCCCTTCCTCTCCAAAATAATGTCTCTTGATCATATGTAAAAGCCAAAAACCATCACCACTCCAACATACGATGTAAATAATAAACTTATCACTATGAAGAGATAGAAATCTCCATGCATCACCAATAATGGTAAAGGATGTAGTTGTGAGCCAGAAGTTCAAAATATTATCACAACCCCCATACCAACCCACCCCTAGAGTTTAGAAACAAGTATGTGAGCAAAAACTAGGCTACGTAGTAGCTATTGAACCAGAAGGCACCTAGTGGATTGAAAATGAGAATATAAAATTATTTCTAGAAGCAACTAATCTACTTATTAGTTCTAGAATTAAGAAAATAGAACAAACAAAGGATTTAGACATAGATATCTTACACTCTAGTTATACACTAAAAGGAGATATTAAACACAGAGACTTGGGAATTCAAATAAAAAATTAAGAAGAAGAAGAAAATACATCTAGACTACATAAAATAGAAATACCTTCGAGTCCAGTTGAAGAAATGTCTTTGAGTGATCCTAACAAGACTATCACCAATTGCTACCACATGAATAATTAGATTAGTAATGGTGATAGATGGAAAACTAGTGGTGTATAACAAGGGGATTGTGCGGTGCACCTCCTGAATGTGAAACCATAAGTTTAGTCATGGGGGAGATGCTCCATCCTAGTTCAAGAACTAATAACTATTTTTCACCTTTTTGTTTTACAATTTTTATCATTCTCTTATTTCATGCAAAATTTTCGAATTCATAATATGTTTTCTATCTCTTGTTATTTTCCTTTTCTTTATACTTTTCTCTTTTCTTGAGTCATTTTCTTTATGTTTTTTATTGTATTTTGTATTTTTGTTAATAATATTGCCAAGTCATGATGCAGAAGTCAACACTATATGTTGGGTTTTTGTTCTATGCTATCAAAACATTTAGGTAAGTATTTCTGTAAAGTAGTGAGACCACCTCATCCATCCCTCGAATTCTCTAAATAAAAGGTCTTTGTCATGATAGCAATTTGGTTCTTCTCTTATAAAACTAAAATTAATCAATGATCATTGTACCTTGAGGAAAGAGAAAATGACCAAGTGGGAATGGCAAAGCATGTGACCTTAACACGACTTGTTGGGTTCTCTTCTTAACTTCTTTCATGTGTTTTATGACTCCTCTAGGAACGTACCATCACTCCTTCATTGACCAATAAAAAGGAAGTTATGTCTTGGCATGGTGTGGTTTCCATCCAAAATCATAAAAATATAAAATTTTAAAAAAATTATAATGGGAATTCAAAGCACATCCCTTAGACATAATAATAAGCTACAAGCACTAGTTATGGGGCTAGAAAGACATGTTACCCATGCTTGAAGGCACCCCTCTAACTAAGGTCCTTCCTTCCTTCTTCTGTTTTTAAAGTGATGATTGTTCTTTATGGTATGGACTCATGATGATCTGTAGGAAGAAACACATCAATGCAATGTCATTGTTCATGGTATGGACTTACTCTGAACTTGAACTGATAGGTATGCTAATCATTTTTATCATAAGAACCTATTCCAAACATGGTAAAACATATTACATCTTGATCTTTGCAATTCATTCTCATCCCATTTATTCACCTCACTACTACATACAAGTATGAGCCTTTTGGTTTTGTGTAGTATAGTGCAACATCCCAACCAAAGAAGTTGTGTGTCATTTGGAACAAAGACATGATCTACATATAACTTCTAAGGTATCCACAGACATCTCTAGAAGTGGTTATGCAAGGGCATTATGGTATGAGGCTTCTTTGGGGAGGACCCACTTACATAACTTTTGTTGATCATGGCTTTAAACTAGCCTTCACATCTTCCTAAACATCAGTGACGATTTCTCTAAATTTTTGCATGATTTTGGGACTACTTTTCATCCATTTCATTAATGTTTCCTCCCTTTCTATTTTCATATCCATTAATATTTCTTGACCATCATCTAAATGAAACCTTTGGTTTCAATTATTCAAAAACTTGTGTGCTTCTAGAGTTACGCTCATTAGTCATGGGGGCTAGGAATGTCCACTTTAAAATTCTTAAAATTTTTTCTAACATCCTATTTTCGAACATCAAGGTAACTAATAGTAATTGATCAAAATAATGTAAATAGCTTGATGATTTTAGTTACCTCATAGCCTTGGGCATAATACACTATCATCACCTTGTGCTTAAACATAAATTAAGGGATCTAAAGAGGGTTAATTATTAAGGAAATTTTTCCAAAACTAATGTTGATCCATTGGTGATTATAGCTGATGATAATAGGGATGGATAAGGAAGAAAGTCTTTTACCAGGCACAAAAACGAAGCGAAGAGAGGGACACCAGAGGATATGCCCATGGAAAAATAGTAGCACATATAGGATAACTACTCAAATGTCACATGATTGCTTGATCCATGGGATGGTGAGAAGAAATTTCAATTCATCCTTGAAGAATGTTCTGCATAACCATAGAAGCATCATCATAACAATCAAGGTTGGAAGTCTACCACTGCTAGCGGCAACAAGAAGAATCATGTTTAACATTTTTTTTAAAGAACTCTACAAATTTTGTAATCTTCAATATCTGTCTTGTCTTTTTGTCACTTTGTCATTTTGTCTGCATCCACTCAAATAAAATTTTGTAATGTTGCACTGAGAGTCAATTAGTAGTTAAAGTCAATCAATAATTCCATACATTCCTAATATTTTGTAAGGAAATTTCTCCTACTTTTGTTCACTTGAGGATGGATTTTAGTTCAATCATATGGGTATAAGAAATCATGTTTTTCATAGGCTAATATATCAGGTATCTAATATCAGGGATCTGATATCAAAGCCTCAATATCATATCACATGTGATGAGCGGTGAGGTACTCCTACATCCAACCATACGAATCACGAGCATTCATGTACGCTCAGTCAAATTCTAAAGACTACAAGTACTTACATACATAGAACTCTAGCTAGCAAAACCTTAGTTAGAATGGTCATTGTCTTTCCAACCTCACTTGTGATATTCTAAGTGATGGTTGAGTGAGATTGAGGCAGATGATTTATATCAATTTTCTTTTTATCTTTAAGGTTTGGTTCTTCTAGTGTAGGAAATGAATGGCTATGTAATTTTATGATTGCTCTACTCTATCACTTAACTATCCCTAGCATAAACAACTAGTCCCATCTTCCATATACATCTTGAGCATGTCCTAACCACTACTGAGTTACTAGACGTTAAGCAGCACTGGGTTGCCAAGTGTCAAGTATATGTTCGAGATGGTTGTACCTGTGGTTCTTATAACTATGAAAATGGATGGAACCATAAAATGATAATAATAAAGGCTTTTGGAATGATTAAAATTTTAAACATTAACATGTTTAAATGCTTAAGTAGTTAAATCCAAATGCTGCAAGGAATGTTCAAAAAGCTCATCTTTATTACCAGTCACGCCAATGGGCTTAGGTACATTAGTGCTTGAATAAAGAGTCATACACCCTTTTCACTCCTATTGTGGGCACTTGCAAAATATCCTAACTTCCATGGGAACAAATTGCAAGAGATTCACTATAACTATCTCAAAAAGATGTCATAAATGTTGTGGGTGTGTGCATATTTATAGTGGGATATAGACCCTGCATTAACAAGGTCATGTTAATGCATGGACAGATATGTCAATGGGGTCACATCATTGTAGCCACATCAACAAGGCTCCATTAGCGTAACTTAGTCGATGTATCAACTGAAAACTTTATCATACCCCCACAACTATGTGGAAACTCATCCTCAAGTTTATTACAATTTGAAAGGTATGATGTTATTAACAACACACATAACGAAACACATCTACATAAACACTGACTCTATCAATATATGAAGTGCCCAAGTGTATAGAAAAACAAATTATAAAATTGTGATTTTCCTAGATAAGGAAATTGAACACCCTGATAGCAATGGATTTTCCACCCTACCAAAAATGCTGAAGTTGCTAGAGAAGGTTACACAATCCTTGGTGGCAGTGGTTCTGATGGGCCTTCACTAGCTTTTAGTACATGTGGTCATTGAGGTGTTGATGATGGTTCCCCTACAACTACTGAAACTTTTGAAGGCAATCAAAAATCCTCCAACAATGCCCTCATCTTATTATCTTTGCTTTTGGGATTGTTCACTATCCAGGCAACTTTGCTAATGTGTGCTAGAATAGGAACATCCCAAGGACATGGAAGTGCAGGAAAACGTTCCTTCAAATTAACAAACCAAGTAGTGAACTATTTCTATTTCATATCAAATATTCAGATTGATGTCTGTAGATGCTGGTAATCATTCATTCATTAGGCTAAGTTCTCTGCAACTACATATTATCCTTCAAAATGGGTACAAAGAACTTCAAGGTCTGCATTTGTTGTTTCTAACTTTTGTTTTGTTTCTTTATGTGCTTGGAACTCACCCTCATGTAAAGAATATGAGGTAGCCACTTGCTTCTCCATGTTTTACCATAGCCTTCTAGCTATCAGCATAGCCAATTTTGCATATCGAAGATTGGCTAATTCCATGTATTCTATCATCTCTTCTACCTGCAACTCTTTGATATGGATCTCAGCTTGGTTGTAAGCATTCAATCCATCGAAGATGGGTTGCCACACCTCACCTCCTTCCCTAAGTTGTTGAAGTTCTTGATTCATCTTAGCCTTTGCAACTTGAATCTCTTTTTCATTAACTTCCTTTTGCAATCCCACTTGGTCCCTATAGCAATTTTTTACTCGTTCAAACTTAAGGGCCTCATTTTTCCAATAGCTAATTTTTTTCGTAAGCCACAAACTTCCTCCATGGACAAATTACGATTTTTAGCCATCAATTTCCTTACATTAATGTTTACCCTGGCTAGCTCCTCCTACTGTTCATGGTTAAAATCTTTCATGTGTTGATTTTCAACACCAACATTGCACAAGTGATGAACTTCTACTATCAACCTAACATTCTCCTGGAAAACCTCTGCCAAGTTTCTATTTAGATGGTAAGAATGAGCATCTATTAAGGACCTATCAAATATTATTGCCTCTCACTCATTCTCAATTTTTTGAATTTTGGTTTGAAGCTATTGAAAAGCTTCATCCCTAATGAGTTCATGGTTGAGGAGAGCTAGGTTAGCAAGTTGGATCCTTAGTTAGGAAACTTCCCTAGCTAAGCATTAATGATTGACCTGGGCTACTTCACGTTGCCCCTCCAAGATGATGCACTTGCCCCTTGTTGAGAGTAGCTCCGACTGAGTTGCAGTGATGTTTTCTAGAAGATCAAAAACATCCGAAAGTGGTTGCCCAGTTCCTACCATTCGATCCAACAATTATTCATGTTAGGCTATATTGATTCATGTACATCTAGTACAGGTGCGACAGGTGCATTAAGGATCATAGCGATTGTGTCAGCAACCACTTCTACCATAACTTCTTGTCATTGGTGTTGCATTACTAGGATAGTCACCCCCTCTCCATCCTCCAAGCACACTAAGAAAGTAGTGGAATTTCTTGAAGTTTTAGAAAATAGTTTTTGGGTGCACACCATTACTTCTTGAACATTGGGGTTTGTTCTTACAAGCACTTGTGTTCATGCAACAAAAAACATCAGCCCTACTCTTTCTAGCAGACTCACTAATTAATCCACTTATTCAAGATGGCTCATTGCAGGGAGATAAACTGAATGGCCTTCTCCACTACCAGTTCCTACTGATTACTCTTGTTGGCTAAAGAGTGATTGTCAGATCTCACGTATGTGTTCTACGATCATCTATGAGCCCAACCTTGTTGTTTGTGTAGGCGATGAAGGTGGATGTTGTTCTTTCCTTAGTCATGTTATGGCAGGAGTCTTGTCTTTTATCATCTCATGCCACAAGGTAATTAGGATGTGATGATGTGTATAATTGGCATATTTTGCTATCCCTACCCATTTACAAAACTTTTTGATTAGGTAGGGAAAGGGTAGAGCTTACCTTCCATGTTTTTTTTCAATAAATATTTTTTCAATTTTAAGGAAAAGTAACTGTGGAAGGTTAATGGGAACATTTTGCTTAGAGTGGCACATGCATGAGCACAGTAATCAATGATCTTTCTAGGTCTTACCATTAGATTCAAGTGGTAAGATGCAAAATTTTAGTAAACCCTCTTTTTAGTGGTTATTATGCCAAATTCTTTATCTTCTACCCCATAGCACTGCCTAATCCAATTCCCTTTTACCTCAGGGTCTACTTGTTTGGGAATCTCCACCATTGCCTTTTCCTTTGCGGCAACCCAAGAGTTTTTGTGATTGCCTTTGTAGAGTAAGATACATGAATGTCCTTGATTCTTACTCTAGATCTCGGTTGCCAATTTGTCTAGAAGAGATAAGTTTCTCCTAGGTACCATTCACCACTAGATTTGATGATTGGCCACATAGGAGAATTTTGTAGTTGACTTTTGACTTCTTTTGGTGCATTTTCAAGAAATGGTTCGAAGTTCAACTCCTGAAGGACTGTTCATTGCAACTCCTTCAACTTAATAGCATCAATACAACCCTAGGTCAAGGTGACCTAGAGGCATGGTGCTACCACTGGAGTCTCGTCCCTTCATGATTGTTCACTGGGAACATCCTCTTCAGGAATCTACTGAACAGATTTCATGTCATGTCATTTGCTAAGGGGACAAGTTGTGTGTGAGCCTTATGCATGCTCTTGAGGTCATGCACCTCATCCTCTTCTAGTTCTAGGTCACTTGTCCCTTAGTTGGGATGGTCCTTCTTCCCTTGGATGCCTCGGTTTAGGTGCCATCTACAATCACAACATAACCATGAATTATAATGTGTATAAGTTACTCATAATGACAATCATACACCTTATCATTTTAACCAAGCTATGACACTTACACATGCATCCTGTTAGGTTCCCCAGAGTGTAGTTGAAAGGTTAGAAAAAATAATAACACATAATGAGTTTCAATTTGTAATTTTTTTGTTATTTTTGTTTTTCTTGTCTATCGCCTAAGAGGTGTTAATGATTTGATAATCATAATAATCATTGACCTCCCCCCCACCCCCCTCCCCCAGAATGTATAGCATACCTCCAATAGCAAAAGAGGTAAAAGAATGGTTGGATTGGGACACTCGGTATAAATAATATGTGCTAAGAAAGAAGCCTTGATGTAGAAAAATGGAAAAGCTCACCTAGCTTTGTGAAGAAATGGACAAATTTCAAAGGCACAATTTGGGTATATATAGTATTTTTTCCATGCATAAATGGGGCCGTGTAAATGCAAGGGGCTACATATACGAGGCCTAGTTGACACAGTTGTTCTATGGAGTTGACCTATGTTGATCAATGAATTAAATGTCCAAAGTTGTGAATTGTAGCATAACATTGGGGTTATTTGAGAACATAGGGATCAAAGAAAAATATTAGAGAAAGAGGAAGGAAGATTGTGATCAAAAGAAGAGTCGAAATTAGGAGAATATCATAGTATGGAACTTATTAGATGAAGAGACGCATGATGGGTAGCACAGAAACAATTGGCAAACTATATCAAAGGGATAGGAGATTAAAAAATAGAACCAAAGGATATGCAAGTGGGTCCTCCCCATAGTAGGTGGTAGCCTTAGTAGCCCTTGCACATCGTCAACATAAGATTCTATGGGCCCTAGAGTTAATTAATGATCATCACAAGTTAATACTCACATCCATGAGAACCAGCCAAAGAATTTACAAGTTTTAGAAAAGTACGATAGATAATCAAAACATAAAACTACGAGTGAGGTGAGTAATTGAAAGAAATGGATGAAGAGAAGAGGGTGTGAAATTGAGTTCCTAGTTGTGGTCACATGAAGTCCCTTGTGAAGTGTGTGATTAATGGACCTAGTAGAATCCATCCTCAGTCCAAACCCAAAACCAACCACGTTTAGTAGCTTCGCATCAACATTCGAAGACTAGTCCATCCCTTGAGAAAAAAGTATGCTCTTAGAAAACGACAACCATTCCAACATGGGTGAAATATAGGAAGTGAAAAAGGGCCTTAGTTAGAGGGGACAAAACAAGTCCCATAACTAGTGCATGTAGCCCTTAAGGGGTGGTCTAGGGGCTGTGCTTTGAATTTCCATGTGCATGTGTGTGTGTTTTTCTTTTATGGGAACCACAACATGCAAAGACCCATGGGTTTTCGCATGCATTTGGTTCATGGGGTGTGCTTTGAATCCTCATCTTTTTTTTTGTTGAATGATGAATACTAGACCATGTAAGGATAGATGGCTATTTAGCTTCCTATTATGAGAGGATATAGAGTAATAAGAAGTCCATGAGGACACTCTCACATACAAGGGAATGGAAAATTACAAGGAATGTTGCATTCCCTTTGAAGTCACACCTTGTTCAAACCATTGGATCTTCCTGAAGTTCGTAAACTACACAAGTCACAAATTGATTAGAGTTTTTTTAATGGAAAAGGAATTACATGTTTCCAAAATAGGGAAAACCATGGAGTGTGTGGATGGGTGGATGATGTGGAATCAATGCATGTTACATGAATTGAAAGTATGACATAGCTGTCTGGAACAAAAATGCTAAGGCAAGAACTAGATATAATAGGCAGATCATAACATGCAAACCACCAAAACTGCACCAGCACATTCTATGACAGTAAGACATCTTATTAGCGAAAGGGATAAAACAACCAAAAGATAAGTATATACATGTAGAAATAAAGAAATAAAGAAAGAAAAAAGTAAATAAGAATGGTCAAACATACGAATGATGCTGTAAAACAAAAAACGTATAAAAATAAAAATTCTCAAAAAAAAATCGAGGAGCTAGTAGAGACTTTTAGCATGGATAGTGATCTCCCCCATGACTATGCTAGGAGGAAGAGATCTAGAAAATGAAGCCAAGTTGACTATGTGACAAGGGGGTAGTGACACTGGTTCGGTGAGATTCATAGAAGGGTTTTAATTGTTGCATATTGACTAACTGCATTTTTGTGGAATCCTCATGTTTGTGTATAACTACGACCTCGAACGGAAAGGTTTTAGAAATGATATAAGGTCCCTCCCATAGTTTTTGAAACTTAGTATGTTGTGGTAGATGTGTGGGTTTCCAATAGAGTACCTTATCTCCACGTTGAAATTTTACCTTTCAAATCCTAAGATCATGATGCTTTTTATTATAGGACTTATGTAGTTCATTTGATGATAGGGCTACTCGTCAATTCTCATCTAGCACATTCAAGTTGATGAGTCATTCTCGTTGTGCTAGTGATAAGTCAAGATCCAAGTCACTGACAATGGATAGTGTTCAGAGTTCTACTTGAATTGGAAGTTTTGATAGTTTTCCATACACTAACTTGTAAGGAGAGTATCCTATAGGAAGTTTCCATGTTGAGTGATAGGCCTAAAGGGCATCGTTAAGTTTTGTGCTCCAATCCCTCCTATATTTGCTAATGGTCCTAGTTAGGATTTTTGTAATCTCCCTATTTTTGACTTTGGTTTGCCCATTGGCTTGGGGGTGATAGGGTGTTGTAAATTTATGTTCAACCCCTAGGTGTTACATAAGTTTATAAAAAGTATTGCCTGTGAAGTAAGTTTCATTATCTAAAATGAGTGCACATGGCATCCCAAACCTATTCACGATTTGCTATTGGACAAACCGTGTGACTATGGTTGAGGAACAATCAGTAACGACTATCACCTTT
>MNCI01027198.1:112212-152233 GCA_015680685.1 Gnetum montanum | reverse complement strand
TTATAGCCACTATAACCATCCAAAAATCTATAGTAATAATGCCCTGAAATTGTAGCCAACACTTGATCCACAAATGGAAGTGGAAAGTGATCCTTAAATGTTGTCATATTTAGTAATCAAAAATCTATATAGACCCTCCATTTTCCATCCCTTTTTAACACAATAATGAGTGGGCTAACCCATTTTCTATCTGCAATAGGATAGATGCACCCTACTTTTAGCAATTATTCAATTTCATCCTTCACAATTTTCTTTAGTTTAGGATTCAACTATCTTTGTAGCTGTTATCGTGGCTTAACGGAGGGGTTGATATAGATCTGATGTTGGCATACCCTAGGATCAAATCCTGTTAGTTTAGGATATGACCATGCAAAATAAGCTACCCATTTATTCACCATATTTAGCAATCTCTTATTTTTTTCAAGAGTAAGAGTTGCATTAATGATTACCTGCTTGCCATTTTGCAAGAATGCATATTCCAAATTGGACAATAAGGATTTTAGTTCCAGGGGCTTCTATTTAAAGCTTTCTGGGATCTGTAGCTTTCCCAAATCATCATTTTCATCAACAATGGAGACTTGTTGACGGAACTTTTCCAATTCATCCATGCTTTCCATATAGGCACATACAAGGCTCTCAGATGATTCCATGCATAGAGTGCTACTATCAAAGTTAGCAGTCAGCCACTAAGTGCCTTCTTGATCAGTGGCACACTAACTGGATGCTTGAATGAATGCTCATTTAACAGTTCAAAATTGTTGCACATATTCACACCCAAAGTCACTATACACGATGCATGGAACATAGTTCTTCTTAGTCTTCCCGAAAGGATTTTCTTTTAAAATTTCAAGGGAAAGATCTCAGAGTCCCAATCATGCATCCAGCATACTGAGCCAAGCTCTTCCCATTATAATTGAAAAATTCCCCTTGCAATTATCAACATGGATGATCGGGAAGTCAGTAGGATAGGACCACCCATAAATAGTGGTCACAATATCTTCTACCAATCCTAAGGGAACAGTAATGGATTGGTCTACCCACTTGAGTCGAATGTTGAATTTCTTCAATGGGGGTAGGTTCCAACTCTTGTACATATCATGTGAAATCAAGTTGACATCTAACCTCGAATCCAAAAGAGCTTTGCATAGATCATTTCCTGCCACTTGGAGGTATATGAGGGGACTCCCTAGATTAGTCAATTTTTGAGGAAGATGACCTACCTTTATCCAGTCCATCAAAACCTGTGTTAGCATGATGGTTTATACTTTGGGAGGTATTTGGCTTGAAGGTTGCTCAAAGGGTTGAATGGTGAAAGTGATTGGAGGTTCAGAGGCACTGGCCACAGGTGAATGTGAAGGTATGTTTGGGATATTGGGTTGGAAGAAAGGGCATTTTTGTGATTTCAATTCTAGTTGACTTAGCTGAGAAGCTAGTTGTAAGTTGACAACCCTTATGACATTACGTTGCTATGGCTATGGTGGTATTTCTCCCTGCATAGGTGGGGTAGGAGGTAGTTGAGTTGAGGGATGATGAGTAGGTATGGTAGGAGAAGGTGATAGAGGATAGTATAGATGTGGGTTCTCCCCCCTAGGTAATGGAGACTGAGTTCAGAACTATTCTGGGGGGTAGTAATGATTTTGAAAAGGTGCATAACTAGAAGAGTCCCATAGGGAGACTGGTTGCTAAACGTAGTACCCATAAGGATCTGGTTGCCAATAAGGGTAATCCTACCATGGAGGTGGCATCCCCCATGATTGTGATGATTCCATTACTAATAATAGTCATAAGGTTGCAGTGGTGCTCCACTTGAATAATATCCTTTTTGCTGGTGGAACTACTTGGGATTGCCTTGTGGATAAGGCAATCTTTGTGGTGTTTGCCTTTTTTCCAAGCGAGGATTCAACACATACACCCCAGACTCTTGTAAATGTGACACCACAGGATAATTCCCCTTAGGATGTCCATACTCGCATATGTCACATCCATCATCTTCCTCCATATCAGAGTCTGCAACCCATTCTACTATAGCAACTTTTCCCTTACCTTTATTGTAGGCACATTCAACTTCTCTTCTCCTACACCGATCTCGATCATTACTTTGTTCTTTAGATTCCTCTATGATTTTCAAAACACTTTAAAATTTTTCATCCAAAGAATCCCACATATTGTCAACCTTGGTCAAAATTTTAGAAGCAAATTTTTGTATGGGAAAGGTTTTTCAATTCACTGCTACACCCAGTGGTAATTCTTCTTCATCTTCACAAAATTGAACTTCCTTCTTTTGGATGGAATGGTGCTAATTACATTCTTCTACGGTTTCCTTTTTCCTTAGTTCCTCCTCTTCTTTGTCTACCTACTTGATTAGGCACTATAGTTGATGAGCCCTTAACTCCAATAGTCATCCTTAAGCATAAATGCCAAGGGTCTTTCTTGTTTCAAAGCGAAGTCCATCTATGATATGGCGGAGCTATTCTCGCTAAGAGTAGCAATGATAAGGGTATCGATGTAACAATGAGTAATATCTACCCATGGTTGCATCCATAGGTTCATGACTGCCTTGTTTCCATCCCTAGATTTGTCATCTCAAATTAGACACTCTGGAGTAGGTTTGGTATTTATCATTGAAAATTTTTAGCATTGTACTCCATCGCCTGATTGATTCTGGCTCCAAAACATGGTACTAGCTTTTCACTTCCTTGATGAGTGTTCAGGTAAATATCTTGAGTTTTTTTTAATTATTATCTATATTCTATAGGGTGCAAGCATCATGAAATGGTTGCAAGTGAGTCTACAGATCACAATTATATCTCCCTTCAAATTTGGAGATGTTGTTCATGTCAAGGCACTTGATCTGGTTATCTTTTAAGTGCTTGGTGGGTATTCAAACTACCTTGGCTATATTAAGTATGCTCCAAGTAGCAAGCAGCGGTTCATCTAAGTCATAGTCTTGTTGATGACCATGACATCCATGATGATTTTTTCTACCTCTTCTTTCCTGATAGTGACACTCACATGATTGGTAATGCTTTTCCTTACGTCGTCCCCATCTATCCTTGTGGTAATGCTAATTTTTTCAATCACCATCACCCTGATCCTTCTTACGATAGTTGCGATCAGAGTCAAAACCTAGTGAGGATAAAGTGGAATGAGATGAGGGAGAAGAGGGAGGAGAACTACCACCACCACGGTGTTGATCCCCTCCTTTGCTCTGGTGATGGCCTTGATCTTCACGTTCCTCCTTCCCTTTGCCATGGTCTTATTTGTGAAATCATCCACCACCCTAGGACTCCTAGTCCTCTAATTGTTTACTTTTTATGGTGGATTAGATGATCTGATGTAGTGGAGGAGGTTTGGGTGAACGGAAATCATGAGAAATAGGTTTCTCATCATCATGTGGACCCTAAAGGAACAAAGGGTTACTGAACTACTTTCCCTTCATGTACTCATGGTATTCTGCCTATTGGTGGTCCCATGCACGTTATGCTTCACTTGGGCAATAGTCCCAATAATCATGATCCTCCATTACGTACTCCACACCATAGTCCTGAATGCCTAGTCTAGCAAGAGTTTGGATTAGCATTCTAGAAACCAATCAATCAAGGGGTAATATGATGTTTCCCTCCATGTCCTGCCATTGCATATGCTCATCCTGATGCAAGATAAAGGTGAAGTTGGGTATATACTCATCTAGATGTGTGTAAACAACCTGACACTCCTGCAACACTCATGGGTAGGATTTTTCTTGCTCGTGAGAAGAAGAATTTATTAATGTTAGAAAACAAATAGATTGATGTGCCTTACTCTTTAACCTAAGTTTCCTAGCATGTGTAGATTTCAATATACTGGGTCTATTCCAATGAAGTGAATGGTGATCTTGCTAAGACTAGATAGCACATGTAAGAATAATAGGCCCCAACAATGGTGCCAATGATGAGCGGTGAGGTACCCCTATGCTCAACCATATGAATCACAAGTGTTCACGCATGACTTGGTCAAGTTCTAAAGATTGCAAACATTTATGTACACAAAACTCTAGCCAAAAAAACCTCAGTTAGAATGGCCATTGTCTTCCCAACCTCACTTGTGATATTTTAAGCAATGGTTGAGTGAAATTGAGGTAGATGATTTTTATCAGTTTTCTATTTATCTTTAAGGTTTGGTTCTTCTAGTGTAGGAAATGAAATGCTATGTAATTTTATGATTTCTCTACTCTATCGCTTAACTATCCGTAACATAAACAACTGATCCCATCTTCTGTGCACATCCTGAGCATGTCCTAACCATTATTGGGTTACCAAATGTTAAGTATTACTAGGTTGCCAAGTGTTAGGTATATGTTCAAGATGGTCGTGCCTATGGTTCTTATAACTATGAAAAGGGATAGAACAATAAAAAAATAATAATAAAGGCTTTTGAAATTATTAAAATGTTAAAACATTAACATGTTTAAATGCTTCAAGGAATGTTCAAAAAGCTCATCTTTATTACTAGTAACACCAAAGGGCTCAGGTACATTAGCGCTAGAATAAAGAGTTGTACATCCTTCTCACTCCTACTATGGGTACTTGGGGAAATATCCTGACTTCCACAGGAACAAACTACAAGATCTTCACTACAAGTATCTCAAAAAGATGTCATAAATGCTGCGGGTGTGCACATATTTATAGCGGGAGATAGACCCTATGTTAATGAGATCATGTTAATGCATGGATGGATACATCAATGGGGTCACATCATCGTAGCTGCATCAACGAGGCTTCGTTAACATAGTCCAATCAACATATCAACTAAACACTTCATCAACGTGCTACATTATCAAATATTTGATATAGCAAGATGTGTGCATGTCTATAAATACATCACTTGGGGACACAATCTAGATAACTTTCATTTCATCCTTAGGTAGACTCTTGTAGATTTATTCCATAGTCTTAGAGAACAATTAGTGAATGCCCATAGTATGGATCTAAGTTAGTTTTATGATGTGTTATTTGAGTGGCAATATACTTGGATAGATTCTATGAATGGCAATAATATCGAGATTGATTCTTATTCATTATAGCACGTTGAATTCGATTATATTTATTTTCCATGCAATTTACTTTTAATGTACTTAGTTAATATTTACTGAAACACCATGAAAATTTCGAGGCCTGAGTGGTTTAGCAAAAAGCTAGTGTTTCAGGCAAAGTGTCGCAACAAGGAACGACATAGCAAATTCCTTTTCAGATTAAAAGCCTGTCCTGCCATGCTACGCAGCATAGCACAAAGGAATTCCAGAAAATAGAGCAAAGCGACAGGTGCACAGTGGCAAGCTTTCGACTTTGCAAATTCTCTATGTTTCGAGAACCTTAACTTTTTGGCATATTACAGTACATTACGCAACATGGTGTAATGCACCGTAATGTTAGAAAGTAATCTTCCAAAACATCAAGGATGGCAAATGTCCAAGACTTCAAAAATACTTCGATATTTTTGTAAGTGTGCTATTTTATGTTGAATTACGCTATGAAGCGTAATCTAGCGTGGTGCAGTGTAATCTAGCATGGTGCAGCGTAATACAAGCATAGACAGAAATGACATAATACAAGCATCAACAGTCCTTACAACATGATACGCTCTCCAACGTATTGTAGCGTAATCAAGAAATCGCTTGTCACCAAAGCCCCACCAAGAGCAGTTTACACCGCGTTACGCTTTAGAGTGTAAGGTGGTGTGGCACCGCAAGCTTCAACAACCACCACATGAAGTCAACAACATTTTGTAAATTTAGGACACACATCACCTAAACCATGTCTTTCTCTTTACCCTAACCTTATAAATGCTCCAGTTGACAAAGATCAAAGGGGAGAAAAAATTTCTCCTAAGATTTGACGAATTTTCTTTGTAAGTGATTTTTCCCTTCCATTGATAATCATTGACTGCTTTTAACAAGAGAACAAAGAGGATCTATTGAAGGTAATTGACAAGAATCTTTAGTCAAGAATAGCTGGTTGATAGACATTTTTCTTTAGGATTGACTTCCTTATACACAAATCTGCTAGAACAAGGTAGATCGACTTTTGCTTGCTTCATCTTTGAAAAGCTTTCTTGTTGTTGGCATGTGCTTTGCCCAAATAGAAGTCTTCTTGTGATAGTTGTATTTAATATTTTTTATTCCATGAGGTGAATCCTAGATCTCGGGATTTCCCATGTTCTAAATCTGATCTCTTGTGCCTCATCTATACAAATCTTGCAAATCGTTGTAAATCGATTTCATCGTTTTCAACTACCCACTAAGTTAACAATATTACATATTCTCGTAAAGAACCATCATTTCATCATCCAAATATCACAAAAATGTTTACTGATCAAGTAAGTCCCTATTTGATCAACAAGATCATTTAGGGTACCTCGGATTCATTTTCTCTCCAGCACGGTCCTTGCACAGGTCTGGGGTTAAAACTATGTACACAGACTTTCATTCGGTATTTCCAGTGACCGATGTTTTCCGTCGTTACAGTTTTTTGGCGCTAGAAGGAGGGCCTTCATATTTTCTCTACATTTTATGGCTAGTCTTGTAAGCTATATGTACCCATTGTTAATCAAATGTAAACATAATACCTTTGAGGTTGTTTACAAGATTATGCAGTGCAAATCGGTCCTAGCGACGATTCCTTTGGAATTCTACAAGATAGAAAGCCCTGATTATTATCTTAGTTTTCCTCTACCCTTGCAATCTTTATTCTTATCTTCATTATTTACTAACTAAGTAGAGAATGACTACATCAAATACCGTTGTTGACACTGCCAACCTTGAGAACCCTTGGACCATGCAAGTTACGCCTCCTATGGTCGAGCAACCACTTAGTCTAGTATGACCATGCCACACCCTCAAGCTACAAAACAAGGAGCTTGAGGGACACACTCAGCACAGGGAACACTATAATTTCCTCTATGCTAAATTAGCAGCAAACCTTCCTATGTACCCATAATAATTCAAGGAGAAACAAGAGTACGAATTCATGTACTGCAACGGGAAGGAACTCATTTCTACACCTAGCACCGTCATACCCCTGATAGAGCAACAAAAGTGGATCCTAGATCAAATGCTGATGGTGAAGACATCACTAGAACAGCTAGAAGTATTTTTCTATAATGAGATGCTTCACGATGGGCAAGATGATCTAGACTCTCACTCTGAAGGGGGTAGTCATGCTAATTTCACCATGGCCTCTCCTTCCACAATGTCTCGCATAAATCTGTTGTTCATGGTCACCACTCCTTTGATGTTATCTAACACCAATCAAGTCCCACATGCACCGAATTTACATTTTCTCTCTCTAACAATCTTCCCGAGCTAAGGTCCATCATAGATCATTCCTCAGCAGGTGCAATTACCTAACGCACCTCATCATGTGCCTACGCCTACATCATCACATGTACATGTAACACCTACGTCGCAATTACCTACAACACCAACCTTGCTCCCAACTCACATGACTGGGATGACCACCATAGCATGGCAGGTTCCCAACATGTCTCTCACTATGCATCCTATGAAAATAGCCCATCATCCCCATTTCCAAAGCTAGGTCCCAAGGGTGTTAAACCCCATCGTAGGATCACTGTCTGTGCCCCCAGCTACACAAGTAGCATATCCAATGGCACAACTGATAATGGTTGCTCCATCCACACTAACTACCAAATGGTGGATGCCACAAGTGGCACCACCTGCAAGGACCATCCCAATAGAACCAACCATCGGCCAAGTTGCTGCCTCTATTGCGCCACCTGGTGTAGCTCCTCCTATCGTTCCACAAATGACTTCGTCACCTATAGGTCTGGACCAAGTTTTCCAGCTCATTCAAACCCTTACAGAAGAGGTCAAGCATCTCAAGGCTATTGGTTTTGACATGATACAGGTCATGGATTTCTACCATGAAGACCCTATTAGTCCAACAATCCTTGTCTTGTCATTTCCATTGGGGATGCCCCTTCCCCATTTCATAAAATAAAATGGGGAAGGTGATCCCAATTCCCACCTGGTCAATTTCAGGTCAAAGTACTTATTATTGCAACAATGGCCACATACTATAATCTGTATTTTTGCTATGTCCTTAACGGGTAAAGCCCTGGACTAGTATCGAGCCCTCCCACGTGCCTTCATTTCAACTTTGGAGGAGCTATTAACTCAATTTTTGACCCGTTTCAAGTATAACTTAAAGCCAAAAGTCACACTGGACCAGCTCATGGGAGTTAAGCAAGACCCGCTCAAGGCAGTCCAAAAGTTCATATAGCGGTGGAGCCCCAAACAATAGGTCCATCACCATCGACGAGTGGCGCTCCAAGGTAGCCTTTCATCCTTCAAACTCTATCTCAGAACACTTTCTGATAGCCCCCTATCATTAAATTCATGGCCCAACCTATGCCTACACCTAGGGCACCCTTATTCATCAAGGTGCCAAAATCATCAACCACCCCTCCTGTGTAGGGATAATCTTCTAATTCAACCTCTCTTACTATTGATACGGCCAAGGACCCTCTTACGTTGGGGTTTCCCAAACCTCAACCCCATGCTTCTGTACCCTTGGCCCCACTTACTAAAAATGACAAGGTTACACGAACGCAACTATCTCCTCCTAGCCAAAGGAAACGCAACCCTCGGTCAAATGTCACTCCTCCCTATGAAATTCACCTATTAGGGTGAATGGAGGAGAAAAAGAGTGACAAACAGCCCGATGGTGGGCGGGATCTCTTCGATGCCCTTGCACAAGTCAAATAGGCTATGAAACAAAAAAATACAACATTGAGCCTTTATGATTTATTGATGATGTCACAGACACATCATGAGGCTATGGTTCGCATGCTAACATCCATACCTATGGATGAAAGCCTGCCAACAGATGAAGAAGCAATCCATTCTATCATGCTTCCTCCCTCTAAAAAAACTGATCCTACCCTGTTGACCTTTCACGAAGAAACCATCAAGGACAACCTTGAAGGTCAGGTGACAATGGCGCCCATGTTCATCACCATCCAGGTTGGCCAACATCAAATCCAAAGAATACATGTAGATGATGGGGCGGCCACTAATGTCATCCCTTATCCCATATTGGATAAATTAGGCCTGATCAATTAGATTAGTCATACAACAACATCATGCCTAAAGTCGTTCAACAGGGCACGGGTGCAGGTCAAAGG
Organism: Gnetum montanum; assembly: GCA_015680685.1. Lineage (NCBI taxonomy): Eukaryota > Viridiplantae > Streptophyta > Gnetopsida > Gnetales > Gnetaceae > Gnetum > Gnetum montanum. The sequence continues at coordinate 143,050 of MNCI01027198.1, read as the reverse complement.
GATGGTCCACATCAACTTTGTCGTAGGGGACCAGTTTCCCACAAATGCTATGTTTATCATCATCGAGGAGATGCTTGGATTCAATTTAATCCTTGGGAGGTCTTGGTTAGCCCAACTAAGGGTAGTTTCATCACCCATTCATCAAGAGATCCATTTTCCCTACGCAGGAGGAGAAGTGGTCATCCGTAGTGATGAAATAACTCCTCAGGCTATTAATAACATAGAAATGGAACAGGGGTCAGAAATCGAAATGTCTACGAATCAATCCCCTATCCAAATACCCGATCAAGCCGAAATAGTGGCTGATGACATCCTAACTTAGGCTGAACTACCGTTCCAAGGAGAAGATTGTGGTGCGAAGGAAAAGGGCCATAAATCTCCCCATCCTTATGCTTCATTAAAGATCAAAGCAATTAAGAAACAGTAGCAAAGTTAGCCAATAAACGATGTTTTCTAACTATTACAGTTCCATCATCTATTCTATTCATGCTTACTAGTTATAATTTACGCATGTATTTACGCTTTCCACTAGCTAGTCTCATTATGCTTATGTTTATCTTCATGTTTATGTTTACATTTCCACTAGTTTTCTTCCTTACACCTACTACTCCAAGGCTCGAAATGACCTTAAACTAGCAATTTCATTTACGCCTAGAACCTGAATTTCATTTATGCTCTATACTGGAATTTAATTTATGCTTTGTACCTGAATTTCATTTGCGCTTTGTACCTGAATTTTGTTTACGCTTTGTACCTTAAACTATCTATGGCCCGAAATGGCCTTAAACTATCCATGGCCCGAAATAGCCTTAAACTATCCATGACCCAAAATGGCCTTAAACTATCCATGGCCCGAAACGGCCTTAAACTATCCATGGCCTGAAACGGCCTTAAACTATCCATGGCCCGAAATGGCCTAAAACTAATCATAGCTTGCCATGGCTTAAAACTGGTGACTTAATGTTTATTTGATTCCTTCACTCATGTAGCAAGGGCCCAAAATGGCCTTAAACAATCCATGGTCCACAATGCCCTTAAACTACCTATTTCAATCACAACTTACCCCTACACTACTCAAAGGCCCAAAATGGTTGTGAACTAACAATTTCATCTACGCTTTACATTTGAACAATTTAGTAGCCTGCAATGGCTTCAAACTAGTAACTACATTAACGCCACATTCTTAAAACTAATTACGATTTATCATAACCTCAAAACCTACGATACGCTTTACATAAAGAGGAAATAACAAAAAGAACATCAAAATCAACACCAAAATTTGTATCAAATACGTTAAAGGAAAAATATATTGTCTCTTGTTTCGTCACACCACAATAAAACCCAAGGCTAATTTAGCCACACTACACGTCTTCCTTGTTAACACTATCTCCTGTATCCCCTAGTTCAACTTCTACTCCAAGGAGGTCATCCTCATAGGGGCCACCCTTTGCATGAGGGACCCCTTCGTAAGGGCGGCCCTCTTCGTGAGGATCTTCATTAGGGGATTACTCACCATGGCATCAACCATCTTCATTATGCTCTATTTCCTGTAAACCCTCTTCATGAGGACCACCACCTTCGTTACCTTCACCCTACTAAGGATTCTCCTCAAGTCATTCCTACAATTAGACATGATACAGGTATTAACATCATCATCAAAACTAGGTATAACAAAAACACAATAATACTGCAACTTACCTGTGATGGTCCCGCATCAATAGTAAAGGGGATTTTTTCTAAGCCAATCAATAGATGTTGCATGATTTCATCCTTGGTGAGCTCAGACCAAACCCCATCCCCTAGATTAGTTCCAGCCTTGACCTTCCCCTTCTCCATGGGAGTCCATCGAGGTGGTTCGGGGAAGAAAGAAGTGACGGTAGTCTCACGCCCAGGAAGAGTCACTTCTGTTTCTGGAGAGGCACTCACCATCACTTGCTCCTAGAACTTCTCAAATGCTTTGGAAGCACCAATAATGTCGAGGAATAGCCAAAGCGATTGAGCCTCAATGGCAGAGTCCCTATAATGTTGACGATAGGTAGCACTTTCCTTTTTGTAGAAGTGTTTATGACATTTTTGCATCTGCCTCCACTCTTGGATACTCATGCTAAAATCCTTCCAATCTTGATTCTTCTGACCTAGGAAATCCATTTACATATGCTGCTCGACCAGTTCATGGCTAGTCTGGACATTGTTCCTGACGACACTCCAATAACAGGCATAATCAACAATAGTTGTTCTCCATTCCTTGCTTCCTATTCCTTGGACTTGCAGGAATTCATTCCGTGATCTTAAATCCCCAACCTCATCACATAGAGCCACCCTCTCCTTCTCTGACCTTTGCAACCTCTTCCAAAGTTCCTCGTTTATGCTTTGACATCCCCATAAGAAGCGAGTTGAGCATACAACACATTTACACATCTCATCGTAAATGTTGCATGGCACGATGGTCACTTCTGATGGGGGTTCGGTGGCATCTAAATCGATAGGCTCTGACGAATCCCATCTAAGGCGAGATCCTAATAACATAAAATGATAGTTTGGCATAATTAAGTAGCGTAATGCCATAGTAAAATAATTTCTGCATAATGATTGTAACATACGAGCTTCAGGATCAATTCGCTTTAAGTGACCGATCATGTCTTGGACAACGCCTTCAATGAAGGTGAATTTATTAGGAAATTCATCCCAGGATTGAGTCACCACTATTGCTAAGTGTACGCTTTGGTCACCTATTATGCAGAATACATTCCATATAAGTACATGACTGAGACATTACGATGACCAGTATAACCTTTATAACTTGTCTAGAGTCTACTATGCTGTAAAACTTAATTCTATCGAGTAACAAACCACTTGTCTTATCTAGTTCTAGCCGAAAGGACTTTGGCATCCTCAACTGCTACTTCCTCTTCCTGCACAGGAGCCTGTTCACTCCTCGCCTTATTGACTGGGGCCTCTTCTTTAGAAACTAAGGCCCCTTCTCCGTGTCATAAGACTATAGCCCCTATTTCAGGGGTCAATCATTCCACAACCTTTTCCTTCGCTATTATACAACATAGCTAGTTAACATAAGATTTCACTTTTGTTCAACAAATATTACGCTACGCAAAGGCATATTTACATAAATCATAACCATTGGTACATTTCATTAGTTACCACCTAGAGGATTACTCCTCTGAAACCTAATTTGCATTTTCTTCCCCACGCGACCCACTAGTTCGGTAGATTCCTCAGTCAAACGAGGCTTTTTTCGTGGCACTGATGAATCCACTATCTCAGTGGCCAAATGCTTCCCCCTCAATATATTGCCAGTGTAAGAGGGGGGCACCCCACCCACGCTATCTTGGCCCCACGTTCGAGGTGCGACCATGCTTCTAGTTGTTACTGACAATGACTCCCCAATCCCTTTAGGCGGGTCTTACAACCGGATAGTGCCGAAGACATGGGAAATCCATGGTTTGGAGATTTGGCTGTAGTCTTGTTGCACCCAGACCCCATTCCTCTGGACAACTAGAAATTTGGAAAAATGCCGAAAACAAGCTATGAAGAAGGTGAAATGCACATTGAAATGGGACTCAAGATTCTTGCGAAGCCTGACCATCTCAACACGCAAGCCTTTGGCAAAATAGCTTACCCAATTGAATCATGTCCCCTTCTTTAGGACCTCTTGCATAATTCAGGCCTACTTGATGGTGAGGAATCTCCCTTGCGAGAGTGTCTTGGGGAATGCCCAAGCTTGAAAAAGAGGATAAATAGTATGGGCCACCTCCAACTCGATCCTTTCAGCGGGGATTCCCTTAACTTTCTTCTTAACCCCCAACCACTCCTCTATCTCTTGTTGGTACTTGGAACTCCTCTTTGAATTTTCTTCTATAGGAAAACCATCGAAGGGAATGCCAAAGAGATCGACAAATAGTTGAGCGTCAATGTCAAAATTTACATGCACATTACACAAGTGTATGCAGAGATGCTCAGCTTCTTCACTAAAGGAGTTGACTAGGGTCAACATTTCACCTGCAGTAGCATTAGGGGTTATGGCCAAGAAAAGGTCCATCAGTCTAGCCTCCCAAAGGTTATTGGTTACCATAATTAGGGCTGCTCTATGGCCAAGCCAGCGCTATGCCTCCTTTATATCACCATAACGAAAAAGAAGACAGTTGGCCTCAGAACTGGAGGCCATGATTGTGATCTCCCATGATTCCCTAACTACTAATACAAAATAATAATTAAGCTGAGGTAACAAAAAATGAGATGAATATATACATCATCACCAACTGATAACATTGATACAATTCATCGTCATGATAAAGCTTACCAGGCCCAAAAGGTAAAGGAAACATAGGGATTTTCCTTTGCACATATGCAATAGTAAGGGGAGGGTCCAAAGTCCACTTCCTATCCAGCCATCTGAGCTTCTTGCATCTGGAAAAGAAGTCAACGTAACAGGTAGGGTATTCTGGGATCTTGAACACCAGCTGCTCCATGATGGCAGCCCATACATTGCTGATAGAAGTAAATTCCCCTATAGCCCTTTCAGTCAATGACAATGTATCATTATTGCCCTGAAGACCACTTTCATTGATGAAAAATATACACCATAGAAAATAGACAATTCCTTTACACTCAATACACATCTAAACAGTAGTTAGCATATTACAATACTGTGAAGCAGAACAAAACTTACCCCCCTGCGTAATGCACGGTACCAAGTGGATTCTGGAAGTAGGTTGTGAGATGATGAGCCATGAATAGAGTGTTATAGGTGTGATAGCAATTAAACCTAGGCATCTCCCAAATCCAGCATAAATGCCTTAAACCCTTGGTGCTCTGTTCGTGGTCTTATACCTACATAGTTTTGATCACACCATCTGACAGAAATACGAAGATGCTCTGTGTCGAACCAACCAATAGCATCTCTAAAATGGTAGTAGCTTCATCACCTGGTAGATGTGACCATATGATTATGCCATAATTATGAAGAAAAATTGCAGAAAATCTCGTGTGCCCCTTTGGAGCCATACTGCCTCCTCCTTTATATGAGCATGAGGAGGAGGAACATTAGCTACAGGAACATGAATGCAGCATAGAATGCCCACGATGTCCAAAATGATTAGGATGGGCTTTAGCATAACACTATATGATAAAAAACATATTACTATTAGACAAACTATTTAGACATGAACATTCAACATGCTACACTAGGGTTCACATGATTCCTAGAAAATTACAAGGTATGGTAGAGATGCATGGTGAAAATCACCCAAACCCTTGCAACAACTTAAGGTCGATCTCTGACAACAACGATGAAAGCAACATTGCGTATTACTCTAGCGTAACATACAACTATTACAAACAAATAAAAAGAAATAGAAAATAGAACTCTAATTAAGCCACGCATGGATACAGTGCAATGATTTTTCCAGCTATACATAGCATTACTCCATATTATCTAAAAGCTTCATAACAATACAAAGTCTGTCAAACCACAATAGCTCAACCCACGTGAGTAGAAATTAATGCCCAATGCAACATGTGCATTCAAAATAAATACAACTATGACGTTGTAACAAACATGACAATAGTGTAAAAGGGTGGGCAGCAACTTATAGGTTAAGCGGAGTAACTTCCTGAGCCTCTACTCTGGCCTGTGAAGCCCGCTGCAAACTCTCTTGCACTTCATCAATCCTGGCCAACTTGGCATTCTTTCCTTTGACCTTTGGTTCCATGGTTGCAATCAAGTAAAATCTTCATAAAGTCATCTACTCATGCCTCGCTCACACTCCCTTCTTACTATAGCTAGATCCAAATTCGCAATATCGGTAACCTGTTTTGAATATGAACCATTGGTTTATAAACAAAACACTTGAAACTAATTGATTCTTTCTGCCTGACTGACGCAAAACTTTCTTAAAACACTAGTGTCAGTATGACATGAAACGTGAAGATTAGGGCATTAATTTCATAGATATTGCGTGAGTTACAGTTTGAAATGACCCTAAACTAATACATAGCTTATCACCTAGTAATCTAGTCTCATTAACTACGATCTATACATAATTTTAAATCCAATTATTTCAACATGCTAGACATGCCATGTTACATCTTTCATCCTATTTCATACGCTAGCATCTAGGGAGCCTAGCTTGTCATTTTTTTTTACAAACTGTATGTATTTGTAACCGTCCACTAAGACCTTAAACTAGAAGCTTCTCTAGCACACCATTTTGATGCAGAAAAAAAAAACAAAATTTAATCATTCAATAGATTGGCAGAAGAAAAATGTAACAACTTCCATTTTTGGCAATTTTGCAGGGCCATTTGCAAATGGACGCAGCTTTATCCGCACCCTTAGCCTTAATAGGGCTGCATGGGAAGATCATTAGACAGTTCAATCACATGCTAGTAGGAACAAACCTTTCCCTTTATGATGCAACCATAGAAACATTGAAAACATCCCTAGACTAGCCAGAACATCTGGTTCAAACACTCAACCTGGAGGTTGGTGATGTAACCGAGAACCCTCTTAGCGAGGTCCCTGTGGTTATGCACAAGGGTGAAAATAAAACTCTTAGGGTTAGTTCCCTCCTAAACCAACAGATACAAAATGACATAACACAAGTTTTGCAAAACAATGTTGCTGTATTCATGTGGTCATATGAAGACATGTCGGGTTTAAACTCAAGATTAATACAGCACAACATAATCTTAAACCCATGCATCAAACCAATTAGATAGAAGGCATGAAAGATTAAACCATAAATTACGCTAGCAGTGTGTAATGAAATTACCAAGTTGTATCAGGCTAGTTTCATTCATGCAGTCGATTACTCAGACTAGGCATCCAACATCGTAGTTATCTCTAAGAAAACGGGAGGCATACACATCTACATAGACTTCGAATATTTGAACAAAGATACTATTAAGGATAATTTTCCATTACCGAGTATCGACCAACTGATTGACACAAGAACTGATCACGTGCTCCTATCCTTTATGGATGCCTTTTCATGATCAAATTTGTATTAATCCAGAACATCAATTGACTATGACATTCATGACACCCTGGGGGACCTTCTATTATACCATGATGTCTTCCGGGCTAAAAAATGCTCGAGCAACATATCAACAAGCCATGACATACATCTTTAGCAACTACCTCTTAGGGAGATTGAATGACTACGTGGATGACATAGCTGTCAAGTCTATAAAGTCAGAAGATCATTCAGAAGACCTAGAGTTAGTCCTTAAACGGTGTCTCAAACATGACTTACGGCTCAAGCCAAAGAAATACATATTCAGAGTCAAAATTGGATGCATGTTGGGGTTTGTGGTATCAGACACTAGCATCTGAGTCAACCCCAACAAGGTCAAAGCCATTGTTGATTTAATGCCACCTACAATCCTTAAAGAACTACGTGGGTTGCAGGGAAGACTTCAATTTATCAGGCAGTTCATTTCAAAGTTAACAGATAAATTACATCTCATGCAACATCTCCTTAAGGAGGGTGCTAATTTTGAATGGACCAATGATTTCCAATGTGCATTTGACAACTTGGAAAATGAGCTGCAACATTTGCCAATGGTTTTTCTACCACAAAGGGATCAGCCTTTTTTCATTTATCTAGCAAACTCGAACGTGTCTATAGCTGCGCTACTTTGCCAAAAAAGAAATGATGGGTCAGAAACTCCTATTTATTACCTCAGTCATACTCTATTTGCATACAAGACAAGGTACAATGAAGTGGAGTGTAACTGTTTGGAATTGGTTTTTGCACTCAAAAAATGTAGGCATTATCTTTTCCGTAGTCAGGTCAATATCATTTGCAAAAATAATGTTCTGGGACCTATCTTGAACAACTTGTATGAGAGTAGTAGAATAGCTTGCTAAAAGGCTATCATAGTAGAATTCGATTTATATTATGTTGGCTAGTTGTCTACCAAAGGCTAGGCTATAGCTAACTAGTTAGCAACATCGCCAATTAACGATCAAGCTACAATAGAGCTGGAATTCCCAGATGAGCATGTACATAGTTTAAGCCCTATATCAATAGGTCTTGAAGCGACGTTATACTTTGACAGAGCTTCAACCACTAGAGGTGGTAGTTCCACCTTCGTTATTACACTTTCTCCTAAGGATGTGCATCCATCAGCTTACCGCCTAACCTTCCCTTGTATGAACAATGTGGTAGAGTATGAGGGGCTCCACAGAGGATTGTTGATAGCCAGAGAACTCAACATTTAACACCTGGCAATCTGAGGTGATTTGATGCTCTTCATCAATCAAATCACAGGAGTCTATGCCTACAAGGCTATGCACCTACAGCCCTACTGTGATATGGCTAAAGATCTCTTGAAATAGTCTGTGACAACTGATGCCCAACACGTGCTGCGTAATGAAAACGTTGTGGTTGATGCACTCACCACATTGGCGCTAAACATGCCACCACACTTGTTTGCCACTTGCCCTACTTTAATAATGGAATGCACAGATCTTGTCAATCAAGTAGCAAAAATCTCTTCATTAAACATGGAAGGAATGCTAGAATGGTACGACAACATTAAGACTTACCTTTTGCATGGCGAACCACTGCACGAGGTAACACATGCGTAAAAAGATGCAGTACACAAGCATGCTAGGTAATACATCATCCTTGGAGATAGTACTCTCTATAGAAGCTCTTTCAATGGGGTATTGCTAACCTATGTTAACAGTGACCAAGCACAGCGAGTAGTTAACGAAGTCCACAACGGGCTGTGCGGAGGACACGTAGCCCCGTGAGCAATGGCTACTAAAATCAGACACCTAGGGTACTATTGGCCGTACATGGAAAAAGACTATCTTGTCAAGGTTAAGACGTCCGACATGTGCCAACGTTACACAAATCTAATACACGTGTCACCAACTGAGTTGCACACTACATAGATCACTTGGCCATTCCAACGATAGGGACTAGATATTATAGGTCCTATTGTGCCGAAGTCTTCCACAGGACATAGCTTCATTATCACTACCATTGAGTATTTCATGAAGTGGGTGGAGGCCATTCCCCTATGAAAGATTACATTTCAACAAGTTTTTCATTTCATCTTAGAAAATGTAGCAATCAGATTTGGACTTCCTATGACTATTGTGACTGACAATGGGCCACAATTTAGTAGTACCGAAACCAAATATTTTTGCAATAATCTTGGCATCAAGAAATATTTTTCTTCACCCTATTACCTGCAAGCAAATGGTCAAGCACAAGCAAAAAATAAGGTAATTATCAATCTGCTTAAGAAGATGCTTAGCAATAATAAAAAATAGTGGCATGAAAAAATCCTCTACGTGCTATGGGCATATTGTACGATGTGCAGAACAGCTACAGGAAGACATCCTATAGCCTAGTCTATGGATCAGAAGCAGTGTTGCCCTTGGAATTACAAGTTCCCTCATTGCGTATGGTCCTCTCCATGGTTATAAATAAGACTTAGCATAATGAGTCTAGGACCGTGGATTTGGAATCAGTGGAGGAGAAGTGTATCAAAATGCTCGATACCATTAAAAAATACCAGGACAAACAAAGATAGAAGCACCAGCATAATCCACACTAATGACCGATCAAGAAGGGAGACTTAGTTCTCAAGGCCATTCATGAACAAGTAGGCAAGTTCTTTGCAAACTGGGAGGGCCCTTTCTTGGTCATTGGCGCATATAGCAACGGAGCATTCAAGATAGTAGATATCGATGGCAACAAGTTACCAAATCTAGTGAATCATCTGTATCTAATGTGGTACCACATCTAAGCATCAGCTTGGCTCAAACTCAGGTAACGAACATCCGCTATGATGTAAAACTAGCAAAGTTGTAAATATCCACTATGACATAAAACTGGTACTTCTTGCACATGTCCGCCAAGACACTAAACTGACAAAGTTTTTGATCATCCACCATGACATGAAATTGGCAAGATAAGCACACATCTGCTGAGATGCTAAACTAGCATGGACTTGTCCTTGGGTCATGACATAAAACTAACACCCACAACACAGTCTGCTAGGACCATAAACTAGCTCTTCCACCATTTTCTACATCATAAATCTAGTAGCTTTTAGTCTACCCAGATGATAAACCAGGACCACGGTCTGCTGAGACTTAAAACTAGCAACAATGATCAACCAGGATCCAAAACTAGAATCTACAAGCAAGCATGATCACTCTTGCATTGCATCCCTACCAGATGGAGTAGGTAAGGTGTTGGAACAGACGTAACACTACTACCCCATCAGCATCTTACTGATTCCTTAGACATGCTAAAAGGCATACTACTAACCCCTTGGAGATGTTGCTACGATAGCCACTTCATAGTTGCAACTCTTGGGATCAACATCGCCACTTGGGACCTTGAAGAAATTGTGTTTATCCATAGTCTCAGTGGCCTCCATCCATCATCATCACCGGATTCTGGCTTAGCAGATTCATCTGACATGTTCTTTCGCTAGTCCTTTGAGCAAGATGAATCTAGCTATCAACAACAAATTCATGAACCACGGAATCAACATTGGCATCCTTGCTTCTTGCTACAGTCCCTGTTTCAATGGCCTACGCTCTCCTTGTTGCTTTGGATGGTGCTTGTTTCAACAGCCTCCCTCCTTAGCAATCAAGATGTTTATTTCTGGCTCTTTGTTCTCTATTATGTTTTGCAGGTTACTTATTATGACAGTGTTGATCGAGAATACTTTCATTGGAAGGTGAGGTGTTATGGCATTATGAGGTGGCTGCTCAGACTAGCCTGGCTACTTGGAAGTGCAAACCATACCTCTCCCTCCATCAGATACTTTACTTTATTTTCCTCTTTCCTTATCATTACAATTGTTTCTACCTTATTCTCTGCTTGTACAGAACGTGAGCATTAAGTTGATCCTTTTGCATCATCATGTCCACACTCCCATGTAACACAGCTCACCTTGTGGGATGCAATCTACATTTTTTCAAAAGAAAAGGGATGCGGGCCAACATTTGGCAAAATGGATGTAAAACAACTCATCAAGGCCATGCAAGCATAACACAAATCATCCTTGTAAGTCCCTCATATGCAGTATGCTGACGTAACCTTTTGCAAACACATTAGCAAGATGATGTAATGACTTGTTTGGAAAAGCTTCCTGTTCATGTATTTGAGTCTTCCCCGAACCTACCATATTTAACTCCTGTAAGATCCATCCTATACCCTATGGCCCTCCATCTTTGCACTTCTACGTTTGATAGAACGACATTTGAGCGGTCTCTGATAGAAGCTATTGATGCCTTCCCCTCTCTGGTATTTCGTATTCTTTTTCGACATCTTTTGGGAAAGCCCTCTAAATGTCTACAAAGAGGGGCCATTGAAACACAGTGAAAATTTCAAGGGCTCAGCAATTCAGGAAAAAGCTGGTGATTCAGGAAAAGCATCACAACAAGGTGCGACATAGAAAGTTCCTTTTTAGATTAAAAGCCTATCCTGCCATGCTACGTGGCACAACACAAATGAATTCCAAAAAATAGAGCAAAGAGATAGGTGCATAGCGGCAAGCTTTTGACTTTGCAAATTCTCTATGCTTCAAGAACCTTAACTTTTTGGCATATTATGCTACATTACGCAACATGGTGTAATGTAGTGTAATGTCAAAAAGTAATCCACCACAACATCAAGGATGGAAAATGCCCAAGACTTCAACAATACTTCGAGTTTTTTGTAAGTGCGCTATTTTACACTGAATTACGCTATGAAGCGTAATCTAGCGTGGTGCAACGTAATCTAGTATGGTGCAACATAATACAAGCATAGATAGAAATGGCATAATACAAGCATCAGCATTCCATATGACATGAAACTCTCTCCAGCATATTGTAACGTAATCAAGAAATTGCTTGTTGCCAAAGCCCCAACAAGAGCAGTTTACGCCGTGTTATGCTTTAGAGCGTAAGGTGGTGTGGCACTGCAAGCTTCAACAACCACCACATCAAGTCAAGAGCATTTTGTAAATTTAGGAAATGCATCACCTAAACTACATCTTTCTCTTAACCCTAACCTTATAAATGCTCCAATTGACAAAGATCAAAAGGGGGCAAAAATTTCTCCTAAGATTTGACGAATTTTCTCTGTAAGCTATTTTTCCCTTTCGTTGATAATCATTGACGACTTTTAACAAGAGAACACAGAGGATTAGTAATCGCAAGAATATTAAAGGAAATTGGCAAGAATATTCAGTCAGGAATAGCAGGTTGACAGACATTCTGCTTCAGGACTGACTTCCTTGTACACAAATCTGCTAGAACAAGGTAGATCAACTTTCACTTGCTTCATCTTTGAAAAGATTTCTTGTTGTTGGCATGTGCTTTGCCCAAATCAAAGTCTGTATTTGATAGTTGTATTTAATATATTTTGTTTCATGAGGTGAATCCCAGATCTCGGGATTTTCCATGTCCTAAATCTGATCTCTTGTGCCTCATCTATACAAATCTTGCAAATCGTTGTAAATCGATTTCATCATTTTCAACTACCAGCTAAGTTAACAATATTACATCTTCTCGTAAAGAACCATCATTTCATCATCCAAATATCACAAAAATTTTTATTGATCAAGTAAGTCCCTGTCTGATCGACAAGACCATTCAGGGCACCTCAGATTCATTTTGGTCCTCGCACGGATCTGGGGTTAAAACTATGTACACGAACTTTCGTTCGGTATTTCTAGCAACCGACATTTTCCATTGTTACATTTACATTTCCGTGCATATTAATGAATTGGTGGAATGAGCACGACCAGTCTTAGGCATAAAAACATATTCACTTAGTAATTCCAGTAGTGTTATTACTTGGTTTTCCTAGTAGCTTAGTGCTTGGTAATCTTGGTAGTGGATACATGGGTTTAGGACATGTATGGTAAGCTAGGAATGAACACTCATTGCTTGCACGCTAGTTTACACTTTACTTTCCATTGTTAATTAGACTAAATAATTAATTTTTCTATTATCATTAGAAGTATCATAAGGCCAAAACAACATCAAGAATCATATGCCTCACTCTAGACCAAACCATACATGACAAAGCTACCACTAGTCCAAATGGGAAGACAATGAACTACGATCAAGGCATAACGATCTAGATGCAACAATTAGTCTCATCCATGAAATTGAATTGCATTGTGCGTGAACACTTGTGATTTCTATGGTTGGGCATAGGGGGTACTTGCCACTCATCAGATCTCAACCTACTCTTTTTAGTCAAACATCCTTAGAGAAAGAAGTTAACAAGTCTAACATAACCATTCCTTGGTCATCTAGCACCTACAAATTTATGGATCTAGGATTTGGTAAGTTAGACATTGTTGAATCCATTAAGGATATTAAGGATCCCACTAGGTCTAATGCTAGAAAATACATCGCTAAGGCATTATAGTCTTAAATATTTTTTCTTGTTTTTCTATTTTACCTTTTTTTTATCTTTTATGTTCTTAGTATGAAATTAGTCTTAGCTTCCTTACAATAGTTCAATTATTCCTCTTTTTTATTTTCAATCATGTCCACATGTTTAGAATAATCTTGATTATTGCCTTGCTCTAGTATTTACTCTTCTTTGTTTCATGTTTTATCACATGTTTCTTTTAGTGTTTTCTTTGTTTTTGTTCCCCAAAAAAATCACAAAGTTAGAAACATAGAAAATTTTTTAAAAATAAAAATATTTAAAAATCTCATAAACATAGAGAACATGAAATATATAAAATACAAAATCAATAAACAATAGTTCCCTATCCCATAATTCTTAATTCCCATGCAAATATTCATGTAAGTACATTTTAACATAGATCTATCATATTTAGCAAAAACATATAGGCTAAAGCTCAACCAATGATCCTAATATTTCCTCCTCTTACTCTTATGCTTTACACTTAGCTTTCAATTTTCCATGCCTTAGAAAATTTTCAGGCTTCAATTTTATCTTGAAAACTTAGAAAATTTTTCTAACTCCTCCACACCAATTCCATGCCATAGAAAATTTTCTAGCTTCCATAGCCCTTAGAAAATTTTCCCCTTACCCTACCATGAAGATTTTTCAACCTTTCCACCACCTATCCTACCTTCATCACAACCCATATTCCACCCTCTACCCACCACCTCCCCTTTCCCCCCTCCCCACATCCCCTGCCCCGGCCCAGGCACCCTTGCATCTTCTAACTTAAGAAATTTTCCTATGATCTCATCCTTTATGAAAATTTTTTATTTCTCTCTCCTCTGTGCCTTCGGAAATTCTCTAACCCTTCTATTTTTCAAAGAAGCTTTCCTTCTTTTTTACAAAGCATATGAATTAAGCATAGTTTTTGTTAAAAATAAAAATAAAAGAACATGTTTTTCCTCTCATTGCCTCTTGCACTACATGCAATAAGAATTTGTGCTTCAGGTTTGTTGTTTTGACAAAAATAGAATCTAATTTTGAGTTTCTTCTTTTCCATTTTTAGGTTATCTTCTATTTTTCTATTCTTTTTCTAGAATTTTAGCTTTATGGATGGCTTTTTCTTACTCTAATCTTGGATTTGGGATTTTCATAGTCATATCTATGTAGGTGTAAAAATTGTTTGGAGAAAAATAAATTTTTGCTAGATTTTTGAGGATTTATGCTTGTTCCATATTTTCTACTGCAACAATTTTAATTGACGAATTGTCTTTACCTTTTCCCTATATTTTTATGTCCAATTAATTTATATGATCATGCAATGTGGGCATGTGAGGCAAATAGTTAAAATATTGAGCTTGGCCATGTTGTTTTGTAGATTTCTCAAAATTATATGGCTTTGGTTGTGGATTGTTTATTAATAAATATGTGACACATGAAATGATGTGGACTTGTGAAATATTAGATGTGATGTTGATGAGACTGTCATTGTTGGAATATTAGAGTTTTATGGGCTTGTTGTTATGTGGAAGTTTTTAGGAATTTCAATTATCCCTGGTTATAATTAAATATTATTATTTATTATTTAAATAATTAAAATTTAAACACACATAACTTTGATTCCAAGAGTTCTATTGAGGTGAAATTACTATCGTTGGGATCTTCTTAAAATGTACTTTTTAATTATGGAATTTGTTTTCTCTTTTGGCATACATCATCTTAGAGGTTACAAAAGATGTCATTTTTACGAAACTATATGTAGTTCAAGAAGTATGTGGTGCAAAATTTTGTTTTTTCAAGTTGTGATATTGTTTTCATGAAATGAATGTGACTATTAGGTATGGATTAATGTAGTAATGTTATGTTTGTTTTGGATGTGTTCTACTTGCAACATGTGTTAGCTTAACCTAGCCTAGAGTTGCATGTCTTTGCAACAACACTTCTAATAGTCATTGATGGGTGGTGCTAGCATAGGACCAATTAGTGATAATGCACCCTGGAGCTAGTTGTGGATTGACCCCCATTCTGATGCATCAATGAGGCACTTGTCTCAGGCATCATCCTAAGAGTGGGAAAATGTAGGTGTGTTTGTCCCTATGGCTAGTATGTAGTGTAGGTGTGTTCATCGCTATAGCCAATTATCCAAAAGGCTAGTGGTTGCGAGTCACATGTTGATAAACCTTATTACTAGTTGGGTAAATAAAACACTAATAAAAGACTAACAAAGAAAAAAATTTGCATTTAAACATCAATCTAAATAAATAATTATCATTACAATCATGAAGAAGTTTAATCCTAGATCTAAAAATTCTATGAAATGTATTCTCTATTCTCCCTCTAAGCATCTGAGTTGAAATTCTATGAAATTCCTCTAGTAGTTCTACTTAAAACCAATGCAAAAACAACTTTTGTTAATGGTTACAATAAATTTCAACTAATTTCTATGATTGAGTATGGGTTGTAGCTTCTTGTCCAAAGAAGAATCTTCAAGTTCATTAACTATTGCAGGATATTATGATTAGCAGTCCAATGGTTGAGTTTTCAAATCCAAATGGTAGAATAATTAAACTAAGTGAAAATGATTAACAAGGACTATGACATGGGTGCTAGTCATAAGAGCTTGCACTAATGGAATTTCCTTTCTATTTTAAATTAAATTGTAAGTGACTACAAGTAGCATGATGAAGGAAACTATAAGCTATAGGATCATGCAAATCACATGAGCTAGCAGTACCTTGTCTAATGTAGATACAACTTCTATAATATTGCCACCCTTGTTTAAAGGTAAGTCCACTTGCTCTTCAATCCTTTGATGTTAGAATTTAACTCCTAATGATTATAGTGGAACAACACCAAAATTGCAAGTTGTAGCCTTGATAATCCCCATTCATTAAAATGAAGGCTAAAATTCATTGTAAATGTGAAGACTATAATCCATGAGGTGAAACCTCACATATTTAATACTTTTAGAGTTGAAAAATTCTTCATAAGTGATTATCCCCCAAGTGAAAGAAGTCATATGATGTTAATATTTTGGTTGGGGAGAGGGGGGATGTTAAAAATTCCTTTTGGGATGTCAAAATTAACATTTTGATAAGTTTTATGGGGTGTATAACATTTTTCATCCTAGAAATACCAATTAGGGAATGTGGCCCACCTACCCTTTGCATTGTAGGGTAAGATATCAACCATGCGTAGTGTTGGGGAATCTGAGAGGGGGGGTGTGGAGGGGAGGGGGACGTATAACCGTTATCCCTAGCATTGCCATTACATTCCCCAACATTGCTTTAGCATGGCCCAAGATTCTAGCATTACATCAACTTTAGCAAGGATTTTGCATATTAATGTTGCTATTAGATAGCCTAGTGTGGGTGGAATAGCTAGCAAGGATGAAATTTAAATTTACTATTTTTAGTAAATAGAATTTCCATGGGGGTATAATACTTACCATACATAGTAACCCATTAGATTTGAACACCCAACACACTTGCAGATAGCTAGAATTTGCAGCAATCAAGTTAGAATTTGCAGCATCAATCAAGCAAAATTTTCAGCCAAATTTATGGTCCAAAACATATAAAACCCAAGCACTAAGATCATGAAAGGGTTTCACACTTTTCAATTTTCAACAATTTTTTGCATTTGAGAACTCTTACACACCTAAAAATATGCATCTTCTTGAATCCCTAGCATGGAACCTACATAGCCAGTGTTACCCCCCTTTTAATTTTTTTGAGTTTCGGGTACGAACACTAATCATTTTGGGATTTACCCCCAACATGGATATTCTTGATAGAAAAATCGTCTCACACATCTCATCCCTTACACCACCAATTTTGTAGATCTATGGAGAAGAGTAGTAAAGCTCAAAAGCATTAGGAGTTGCAGAACCTCTAGATCATGGAGTTGGTTGTAGCAATTTCAATGGATTTTGAACCCCATGAAAGTAAAGTCCCTTGCCACTTTAGGTACTATTTTTATACACATTTCTTGAACCATTCATTATTTCTATTAAAATAAATTTTACAATTCTATTTTTGTATAAGATAGATTTACTTTTTCCATTTTGATGCATTTATTTTCTTAAATCTACATTACATTTTTATTTTTCTATCCTTGTTTACATTTTTCAAGTCCATAGGTGATCTACTAGACTGTCCAGGGCACCTTGAATCCTATTTTTTGGAGGCCCTTGGGATCCAAGGTTAAAGCTCTTTTGCTACCTTTTTCTTCTATTTCGAGTGACTGAGATTTTTAGTCACAACAATTTTTTGGCACTAGGAGGGCCTCCATCCAAGTTCTTTCCTTAATTTAATCTACCTATTTTTTCTCTGCCACCAAGCCCCCAATGTGGATGTTTGGGCTTTAACAAAATTCATAGCAGTTACTAGATTTTTGAAAGCTAGCATGGGTATCATATTCCCTTTAGAATTGATGTTTGGGTTTTGGTAGAAAATTCACAGTAGTTGCTAGAAATTTTTTAGCAAAGTCCATGTTGAAACCTTGCCAAATCAAAATAGAACATTTGGAAAACAAACCAAATTTTCACTTTAATTTTTAGCAAAAAAATTAAAAATTTCCAAAAGATAAGCAACCCCCCCCCCCCCACCGCAAATGTTATGTAGGAGGATGTAAGATTTTTAATCTCATTCCCCCTTATTTCCCCTTCTTCACCTTCAATGTGGGTGTTACATGCCCTAGCATGGGTATTACCTCCTAACATGGTTGTTTGAGCTTTACTAGAAAATTCATAGCATTTTCTAGATTTTCTAAAGCCAATGTGGTTGTGTGTCTTACACCCCCCAACCCCCTTAGCGTGGGTGTTTGGGTTTTGGAAAAAAAATCATAGTAGTTTTTGAATTTTATAAAGTCAACATGGGTGTGTGTCATACCACCCTTAGCTTGGGTGTCATACCCTTGGACCATCCAAACCCCTTGTTCTGAATTTTTTCTAGTAGGATTAACATCATCAATTTTCTAAAAACCTTATCTTTATTAAAATTAAAGTTTCCACTTTGGGTTTTTAGCCAAAATAGTACTTTCCATAAGTAAAACACCTTTCCCAACATTGTAAAGAAAAGTGTCAGATTTTACATATTACCTCCTTTCTTCCTTCTTTTTTCTCTCTTAGCATTGGTATGGTTAATCAGTCCAATGTGTTTGGGGTTTGATACCAACCTTTTTGCTATTTTAAGTAAAGGGGTACATTCCCATTGATCAACAACTTACTATTTATAATCAACAAACCTTTTTTAGCCATTTTTATATGCATTTGAGCATTTTAAGAATTCCACTTGTTGGAATTTCTATTTTCTCTACTAATTTAGCCTTTGCTAAGCCAATTTTCAACATCTTTCATAGTGTCCTTCAACCGATCAAACATACTACCTCTTAACCTAAAAAATATGGTATCTAGCAAAGATGTAGTTTGTGTTTATGAATCAAAAGATCTTGTGGTCATAGAATGAAGGAAATTACTTAGGTAAAGAGGAAAAATTAGGATTTTTTGGTTATCAATGAGGAGTTCTACAGCTTCCCTTGTGCTAAGATACAAGCTAGTCTCTTGATACCATACTCTGAATTTGATGCTAAGCATTAATTTGAAATCATACACTAGGATGGGAAAGAATATTTTACATCCCCTTATGACCAAATCCTCCTCATAGACTTTTATGCGTACATGATCATATAACTCATAGATGTTGATGAGTTTAGTGATGGAATTAGCTGAGAGGATCAACAAGAAGAGGAAGATAAGTTTGAGGCTAAGCAGGAGTTGGACACCTTTATTGGAACTCTTTTCCAATCTTTGTTCTCCCAAATAACTACACATAACTCCATGCCTCTATTGTCATTGATGGGATAAGTCCCTTAGTCTAACTCTTCTACCATATTTGAGTCTATACCCATCATTGTCACACATTAGATACAACCTGTGTCTCAATCCATATCCTTATTCTCATCAGCATCCTTTGTCACATAGCCTCTGTCCATCCACCTAGTGTCAGTGATGACTACCTCACCATCTCCCTTTGTCATACCAATGGGGCCTATAACAACCAAAAATGTCGATGGCTGGAAGAACATCGGGGTTGACGGGCACAACAGTTCCAACCCCGTATCTGCGGGAGGGCCATGCTGGGTGTGTGCAGACACAGGGTGGTCTAAACAGTCTAGTTGATCAGATAGGGACTTACATCGATGTCAATATAGCCTTTTGCAACATAAATAATGTGAAATGTGAGATAATGATTAAGGGTAAATGAAGTGGGGAGAAACTGTAAAAAATGGAATAGTAACACAAAATAATGCTTAAAAGTGAATAAGACAGGAAATAATGCAAAAAAAAAATGAGACAACAAATGAGAGATAAAGTAAAGTGTAGTTAGAAACATGCACCACTTCGAAGCTACAAACTCATTCGATCAGGGTGGATACAATTGGTTGCATAGCATGATAGAGTGTAGAAGTCCCGAAGGGAGCCAAGGCGTGCCAAGAGAAAAAAAAGATCTATGCACTCGGATGTGGACTCATGTATAAACAATGTGGGGTTCTACTAAGGTGGTAGAATGGAGATAGGGACGTTACGCTAGCCAAGAGAGACTCACTGTTTATAGTGTTAGACAGATGACTTTGATATTACAATACTAGAGAGAGGGGAAATCTTTGTTTTAGAATTTTAGAGTTCCCACCACTTAGAAGCTGTCTACTTTAGGAAAGATGCGTACTCTTTTGAAATTGCAAACTTTTAAAATTGTGGACCTCTTGAAAAATTGCAGACCTTTTGCATGTCATATGCTAGTGTATTTATAGGACTGAGGGTATTCAAAAGGGTGGTTTGAATGTTACGTGCCTTGGGCCTTTGTTGTCTTACTAGCACCGCTTGTGCCATTTGTGACCATTGGACCTCCAAGACCGTTGTGATGCAAACCTTCCATGCAATAACTATGATCTTACAACATCATAATCGTGCCTTCAGCATCTAGAGATATGTGCCAACGGTTTGATTAGTTGGAGTGCATTGATGTCGCACAACCACCTGCATGCTTTGTTGTGTTTTATGAGGTAGGATGCTTGCCATAGCATAGCACTTTGTTGTGCATTCTACTATCTATTACATGTTTGCTACGTTATGCTATGCTACGTAGCATAGCAACTTGCCTCAGTCGTAAGAGTTTTGCTGATTTGCAAACTTTCTCCTTCGATGCAAGTCTTGCGAACTTCGTTGAATCCACCTTTCAAACTGCTTTCTGTCTCTTCCATAGGATTTCTACATGTTGCTGCACCATGCAGATCAGCGTAGCATAGTAGTAGACATGGTCCACTACTTCTTGATGGAAAAGGACATTAGTGCAGAACTCAAAATTGGGCGAGAGGAGTGGGTAGTGAAGGTGTTGCCATGCTACACTGTGTGATGTCACGTAGCGTAGTACTTTGTTCCACCATTATCTTCTGAATCTTGCTACGCTACATAGCATAGCATAGCATGGTAGGCTTCATGACTTAGAAAGCTTGGCAAAATATTTCTTGCGAATCCAGAATGCTGCTACTGATTCTATGCACCATTTCTTAGCAGGCTACCATCTGTTTAGTCTACTTTGGTGGGTAGGCAAGATGGTAGAGAACCTGTCCATGCTCAAAGTAGAAAATTTTATGAACTGGTCGGCCTGGACTCAGAATGTTCTCTTCCTAATGAACTTCCATAGTGCTGCGTGGATTGTAAGAGCCTGGTGAAGCAAGAATGACCCCACATTTTTAGGATGTTTCATTGACCCCTCTTTGTCGACGTCTAGAGAATAGGCTCGATGGACATCGGCAAAGAATACGAAACACCTTAGCAGGCGAGATGCTAAGGTTGTCACTTGGTGAGTGCTGAGACGTCACTTGGCCATGCTTGAGAGTGTTGCATTGGTTTTGTGGAGGTTAAGGCAGAGAGCAAAGATGATGTTTAGCTGAGTCACTCGTCGGAGTGCTCTGAGGGGCTCGTTTATATTTTCATCTTTGGCTGGCACTATTCTTCAACCTCCTGTAGGTAGGTGTCCCCTCTATAGGATGAGTTGTGTTACATCCATAGATGGTTTTGACCTGCCTACACAAACCTCCCATATGATGAGTTGTGTTATGCACGTGCTGGATTTTGCACTCTCAAGTAGCCATGTTAGTTGAGGCACTTGCTTTGCGACGCTGTAATGTTTGTTGCTGTAGCGAGCTCTGTTTGCGGGGACAAGGTATTGCTAGCTACTGGCATTGTTGTTACTCTTGGGCACCATCACTAGTGTGAGATGCCCAAAGTTGGAAGGCTAGCAGCTACCTTGGCAACGTCACCATGGGGGAGCTGGCCTCCAAGGCATCAAGACTATTGTGGATGTGGATACGCTAGAATCCGTGCCAAAGGAATGCATGTTCAGTCCATCTATGGGGTCAACTACCAAATAGCTAAAAATTGTGTGAGCTAAAACCTTGGCGGGGAACTGAAGAGCGATAATAATGTGGCTAGTCCACAATACTGTCAGTGCCTGAGAAGTGGAAATAAGCCTAGGAACTACCATCAAGGCAGTGGGCTATGCCAACGGTAGGTTTGTAGGGCCTATGTGACATCATACGACATCTTCGAAGGGTCAGCATAACACTGAGGGTGGCAACACCACACATGCTTGAGGCCACATTCTCCTTGCATCGAGAAACATATCCTAGAGTTGTGACATCCCACCCAAGCACTTACATCATGCCACTTCATTCGTCATGTATCTAGTGGTGGTGCATGTTGAGGATGCGATGCGAACCCCGTTTAAGGTATTGGCAGACTGTGTGCTAGTTTAAGGTCCTAGTGGATTACCATGCTAGTTTAAGGTCCCAGTAGACCGTACATACTAGTTTTATGTCGTAGCAGACGTGCATTGCCAATTTATAGTCATAGTGGACTAACAATGCTAGTTTTATGTCATAGCGGATGGTGCTCGATGCTGCTAGTTTATCGTCATTGCGAATGCTGCCTGGTGTGATTGCTAGTCTCTCATCGTAGCGGACAGTGCTTGTTGTTGCCATTGTGCTTCAGACATAGTACAACTTGAGGTATGTGTGGTTCAGCGGGTTGGTGAATTCGTTGATGTTCATGTCCGCCAGTTTGAAGGCTCCATTCCCAAAGGCTTTAGTGACCACATAAGGTCCTTCCTAGTTGTCTAAGAATTTACTCACGTGCTCACAAATAGTCCTAAGGAAAACGTATCCCTTCTACACTAGCTATCTATGTGGGTCTACACAATGCTTCTGCTATTGTTTTCTCTTGTAGTGCTCAATGCGTCTCAGTGTCTGCACATGTTCCTCCTCCACTGAGTCGAGGTCAATGGTCCGTGATTCGTTATTCTGGGCTTTGCTCACGACGTCAGACAAGATCATCTGAAGTGAGGGTACCTGCAACTCAAGAGGCAATACAGATTTAAATTCGTAAAAAAGACTGTAAGGGGTCTTACTTGTCAAAGTTCTACAAGTTGTTTGATAGGCCCATAGAACGTAGAGTATTTGCTCGTGCCACTGCCTCTTGCTATTGGTAAGCATTCACTTCAGCAAGTTGATGATGGAGTTATTTATAGCCTCTGCCTACCTATTCGCCTACAGATAATAAAGGAAAGAAAATGATTATTTAATGCCTAAATTGCTATAGAAGGTTCAGGTTTCCCTTCTGCTGAACTATGGCCCATTGTTGTTCAAAATAGTCATCAGAAGCCCAAACCTAGTTACGATGTTATCAAAAATGAAATGGAAGATTTTCTGGGATGTCATTTTCCTCAAGGGAATAGCCTCCACCCACTTAGTAAAATACTTTGTGGCTATGATAATGAAGCTATGCCCTATGGAGGACTTAGGCATAATAGGCCCTATGAGGTGTAATCCCCATCATTAGAAGGGCCATGCAATTTGCATTGGGTGCAGGTCTGTAGGTGCTATGTGTATGAGATTTTCATATCTCTGGCATGTGTCGCATGTCTTGACTTTCAACAAGCAGTCACATTCCATGTAGGGCCAAGAGTACCCTAGGTTTCTAATTTTCACAGCCATAGCCCTGGGTGCTATGTGTCCACCGCACAGCCCTTCATGAACCTCATTAACTACCTTTTGTGCCTGCTTACCACCCATGCATGCCAGCAATATCCCATCATAGGATCATCGACACAGGGCATCATTTCCCATGAGCACATATTTCCGAGCATGCTTGCAGATTGCATCTCTCTAAGCTGATGTCAATACACCTGGAGGTTTCCCATGCTATAAATAAGCTTTAATGTTATCATACCACTCCGGGGTATCTGCAGCGTCGATAGAGGCTACGTGTTTCACTTGAGTGATGGGCTCAATACATTCTATGATCATGGTTGGCAGGTTTGCCAGAGAATGTGATGGGATGTTTAACGTGAGGGTAGATAGGGTGCTTGCTATGGTTTTCTCATTGCATGGCATGTGTTGCACATCAGTGGTCATAAATTGCTTCATTAGGATTTTTGCTAGGTCATAGTAGGGTTGCAGGTGCATAGCCATGCAGGCATAGACTTTGGTGATTTGATTCATGACTAGTTGTGAATCTCCTCAGATTTCCAAGTGTTGTATATGCAACACATGGGTAGTTAAGAGCCCTTTGAGTAGCCCCTCTTATTTTTCCACATTGTTGGTGCAAGGGAACATGAAATGATAAGCGGATGGGTGCATTTCCCTAGAGGGGAAGGTGATCGTGGTAGCGGCACTACCTCCTCGTGTGGTTGAGGCGTCGTCAAAGTGTAAGGTTGCCTCGAAATGTGATGGGATGATGGCAACATTGTTGATGTATTCATCTAGGAACTTGGGATCTATGGTTTCCTAATCATCGACTGGCGAGGCCATAAGTTGGTTTGCTATGGCTTGATCCTTTGTCGATGATTAACTTACATAGCATAAGTCGAACTCTGCAGTTATTGCTTTCCATTGGGCTATGCTACCACTTAAGTACAGGTTGTTGGTGATAGCCCGGAGTATGTTGCTTTTGCAAATGATGTTGGTTGTGCTACAGAATAGGTAATGTTGTCACTTTTTTAGTGCGAACACTAAGGCTAGGCAGTTTTGCTCCACTTCATCGTATTTTTCCTCATATGCTATTAGTGCATGGCTTAGGTAATACACTGGTATCTTAAAACTGTCATCCTATTTCTGACATAGCAGTGCTACTATGGATGTGTTGGAGGTGGCAAGGTATATAAAGAAAGGCTTGTCCCTTTGCGGCGAGTGCACCATTGGGAGGTGCAAGGGCTCCTTCTTTAGGTTATCGAAGGCTTGTTGACACTAAGTTGTGCACTCAAAGTTAACTCCCTTCTTTAGAAGATGTTGCATGGGGTGTAACTTTTCGGTCAACCTTGCTATAAACCTCCAAATGAATTGCACTCTACCTTGTAAACCATGTAACTCCTTAAGGTTTGTGGAAGGTGCTAGGTTGACGATGGCCTTGACTTTGTTTGGGTCCACCTGTATTTCGGCCTCCAATACTACAAACCCTAACATGCGTCCAGTCTTTACTTTGAAGACGCATTTCTTGGGATTGAGATGTAAGTCATGCATTTGGTAGCACTTGAGGACTACCCCTAATTCACGTGGGTGATTGGCTACCTCCTTGGATTTAACTGCTATGTCAACTACGTAATCGTTTAATGTTTGTAGGATGTAGTCACTAAAAATGTAGGTCATGGCTCGCAGGTAGGTTGCCCCAGCATTCTTGAGCTCAAAAGGCATCATGGTATAGCAGAAGGTTCCCCATGGAGTCATGAAGGTTGTTGACAGCTGGTGCTCTAAGTTGATGTGGATTTGGTTGTATCTAGAGAAGCCATTAATGAAGGATAGCAAAGCATGACTAGCCGTTGCGTCGATGAGTTGATCAATTCTTGGGAGTGGGAAGTTTTCTTTGATCGTTGCCTTGTTTAAGTCTCAGAAGACTATACAGATTCGTATCCCTCCCATTTTCTTCAAAACTACAACGATGTTGGACACCCACTCTGAATAGTCGACCACGCGGATGAAACCTGCTTGGTATAACTTAGTCATTTCATCCCTCGCGGCTAGTGCAATCTCTAGTTTAATCTTACACATCTTTTGCTTGACTACCTTTACATGTGGGTCTAGGATGATGTTATGTTGAATCAGTTGTGAATCTAGACCTGACATGTCACTATACGACCATTGCTGTTGTAGGGTTTTGTTGTGATTGCATGCAAGGCCATTGCTGCCACTACGATTGTTGCGACTATGGGGTTGGGGCCATTTAAGTTGTTTGACCTTGGCATGTCATGACGTGAAATGCTTAGGATGGTTTGGTTATGTGTGATGTGGTGCCGCGCACATGTATTATCTAAGTATGTTAGTTTTTTCGCTACTACGCTAGGCTACTTGCATGTTCTCACTATGCTAGGCTTTTGCATCCTTGCTACGCTATGTATGGACAAGGGGTTATGCTATGCTATATTTATGGTCTTCTAGGTGCTGCTATGTTGTGCATGTATTACGTTTAAATGCGATGCCAATATTTGCTGGTTGCATCATGCAGAGTAGGGCCAAGGTCTAGGCTGATTGTTTTGGACATTGAAGGGGTCCTATGTCATGTGGGAAGACCTATTGCCAGCATTCCTCCTCCCCTGATATGTGTGGGAGATTGAGCAGTTTGGTTCAGGGAAGGGGCACAAGACTTCTTGCAATTCCTTCTCGACCACTTTAGTTTGAAGGTTTGGTCCTCCTCGGATGAGACGCAGGTATCTAGCATAATAGAGGTCATGCTGCCAAGGAGAAATCAAGGCATCCTAAGATACCTTTCTGACAACATGACTACAAGCAGGCTGGGAGGAGGGTCCACCCAACACTTAATAAGGTTAAGGTGTTTAGCCTGGATTTGGGATATGCTAGAATACCAGTGCTATCACTAGTATAACACATTGTACCTCGCATGCCACATGGCAATGTACTTTCAGAATCCACAGGGGACCATATATTGTGTTGGCAGGTGAGTTTCACGTCTTTGCTTTGCTTGGTTTTGCAATGTTAGCTGCACTTGGCTAAGTGTTGATAGTGTATGCTTATCATTATGTTGTATATTGATGATGATGGGGTTCATGTCTAGCTAGGTGAGTTGGCCACGATGTAGCTAGCCCTACAGGAATTTGCCTCTGCCAAGAGCTTGTGGGCGGGCATGATTGGTCATCGGTGCTTCTGAGGCCTATGCTAAGTTTAGTGAGTAGGTGAAGGTCATGGAATCTCCTGACTTGAGGGTGAACCTTCCTACAGGAGAGACCACAACTACCTCCCTTTCCCCGAAACCTCTAAAGTGGACAACCTTGGAAAGGGAGAAAGTTGCCGCTACGAATGCTGAGCCTAGTGATAGGCATTGGATGGAGATTTTGATAGAGAAGATTTGGTGTTGCCTCAGGCTTGGTCTAGACTAGATACCCCTTGAGACCAATGCAGGCTCCCCTTAGGTTAGTCTCCTTAATGCTATGCTATAGCTAGCATTTATTGCATTTTTTACCCTAGCTAACTACTTCATTTTGGGATGCAAGCTCACAATGAAGGTGCGAGACCCATGGAGGAAGGAAATGAAGAGCTGGCGGCAACACAAGAGCGGGTGATGCACAAGTAGATGAAGTGGAGGCAAACATTGAAGGAGATGCGAATGGAGATAACCCATGATAGCATGGGACTTTCTTTTCTTTTTTGAAAATATTTGAAGATTTTGCAAACACTGCTAATGGGTGAAATTTTGAATGAAATAAGAAACTTCAGAAAGGAAACCGATTTTGTATTAACTTATGTACTATGTAAAGTTTTCATACTCTCATATGTTAGTTTTAGGCCATTCTGGGCCATTGCTAGTTTTGGGCCATTTTTGGCCGTTGTGTAATAAGTTAAAGCGAAAGGTGACAGTGCTAGTTTTAGGCCATTTTGGGCCGTTGGCGTAGCATGCCAGGAGAGTAGCATGTTGATAAAGTGGAATGCAATAGTGCTAGTTTTAGGCCATTTCGGGTTGTAGCATATCATGCCGAAAGGAAGACATATTGACAAGGCAAAGAAATGGTGAATGTGCAAGGATATCAATTGGGTGAGAAGCCACAATGCTGCTACACTGTGCATAGCTACTACCTCTTTACATTTTGTGGGTTGATCAGAACCTAAGGTTAAGGTTTTTTACCAGGGTCCCTGCTCATATCACTATCCTTTACTTGGAAGGGCAACTCAACCCATGCATTTTTGATTTGAGGGTCGGCTCATTGGACCAATCCCTTTGTTGCATGATTAATGCATGCATGAACAGGAGCTTCATCTTTGGAGGTTGTAACTTTTGAACCCTGTTCCATGCTTACGTTGTTGACTGCTTGCGTTACCACTTCATCACCATGGATTATGACCTCCCTACCCGCGTATGATAAGTGGATTTCCTGGTGTATAGGAGAGGAGACAACCCTAAGTTGTGCTAACCACGATCTTCCCAAGATCAAGTTAAACCCAAGCATTTCTTCGACCATGATGAACGTTGTGTCTATGGGGAACTGGTCCCCTGCTACCAAGTTTACGTGAAGTGTGCCCTTCACCTAGACGCATGCCCTGTTGAAGGTCCTTAGACACAATGTTGCTGTTGGTTTAATCTAGTTGACCAATCCCAACTTATCTATAATATGAAAGAAAATAATGTTTGTGGCAGCCCCATCATCAACGTGTACCCTTCAGATCTGATGTTCGCCAACTCAAATTATGATGAAGAGAGGAGCCGTAGTTACTTAACCCCCTTCATGATCTTCCTTAATGGCATCGCTACTAAAAGTTAATTGAGGTATTACGAACTTTATGGGTACAGAGGGGAGTATGACTAAGTGGATCACTTCCTCTTCCGCTAGCATGCTTTCATCAACTAGAATCACCATTAACATGCAGACTAGAGCGTCATAGTGAGGTACAGATGTCATGACTAGGTCATACAAGCTCAATGTAGCATTTTTCTACTTTAGGGCTTGCCCGACCTGGGTTAGGGCATCCAAGAAGTCCTGGACACCCATCTATTTGACATTTTCCTCCTCTTCAATTTTTCCTAGAAGACGAATCTCTCGAGGAGGGATGACCTCAGACATAGGTTTAGATCCTTGTTGGTAAGGTAATGTAGGTTGTGTAATCATGTTGACCTTCATCTTAGGTGACGAAGATGCAAATGTGAGGGGCGAAGGTGTAGGTTTGGGGATACCCTTCATGGTACTTCCCTTTGACATCTCACACACCAAGTAGGCTTCTCACCTTATGGGGGAAGGAGACTGTTTAATGATGGTGCGTGGGATAGGGGTCATTAAAGACATTGGTCCCCTAATGATGAATGGAGCTAGAGGTGTTGATTGAGGAGACTATGTGGCCTCGCCAATGGGTAATACGAAGGTAGATGATTGTGGTGGGACTTTTAAGATAAATGGCAACTGCAAGCTTAGAACAACCATTGGTAGTGTTGGTGCACTACGCTAAGGTACACGGATGACAAAAGGCTAGCGGGGTGGCATGGGATCATTATCAATGCTAATGATGTTGATTACGTAACTGACATTGTTGGCATTGAGGGGATCTGTGTAGACATACATAGGTTGATTTTTAGGGTGTACTAGGCTGCTTTCATCTAGCACCAGCTTTCCCAGGTCAATTAATCTTTGGATGTCATCCTACAACAATAGAAAATAATCCGTGGTGTAACCACATAGTTGGTGGTAGTCACAAAACCTGTCCAGCCTAAAACCCCTAGGAATTGGAGGCTCATTGGGCAGGTCCAAAGAGGGATTCCTACTGAGATCGAAGTAGCATTGGTGTCTTGCATTTTCTTCTTCTAACATCTTCTTATGTTGGATGTATCCCCTTCCAACAGTTGCTTTAAGAGTTCTGAAGGTTTAAGAGGCAATGGGGTGTATTTTGAGCAATCTCTATGCTCAAAGTTTGTTTAGTGTATGTAGATGTCTCAGGTACAGATGCAATAGGTTGTAGTGGTTGGCCTAGTTTGGGTGCAAGGTTAGCCAGAGGTAGGTCTGGTTTCTTGTTATTCTTGGTACTGCTACTAGCAGGCTTAGGTTTGGCCTCAATCATCACAGTAGCTACTATGGTTGTTGAGGCCTTACCTTTGTCCTTTTTTGCAAAGGTTTTTTTGTAAGCGATGTAGGCTGGGTCTTTTCTTGCTTCAGCCACATCTTGTATGCTTTTAGTCTAAGAGAAAGCCTAACTCAAAGAGGATGGAGTAAGGTAATACAGTTTGGACTTGATGAAGTTGTTTACTGCACCTTTAAAGATGACTAACAAGTGAGCCTCCATAATGGGCTCACAGATTTCATTAAGGATCGTGCTCCAACGTTGGATAAATTTTTGGAATGGTTCTAGCAGATCTTGTTTCACATTCATTAGCTGGTATAGCATGGTTTCTAGCTTCAAGTTGTACTTGAAGCATGTCATGAATTGGGTCAAGAGTTCTTCCAAAGTTGAAATGGATGAATGTGGCAACGCGTGGTACCAATCTAGGTCTTTTTCTGCTAGGGACATGGCGAAGATGCGAATGATCGTATGTGTCCATTTTTGCAATAGTAAAGACTCTAACTGGAAAGTGAAGAGATGTGCATTGGGATCTCCCTCGCCATCACACTTCGTGAAGTGTAGGAGAGGCATCTCGAGTGGTAATGTTAAAGCAAGGATTGCAGGGCTGACAAGGTCATCCTAATAAAAGTCCATGACTTGTACCGTGTTAGACCCAACATCTTTGAGGTGTTTTATTTCCTCAATAAAGGTCTGAATGAGATGAGATGCTTGGTACAAACCCGATGATGTTGTAGATGGTTGAGGAACCACAAATGTGGTTCCCATATGTGGAATGGCGGTTGTGGTGGATTGACCTATTAGTGGTGCCATTGGGACCACCCCCACCAAAGGTGTTATTGGATAGACTGTTTGGGTCATCGGTGGGACAAACCATGGCCCCGTGCTAGGATGTACTACTTGTAGGGTTGGGTAGGTCTGAGGGCAAGTGTAATGAGACATCTATGCCCGTTGTAGAATAGACGGAGAGGCAAACAGGGTCCACCACATGGATGGGCCTGGGCTTGTAATAGTGGGTGGAACAGATTCATATGTAGGAATTGGCATGGAAGTTATGTGTAGTTGCAGTGTAGGTATAGTATGAATATGTGGTAGGGTAGCTGCGATAGGCATGCTACATACTGTAGGGATGTGCTGATGAACAACTTGGGATAGCACGGTTGCTGCAAATGTAACCGGGGAATAAGGGTGATGATATGCCGGGAATGTAGCATGGCTACCCATTACAATTGTGGTTGTAGGTTGCTGAAGCATTGGCATGATGACAAAGGGGATGGTGACAGATAGTGGGTTGGCCCATAAGGACTAGGTAGGTAGGA
>MNCI01027198.1:98457-111179 GCA_015680685.1 Gnetum montanum | reverse complement strand
CATCTTGAAAGGCATCATCCTGGTTGGATGCTATGTCTTGTTGCTCCCTAATCCTGGTCAATTGGATTAGTTGATCTAGAAGCCTTTGGTATGCTTGTGTTAAAGACAAAGAAATGCCAAGGGTAGGAACAAATTCCTTCCTGTTGTAGTAAGCAAGCTTGAAGCTACATTTTTCTTCAAGTTCATGTAAATCCAAGGGTAGATTAGCCAGCACCTTTGCACAAAGGAAACTGCAGTGCTCATGTTGCTGGGCCAATCCCTCAAGTCCTTGATTTTGGATTCTGAGAGATCAGCATGCTTCTTATGTTGAATTCAGCAGTTGTTTGGCACTAATAGTGTCTTGAACCACGAAGGGCACCTCCGCATTGAAGGTGTCAACAACGGTGGTCATAGAAGCCATTGCTAAACAAGTAATTATGCAAAAAATTCAAAAAGTGCAAAAGGTCAGAAGGATTGAAAAATCAACAAAAGGTGGCTTTACATCTTTGCAGATTTTGGAGGAATCATCGAGGTGACTGATCTGTACCACACAAAGCATAAACAACCTCAAAGGGCATCATGTTCATGCTAGTGCATGATGAGGTGCAAAGCATGTCCAAGACTACTATAAGGAAAGTTTAGCTGACAAGCAATCAAGAAGGATTTATGTCTCACAGGATCTCAGAAGGACCATCAAGGCAACCAACCTACACCACACAAGGTGCAAACAACTGCAGAAGGATGTCATATTTATTCCTATGTTGGCTAGGGTGTAGAGCACGTGCAAGACTACTGTAAAAGGAAATGCAAGTTAAATCATCGTCGAAAGGCTTTATGTCTCGTAGGGTTCTAGAGGAATTGTTGAGGAGACCGATCCACATCGTACGGTGCATAAACAACCATAGATATTTGTCGAGTCTACACTAATGCAAGCCACGGTGTGGAAGGCTTACGAGGCTATTGTAAGATGAGCAAATTAACTAGCGATGAAGTAGGCTTTATGTCTCACAGGATCGTGGAGGGACCGTCGAGGCGATTGGTCTGTACCACATGGGATGGGGTATAGAATGCAGGCAAGACAAACATAGGATGGGAAAGCTGCCTGGTCATCGGAGGCCTTGTGTTCTGGAGGAACCGTCGGGGCGACCGATCTACACCGGACAAAGTGCAAACAATTGCAAGAGGGTGTCGCGTTTACGCTCATGTGTTCCAGGGTGCAGAAGGCTCATAGAAATACTATGACATGTGGAAAAGGCACCAAAAGACCCTCCTTCTAGCACCAGAAAACTATAACAACCAAAAAAGTTGGTGGCTGGAAGAACACCAGTGTCGAAGAACGCGACAGTTCCAACCTCTTATCCACACGAGGGTCATGCTAGGTGTGTGCAAATACGGGGTGCCCTGAATGGTCTAGTTGATCAGACAAGGACTTACATCAGTGTCACTATAGCCTTTTTCCATGTAAATAATGTGAAATGTGAGATAATTCTTAAGGGTAAACGAAGTAGGGGAGAAACCGTAAAAAATGTGACATTAACACAAAATAATGCTTAAAAGTGAATAAGATAGGAAATAATGCAAAGGAAAAGAACAAGACAAGAAATGAGAGATAAAGTAAAGTGTATTTAGAAACATGCACTACTCCGAAGTGACAAACTCATTCAGTCAGGGTGGATACAATTGGCTACACAGCGTGACAAAGTGCAGAAGTCCCGAAGGTAGCCAAGCCGTGCCGAGCAAAAAAAAAAGAGCTATGCTCTTGGATGCGGACTCATGTATAAACAATTCAGGGTTCTACCAAGGTGGTAGAATGGAGACAGGGACCTTATGCCAGGTGAAAGAGACTCGCTTTTTACAGTATTAGATAGATGACTTTGATATTACAATGTTGGAGAGAGGGGAAATATTTGTTTTAGAATTTGAGAGCTACCACCACTTAGTAGCTGTCTACATCAGGAAAGATGCGAACTCTTTTGAAAATGCCAACTTTTAAAATTGTGAACCTCTTGAAAAATTGTAGACCTTTTGCATGCCATTTTCTGGGGTATTTAGAGGACTAAGGGTATTCAAAAGGGTGGTTTGAATGTTACGTGCCTCGGGCCTTCATTGTCTTCCTGGCACCGCTCATGCCGTTTCTGACCGTTGGACCTACAAGACCATTGCAATGCGAACCTACCATGCAATAACTATGATCCTATCATGCTATAATCATGCCATCAGTGTCTGGAGACATGTACCAACGGTCCGATTAGTTGGAGTGCATTGATGTCGCACAACCACTTGCATGCCTTACTGTGTTTTGTGACATAGGATGCTTGGTGTAGCGTAGCACTTTGTCATGTGTTCTGTTGTCTATTACATGTTTGCTACACTATGCTATGCTAAATAGTGTAGAAACTTTCCTTAGTCACAAGAGTTTTACCGATTTGCAAACTTCCTCCTGCGATGTAGGTCTTGTGAACTCCGTTGACTTTGCCTTTTGAACTGCTTTTTGTCTCTTCTGCAAGATTGCTACACCTTGTTGCGCCATGTAGCTCAGCATAGCGTAGTAGTAGACATGGTCCGCTGCTTCCTGACGAAAAAGGACATTACTGCAGAACTCAAAATTGGGCGAGGGGAGTGGGTAGTGAAGTCATTGCGATGCTATGCTGTGTGACGTCACGTAGCGTAGTACTTTGTTTTGCCATCATCTTCTTAAGCTTGCTACGCTACATAGCGTAGTAGGCTTCATGACTTAGAAAAATTGTTGAACTATTTCTTGCGCATCCAGAATGCTATTGCCAATTTTGTGCACCATTTCTGAGTAGGTTGCTAGCTATTTAGGCTACCTTGGTTTGTGGGAAGGATGGTACAGAACCTGTCCATGCTCAAAGTAGAAAATTTGCAGAACTGACTGGCCTGGACTCAGAACGTTCTATTCCCGATGAACTACCATAGTTTTGTGTGGACTACAAGATCCTGGTGAAGCAAGTATAACCCTACATTTTTAGGGTGTTTTAGGGCCCTCATTGGGACCCCAAACAACAAAAGCCTCTTACACTCCCTTTGCTCCCTTCATACCACAAGTCCCAACTTAGACTTCTTTTTCCTTGTTTAGCTCACATACATTAGTGGTCACCAAACCTCTTCTATCTATATCAATACTCATTACATAGTCCCAAGTCTCATAACCATCAACACAAGCCTCGCAACCTATAAGGATGCCCCAAGGCTTGGATGAAGCCTTCTAAATGATCCAAGAACTTACCAAAGAGCTATGAAAACATAAGGCCAACATAAGTCAAATGGTCAAGGTTCTAGATTTCTACCAAGATGATCCTATAAGCCTTATGGTGCCTCAAGTAACCTTGCCTATTCCAAACTTCACCAAATACAATGGTGAAGGGGATCCCAACACGCATCTAGTAACCTTTTGATCTAAGTGCCTCTTCTTACAAGCTTTCCCTCATACAATACTACAGATTTTCCCCATGTATTTCAAGGGTAAGGCTCTAGATTACTACCAAATCTTGCTTAGAGGTTCCATCACTTTCCCTAAGGACTTGATTAATTTATTTGTTAGTTGCTTCAAATAGAAATTGAAGCCAGATGCCACATTGGACCAATTAATGAAGGTAAGGCAGGGGCTACTTGAATTGGTCAAAAGGTTTATTCAAAGGTGAAACTTAACCCTTAAAAAGATTCCAGATCCTATTGTTGAAACTCACCTCTTATCCATTTATAAGGAAGTAGTAAATGACTTTATCAAGTCAAATCTTTACTATCTAGAGCCCTAGTCACTAAGCCAAGCCTTCTCACAAAACAAGAACATTGAGGAGGCAACTAAGGCAAAAAATGATCCAACCTATGTGGCCTATAAAAACCAACATGTAAGGAGGGATAGGAATAAAACAAAGCAAGAACATAAAACTAGGGCCATAGTGGCGAAATACTCAAAATAGAGAGGTAGAGATAACCATCATGCAACAAATCTTCGAATTCATCCCAAACATCCACTTCCTATGCCCCAAATTAACCAAGATCAATCTTTGGGTAGAAGGATAGATATTAGTACACTAGGTTTCCTATGAAGCCCTCTAAGCTTCTAGAACATTTTCTTTAAAATGATCATATACAACATAAGAAACTATTTGAAGAGGCTCATATGAGGTATGGTTTTCTTTGTGGCATAGCTAGAGACCCAATGATAGCTACCAAAGACTATCCTAAGCCACCGAAGTACTTCATGTTGGATAGGTATTGCCATTATCATCAAATGGCTAGTCATGACATAGAGTTTTTGCTAGCATTAAAGGATGACCTCCAAAGGATGATAGACCATACAGAATTGGTGTTGAATGAGCCAAACTCTCCAAGAGCCAACAACAAGTCCTATACTATATCCTCATTCGCAGAAGCCAAATGGCCTAATCCTCCTAGGGAACCATTTTTCATTAAGATGCCACCACAATAACAAAATACAAAGCCTAGAGAGCCCTTTGTCATACCAGTACCACCTCCTTCAACCCTAAGGATCCATTTATCATATGTGTTCCACCTTTAATGACATTAGCTTCACAACCAAAACCATGAGTTTCTAATCCTTTAAAGCCTAAAGAACCATTTATTATTTTGGTCCCTTCACCTTCAAGAAGTAAAAACACAATGACCCATGACAAAAGCCCACCTATCATGACCAATAACTTAAAGGTTAGAAAGAAAACATCAGCACAATTATGACAAAAACAACCTATTGTCAAACCAATAAATAAGCCCATTGAAGGTAACCAACTAAGACCTACACCAAGATCAAATACACCTATGGACAAGGGGCTCAAGGTACATACATCACAACCCAAGCTACAAACTCTAGGAAGGATGGAGGAGGTTACAACCACTAAGGCCAAGACATCACAAGCTAGGAAAAATAGTTTTCTTGCAATAATGGAACAAGAAAAATGGTCTTAAGCAAAAGAATAATCACTAAACTTGTACAACTTAGTCATGACCTCTCCTACACATAGGGATGCACTATCTTAGGTATTAACCTCTATCACTATGAGCAGAGACATGCTAGCCAATAGAGAGTTGATTCACTCTATCATTGAGAAAGCTTCACTTAGGAAAAATAGGCATCAACCCATGCTCAACTTTCATGATAGTGAAGTGAAAATTGGCTCTTAAAATGAAGAATTGCTACCTGCTCCTCTTCTCATTACTATACGTAATGGTATATACAAGGTTCATCATGCTCATGTGGATGATGGAATGGCCATGAATGTGATATTGTATTTGTTGTTAATAAACTATGCCTAACCAAAAATATCTAAGTGATTACTACCTCAACACTTAATTCATTTAATGGATCACCATTAGTGGTGTGAGGTTCTATCTCTTTGGATTTTGTAGCTAGTGAGCAATTCCCTATATCTACTAGTTTTCTAGTAGCTGAAGAGACACCTAGCTTCAACTTGATCCTAGGAAGGTCATGGTTAGTGAAGCTTTACGAAGTTTCATCTCCTATACATTAGGAGATTTACTTACTATATGTGAATGGAAAATTATGATTCATTGGGATAATATGCTACTGCCCTTAGTTAACTATGTCAACATCAATTGAGGTTTAGAGGTAGAGTTTCAAGAGGAGACTTCTGAAACTTAAGCTTGGGTCAATACCAAGAGTGAAACTAACAATAATAACAACAATAAGGTAGAGGTCAACAAACCTATGGAATTAAACAATCAATGAAAAATCCTATCAATTGATACTACGAACAAGCAACATGATGAGACTGTGATTCTGTAGAGCAAACCCTTTGGCTTATCAAATGTCAAGTAAATAATCCATTGTAAATATATCATCCCTTCTTTTGCTAATGAAATTTTGTTCACCTTCATAACCTTATACCATGTTTCATGGTTTGTTTATCCCTATAACCCATTTCGATGCTATTCCATATTTGCTAGGCAGGTATGCACTATGGTCTACCAAGGCCTCAAACTTGCACTATAACCTATAAGGCCTAAAACTGGTAACTTATGGCTTGCTAGGGCCTAAAACTAGTGAGCATAATGAACTCTTGTTTTGTTCCTATATGAACATCATAACTAATCTACTTGATAGCATGGTTTGCAAGTTTTACTTATGTGCATACACTCTGGTTTACAATTATCATTACAACATAATTTTAGTAACCTATCTTATTTTATAGCCTCATTACATCCACCATATATGTTTTAAGATAGAACAATAGTTGTACATAGACTATCTGACAATAATCAAATAGTGCCAAAATGTCCATATGCCTAGGATCATAGTTGCACTATACAGCATACAACAACATGAACAATACATGGTCTTCATGGCCTCTATAGTCAAATAAAAACAACTATATGAAATAACAAAGAAAATCATGGCAACGTGTAATTAGTCCCATGGTAGTCAAAGATTGAGCCATAAGTGGAGGAAGAAAAATCAATGTCATTAACATTATTGTCATCATTATTACCAACTTCATTACAATCAACATTATAGAGACTTGTAAACAAACAAATACTAATACAAAAAGATAGGAACATGGAATCCAACTATGAAAAATGATTCATTGTGTGGAGATTACATTACAAAAGAAAAGAAAAAATTTCATAGGAGAAGGAAAAATTAGCAAAAAAGTATAGACATGTAGCTATTAATGTCACTATCACAAGAGAAAACTAAATATTTCACAAGCACATGTACTTTGGATTGCAAAAAAACTAGAGCCTTTCCCTTCTCAAGGAAGAAAATAGTTTCTAAATGATGGTAGAGTACAAAAAAATAAATTATTATTTTAGTATCTTAAAAGAAATGTATCATTTCCTCCTAGGGGTCACCAATGCCAATAATTCCTAACTGAAACTCAACCTTAACAAGCCTTGGTTAATTTCCCAAAGATATGAAACTTGGAAGGAAAGGGCTCCATGTTGAATCATGTGTTTGAACTAAAGGCTACCATGCACTAGGGGTTTTATTAAAATCTTTGTATCAGGGTCAATAAATAAATAAATGGTCTGTGTTAGTGAAGTATTTAGAGTTGTATTCAGAAATATAACATAGTTAAGACAAAATGCGATCATGCATGAAAGAAGCATCACTATCTGAAATAAAGGAGAACAAAGAGATGAAAAATTCAATGCTTTTTGAAGCCCCCCACTGCTAAAAGTCCATATCAAGAGTAAATGTCGACATACTATACCATTGCACCAAATTTGAAAAGGACTATTAAGGCCACTTGATTTTCCAATGCAAGCTATGGTCATCAAATATATTTTTATCATAATCTTTGAATGTATGAATAGTGAATAGTCATAAAACTCAAATGAAAATCTCTAGCACTAGCCACAAATGCTTCTAAAATAATCAAATTGACACTACCAAATTTTCTGTTCAAAATTTGTAGAAGGAAATTTCTCTACTCTAGTGTTATAATTATTTAGTGGCTAGGTAGTATGGCTTCATCTAGGAGAGTTTGGATTTTTATTTTCATTTTGGTTATTGGCATACTTTCTTTCATATTTTGGGTTATGGTAGAGAATAAGAAGCTAGCTTCTAGAACACCTATCATAGGAAAAAGCTTCACTTTTTCAAATACCCTTCTGATCCTTCCATTGCCTTAGGTAGTATTACAATTTTATCATTGTTGTTATCTAAACTTCTTGGCATTGCTTTTGTGTTTTATCCCCTCAATGGATAATTTGTTCTTGCTCATGTTTTGCAAAATAGCACTATCTTAGTGGTCTTCTTTATTATTTCAGTTGTTGTTTCTATATTTTATAACAGCCTTTACTTATGGGCATGAATCATTGAAGCTTTCCATTGAAAAACTAATATGCATTTTAAAAGAATAGGTTGTCGAACTGTAAAGATAGGTCTATTTTGGGGAGTAGATTTTCTTTCTATAGATATTGTATTATTTTGTCTTGTTTATCATACACTTACTTTTAACACTAGATAGTATTATGAGGATGAAATGGACTTGAAGCAAGATCACTATGGACAAGTGTTGACTATAGATTATGTGCTCGTTAATAACACCCATTGCCATATGAAATTCTAGTTGGGGACTGTACTTGGAGTCAACTAGTGTCGATTACACTTTTATGTTTCACTATGATAATCAACCATAAATCCATACTAGGGAAAGCTCCACCCATGTTGGCCAGTGTGGATGGCACCAAGAGAACCCCCCTCGTTGTTGCCACACAATTGGAAAAAACACATAGAGATAGAGGTAGATCTAATTTGATAATAATTTACATCATATGTAGGCTAAGAAATTGCTTGTATATGTTGAGTACAAAATCTAACATTGTACTATGCATGAGTTGTTATTACTTATAAATTATAAAATAATAAAAATAATAAAAAGGAGGTTGGGGAGGCCACATTACCTTCAATCTCACTTGGAACTATGGGATCCCTTAGAGGGCATACACCATGAAGGGCAACATAGACTTGTTTAGGACCACATAGGCTAAGGGCTATGCAGCCCCACAGATGGGGTAGCTCTACTATTGCATGCTACCAAAACTCTCACCCTAGCCACCTACATGCTCTACACTACCCCTAACAGTCATAATCCTCTATTTTTCCCCCATGCTACTACCAAAAATTGAATGACCAATCCAAACCTGAGGTTGCTACTATGTCTTAACCTTCCATGCACAAATACATTGCCATCACCTTTAGGACATAGTTGATGCTACATCTATTGTTGTTGTGTTGCTACCTTGGACATAGGAAACCCTCACCTTTGCGAAGACCTCTATTGCACACTACCATATTCCACCACATAGCCTATAGCTACATAGGCTGGCTTGGGGCTCCCACTACCCTGTACAGGGCTGCATAGATCCATTGGAAGCTACACAATCATGGGATTGTGCATTATGTTGTGGTACCCTTAGATGCCATAGTCCCTCACAAATTTCATATTGCACTTTGTTTGCCCTACTTCAACACCCCTACTATTGATCCACTTGTTACTTCTAGCCTGGCCACTACCATGTAGCTATGTTATTCCTTTGTGCTACTAATGCAAGGTTGATACCTATAGCTACAAAAAATCCTATGTTTTCTACCTCATCCTAGTCTATTCAAGAATTATATAGGGATGTGAAGGTTCATTATAAATATCCAATAACCCCTTACCCAAGCTAGATCAATTGCTGGGAGGGGGGATGTGTGTGATGTATAACCTTACCCCATTCACCCATGCTAGTTAGTGTGGATCCAACATGGGTGCCATGATCCTATGTCACATCTAGTAGCTCTTGCCCATCTAGAAGCCTACACCATGTTGTTCTACTATTTTCATTGCTAACCACATGTACACCTTTCCACAGGTATCCTACACATCATGTCTACCTATTTCCTAGACTGAGAAGTTGCTACAGCATTGGCATGCACTTGAGCATCTTTGTAATGCTACAAAAACAATCCTTCTCAATTGTTTCTGCATACCTAAGCTCACCCCCTTGCTTGTCTACCATTTCATGCTTCCTTGTGCTCATCAGAGTGGTTTCCAAAATTGCAACCATGTTGAAGCCATACTGCCCAACATGGTTGCCAAAAAAAATGAAAAATGATAAACCCTTGTTGGCCCACACTTGCTAGTGTGGTTGGCAACCAAGCTAATGTAGTCCTATACTAATAGACATCCTTTGTTTGCTATGTTTTTATTACCATTCCTTCTATGTCATCATCAACCAATGAAACCCTTAACCTACCCACCCACCTATCCACCAGACATGCTCCTACTTTTCTTTCCAAACCAAGAAGTTACTACTACGCCAGTGTTCTTCCCCTCCATCCATGTGAGGGCCACACTACCCACTGTGGGTAAACCCTTAAAAACCCTCTTACCTCCTCACCCACACTAGGGCAACACTGTCCAATGTGGCTAAGGGAGGAACATATCCATGTCATTGTCTTGCTACCCCATCCTCATTACCTTACATAGGATTGTATAAGCCCATTGAGGGCTACATAATCCCAAGATCATGCGTCACACTATAGTATCTTCTGTTATCATAGTTGTTCATCATTGCCACATCACTTGTGACCCTAACCTCATTTGCTACATTGGTGCCACCATAGCCATTAAGATCAATACTACAAGGATCCCAGACATGTTTGTATTGTATCCAAGGTAAGTTAGAGATAGGCCATGTGGCATGAAGGCCATATCTTGGTGACACAAAAAATGTGGTAGCCTATGCCAAACATTTCATGGGCAATGGTGGCATCACCCATGGCATTAATAGGAACAATAGTGACCACCTCCAACAAGCTCATCCACTTCCATGAGCATCCTAGCCTTCTATCCTTGGCTACATCCATAACCACACCCCATATCTCAACTGTGACTCCAACAATGACTCCATTTGCCACTAAGAATCTAATTGAAACAACTAATCCCAATATCAACCATCAACATCAGCACTAGCACCATGGTTGAGGTTGAGGTCCTACGTTTGAGTTTGGCCACCTCCCCCACCATTCAAGATGGCAACGACGAAGTCAGATCTCTACATATTGGCCTTGGGACATCTTTATTGATGTTGGTGGCAACTTGGAATGCACTCGGCTGGCAATTTTTGCCTCCTTTTTGGGGCATTACCATCATTAAAATATATATATAAAAATATATAAATATATATAATTTTCTTTGATTAATAAATTTATTTATGTACATCAATCTTATGGATTATGATGTTTATTAGCTTGGAAATTTTGTTGCATTCTAGTGTCTACCTCTAAAATGAATGATGCTCTCTGTAGTTATAGTAGGGTCTCCTCTGATTTTGCACAAAGTTTTTACAACCTCTAAAATTTCTATCATTGATATCAATATTTTCATAAGAACATTTCCCTTTGCAAGTAAATTCATCCTTCATCTTCTCTTATTTTTGAGTCTATACCTTGGGGCATACTAGTTGTGGGAAGTGCCTTTTATTGTGATCGGTGCTTTTTAAAACTGAATTCATTTTTTTGAACAATAAGATATACATAGATAGTCTTATTAAATATGTATTAAATTTAGTACCACTTGACCTTCCTCCCCCAAGTTGGAAATCCTTTGAATAGTCTTAGCTCAAGCCTTACCTTGCCTTTACATTGTTGCATCCAAACTTTACCTTCTTTTATCAAGTTTCATCTATTTTTGCCTCGTAATGACCTTTCTAGTTACACAAGCCCTTACCATGGACTACTAAGGCCTTAAACTAAACATGGCCTATTAAGGCCTAAAATTGGCTAAATGAAACCACAGTTGACCATGTTTGACTATACACTACCTTTAACTCATCCCTTATAACCTTTATTGATCATGTTTAAACCTTGTTTGACTTTTGATCTAGTATTTTTTGACCCATTTAAGAATTATTATTAATTTATTTTTTAAATGTTATTCAACAATTTTATTACAAAATGCCACTGGATGTGCTTATGTTATCATGCAAGATTAAGCGAGGAGGATGAGGAAGCAAACTTGACTAGCCTTTAAGCCTTAGTAAACCCCTTTTGTGATGTTTTTAGGTCAACTTGACCTTACATATCCAAACATTAAGCCTAAAATCATTTCACTATGTAGCCATAACACCTTGAAGTATCCTAACTACCATTAGCCTTGAAGTTAGAAACATAATAGAGGGTCCCTTAGTCAAAGCTCCCATCTAAGGCCATGATGGTGAGGAGAAAACACCTAGGACCAAGTTCCTTACCAGAACTTAAACCTAATTAAGACCATATCAAACCCTTACTATGCAACATTAAGGCCATCATATAGTCTCAATTATATCTAATGCTTACATGTTTGCTTATAGTATTATTTACCATTATTGATAAGTTGCAATGAATGACTAATGTTGATGACTTTGATGATCTAAAATAAGCATGCATGCATGCTCTCTCTCTCTCTTCTTGTTTGGCACAATGAATTAGCCACAAAACTTTGTGAATCTAATGCACATCACATAGATTTCCCTATGTTGTAATGATGGTGACCTATTATGTTCTAGTTTGATAGTTGTCTCATTTTGCTCTATGTGTTACTTTGTAATAATATGCTTTCTTTGGTTGGTTTTCTTATCCTCTTGGAGTTCTAATTGCAGGCGGAAGCCTAGAGTCATCACAAAGATGCATCTCATTATGGTAGCAATTCACCACATGACCTCAATGCACAAAGATTCAATGAGAAACGTGATGGTTTCTCAAACACATATGCCAAGTGAACCACACCTCAAAACATGAAGTGTCAAAATCACTGATTGACCAACATATCAATGCCATAGCCATGATGTCAACTATGGAACACATTGTTATCCCTCATGATCATTTTCTAATGACTGCATTACTATCATCTCATCATAGCCTTCTCCCATCATCATAAGCACTCTTTAGCATGGTTTGACATGATAGGGTCAAAGCATGAAAAGGGGACATCAATGATGGACCTATAATGGTGGTTTGTATTCTTTATCAATGCTTATTAGATTAATCCTCTAGATACCAACAAAGAGGGACCAATGAAACACCATAATAATTTGCATGTTCTAGCCTTTATAATCCTCATTCCATAAAAATTGAGGCTAAAATTCATTGTAAATCTGAATATTGTAATCCATAAGGTGCAATCTCACATATTTTATACATTTTGAGGCTGAAAAATGCTTCATAAGTGGTTAAAGCCTCATCCCCAAGTGAAAAAAGTCATATGATGTTT
>MNCI01027198.1:22496-97799 GCA_015680685.1 Gnetum montanum | reverse complement strand
TGAGGTTAAATTTTTTTTGTTGAAATTTTTTGATTTTCTAGTGATCAAGATTTTTAGTTACAACATGTAGCATGAACATTGTTCTCTTGATGAGTTGGAAGTACATTAGAGCTTACATTATGGGTTGAGACTATGAGATGAAAGTGGATACAAGTTGCATGAGTTGGTGGTTGCTCACCCAAGCTTGCAAAATAGAAGAACAAAGTACAAAGGACATCAATTTACATCCTAAAATAGCCCCCAACTAGCTCTTTATCATTCTGATGAAAGAGAGTGGAAGAATGTGCATGAATTAATTTAAATACAACAAATAGAGATTAGATAATAGAAAAAACCCCCTCTCATAATATTCAAAACATATAATTGGAGAAGAGAAAGAAGAAGGGAGAGAAACAATTCTCAAGCTGAAGGAGATGAGGCTTCCCTTGTGGAAGGTGCAAGAACCTCTACTAAAGGAGAAGGTTAAGGTACATCCTCATCTTCCTCATCACTCATGAAGTTTTGATCCATTATTTCATCATGCACCTAGTCACTAGGACCAAATGGTCTAGCTTGATTTACATCAATGATCGAAGACACCATAGGTGCAAATTCTAGTCCATTGATTCACCCATCTCCTAATGACTCATTGTCTGGTGGAGATCCCTCATCTTGGAAAATAAATGATATTCTAGGATCCTCACATTAGAGAGTAAATGGTACTACCTTCTCTCCAATTGATTGTAGTAGTCATGGAGATGTGCTTCCATCTCATTAAATTATGTAATGAGATTTTCCTTGAGGGAATCC
Organism: Gnetum montanum; assembly: GCA_015680685.1. Classification (NCBI taxonomy): domain Eukaryota; kingdom Viridiplantae; phylum Streptophyta; class Gnetopsida; order Gnetales; family Gnetaceae; genus Gnetum; species Gnetum montanum. The sequence continues at coordinate 97,010 of MNCI01027198.1, read as the reverse complement.
AAGTGAATCATGATCTAAGATGTAACTCCCACTAAAGATGGATTTTCTTCCATCATACCTTGATACTACTATAGCTATTGTTGCTATTTCTATGGATGCTACTATTGTGGATTGCATAATGGACCTTCCAAGAAATATTTCCACCATATCCTATAATTCATGGATTAGGAATCCATTGAGCCTCCTCAATGCATATCCTAGGCAAGTGTTGTGTGTAGGAGATCCCAAATTTAGATCTCCTTGATGGGCAAGGTAGATGGCTAAATCCAAAAGTGTTGATACAACACCGAGATTTCCAATGAGAAGGGAACCCCATTGCTATCTCAAACCATCAACTCTATCCTAAGAAAATAATATATGAGTGATTGAGGATTTAGGGACCCTTCAAATCACTAACCACCAACATGGCAAAGGATATGACATGTGTGAAATGTAAGTCACACAAGATGTTCATCATAACAACCCTTATAAGAATCCTCATTTTAGGAGAAAGGTTCTTGTAAGACTATGCCATCTCATCCATGGCTACATTAGAAAAAGAGCTCCACCAGCTTGGTCTTTTTCTCTAATGATACCATAACAAAATGCTATCTATTTGGTCCTACTTGCATCTCAAGGACTTGGATGATGAGGGCTTCCCTCATGTCATAGGACCTAGTACCAACATGATTACCTAGTGAAAAGATGATAAATAGTATACATTGTTGATAAAAAATTTAAATAATGTAATGATTATTCTTCATAAAGATGCACAGTAGATTGAGGGCATAACCTAATGCAAGATAGCTCTAGCTTAGAAGAATAATATATCTCTACCTTAGAAATAATTATTTAATTTAAGATGGATCTAATTACATTTAATGCCCTTCCTAGGATTAAAATTGAATTTCAAACATGTACAACCCTAGCATTATGATGTCATAGTTGAGATAATTAACTTCATTCCTAAGAAAAAATCAAACTTCTAAAAATTTAAAGGCATAAACACTTTAAATCTTCTACATAGTTTTGAGTATTATCTTAATGCCTAATTATATATATTAGATACACACCAAAAGTTATAAAGCTAGAAGAAACATAAAAAACTAACTATTACCCATACAAATTCATATGAATGTTTGGAACAAGATAAGAACAAAGATTGACAATCTAGGGGAGATACCAAAAGCTCACAAATCATATATAAAGCCTTTATTCAGCTCCAAAAACAATGTTGATGCCCCAAATCTAGTCACAACAACACACAACAAAACATTTGGGAGGAAATTGCTAAAGAACAAAGGTTTGAAGCCTACCCTAGGCATTTTGAAATGCAAGGAAGGCTTGAAGGTCAAATCTAGTGGGTATGTTTGCAATGGTAGCTTATCTTAGTTCTCAAATGTGTCCCACTATACTCTATGACATAAAATGAGGTTTTTTTTAAACATGCTTTTATTTTTTATTTTTTAAAGAAAGTTGCAACCAGTTGCAAGTTGCAATCCCTTACAACAAGAAAACAAAGCATCTTATGAAATTTGAAATTGCAACCAATTACAAGTCATAGTTATCAGCACTATTTTAAAATCCATAAGAATAACACTATAGTATGGTGAGATGCAAGTCATATCCATCTATACTATTCTAAACCAAAAAATATGAATTTCAAAAATGTAACTAGCTATGATTTACAACCCATCCTAGGTGCCAAACTTTAGGAAATTGAGCTTCCAAGGTGATTGCAACTCATAATGAAGCCCATAGTGAGACTCCTAGAGATTGCCAATCACACCCTCCTACATTTTCAAGTCCAAAATAATTATTCAAAAAATATTAAGAAAAATAAAATGGAAAAAGAGGTAAATTTAAAAGATATTAGAAATAAGGAAGAAAAATTTGTGATAGAAGAATAACTAAGGAATTAGTGCTTGGTAAAAATTAAGACATTAGGTAATAACTTGAGTGAATTGTTGTTAAAAGAATAATACAAATATAGGATATTTTCATGTTTAGACATTCATGAATCATTTTTCATCAACTTATTCATGTCTTATTATATTACACCTTCCAAAAATACAGTCTTTCCTACTAATAGTAGTTGTTGATGATGGAGACTCTTTATGTATCAACATAATATCCTAATTCTATGGCTATGAACAAGAGAGAACCTTATCATCCAAAACATCTTATTACCTAATAATTATAATTTTTTTATTTCTTGCTTTTCTCTTTACTAATTAGGTGATTGACGCACTGCCATTAGAACATGGTATGTGATAATCTCATGTGGACCTATTTGAAACTGGTCCATGATCAAGTTAAATTCAATTTTGCTGAGAAAAAGAATCAGATAAGGTAATTGTCTCATTATCAAGGAAGGGTTTTTATCCAAAGTAATGTTTAATACATTGACCATTCACACACAAAAAATTAGAACTACCAAGCCTAGAAATATCAATAGTGCCATTACCTAAGACCTTAATAATCCTTAAAGGTTACTCCCATTTGGATACTAATTTTCTAGCAAAATTTTTAAGCCTCATATTAAATAATAGTACTAGATCATATTTTGAGAATAACCTCCTCAAGATATTTTTATCATGCTACATTTTCATCTATTTCTTATACAAACATTGTCTATCTAAAGTATGCATTTGATCTTCATCTAAATGGTTTAAAGCTAATACATAGGGAAAACTATGATTCTAGGTTCATTTCCAATTAACATGGCATTCAAAAGAACTTGTTTTGTATTAACAATGGAACAAGAAATTGCTTATCAAATACTAGTTCATATTGGGTAAAACCAAGAGATGACTTATATGATGTACAAATAGTCCACAATGCATTTGGCAAATAACAAGACTAATCTGTTCTATTCTTCCCTACAACTTTTTACAAAATTTTTTAATTTCCTTATTCATACTTTCAACTAAACCATTTGATCAAGGATGATAGGTAATAGCAATACAATGTGTAATTTCCATTTTATGTAGTAATTTCTCCATGATATCATTAAAAAATTGTGTGCCTTGATTACTAATTAAGATTCATGGGTGCCTAAAGCAAGGAATTAAGTCTTTTCTTAAAAACCTAACTACCATTTCAGCATCATCATATCTAGTTGCTTTTGTAAAAATCCATTTGGTAACATAATTACTGAAAACTAAAATATACTTACAAGAGTTTCTTGAAGGAAAAGGGCCCATGAAATCAATGTTCCAACAATCAAAGCACTCATACTCCACCAAGACAAGCAACAATGTCATGTATTTTCATCTTGTGAGTTCTTCGATTTGCTAGCATTGATCAAATCTCTTAAAATATTCATAATTATCTTTAAAAAAAGTAGGCTAATAAAAGCCAACATGGAGAAATTTGTATGAAGTTTTCTTTCCTACAAAGTGACCTTCACACACTCTATAATGGTTGAAAATAGTTACCTCTTGTTATTCTTGTTTTAGTAGACATCATTAGATAATCTAATCTTTGTAGATCTTATACATGAATGGATCATCCCAAATGAACCATTATGTCTTGATGAAAAATGTTTATCTTTGTTCCTTAGTTCAAGACTTTGGTAGTTTGCATATTGAAACACGATGAAAATTTTGAGGCCTTGGCATTTTAGCAAAAGGCTAGTGATTCAGACAAAGGGTCGCAACAAGGCATGGCGCAGCAAGTTCCTTTTCAGTCAAAGGTTTTTCCTACCATGCTGCATGGCACAGCACAAGAAAATTCCAGAAGACGGAGTAAAGCGATGGATGCACGGTGGAAAAACCTCCAACTTTGCAAGTTCTCTGTTTCGAAAACCTTAACCTTTTGGCAAATTACGCTGCATTATGCAACATAGCATAACATCACGTTATGCAGCATAATTTTAGAAAACAGTCCATCGTAAACATCAGGGATGACAAATGTGCAAGGCTTCAAAAAATACTTCGTTTTTCTTTAACAAGTGTGCTATTTTATGCTGGATTACATCGTGAAGCATAATTCAAGCATGGACAACGGTGGCTTAATACAAGTAGCAATAGTCTATACGACATGATATGCTCTCCAGCATGTCCTTGCGTAATCAAGAAGTAACCTGTCATCAAGTTCTTGGTTTATGATGCATTATGCTTTAGAGAGTAAGGTAGTGTGGCATCGTAAGCTTTAGCAACCACCACATCAGGTCAATGGCATTTTGTAGGTTTAGGACATGCGTCATCTAAACCGCATTTTTCTCCTAATTTTAGCCTTATAAATATGCCAACCAGAAAAGAAAAAGAAGAGAGGATGAAAAGGAGAGAGATTGATAGATTTTCTCTATGAGTAATTTGTTCCTCCATTGGCAATTATTGAGAACTTATAGTAGTGATTGACAAGAAAAATCGAAAGAGACCAGTGATAGCAAGAATATCGAAGGCAGTTGATGAGAACCTTTATTCAAAAATAGCTGATTGACAGATATTCTGCTTTAGGTTTGGCCTCTCTGTATCCAAATCTACTAGAATAAGGTAGATTGATTTTTGCTTGTTTCATCTCTACTTAGCTTTTCTTGTTATTAGTATGCGCTTCACTCAAATTGAAGTCTATTTGTAATCATTATATCTAAACATATCTTTTTGTGGATTGAATCCCAGATCTTGGGGTTCAATCATGTCCCAAACTCAATCTGTTGTCTCTTATTTATACTAATTCTGCAAATTACTCTAATCAATTACATCTTCAAAATTAAAAACGTTACAACCTCCTCAAAAAGAATCATAAAGAATTATTATTTTGTCATTCAAATATTGCAAAATTTTTACTGATCAAGTAAGTCCCTGTTTGATCAACAAGACCGTTCAGGGCACCTCGGATTCATCTTTCTCGAGCACAGCCCTCGCATGAATTTGGGGTTAGAACTGTGTACACGGACTTTCGTTCGATATTTCTAGCAACTGACACTTTCCATCATTACAGTTTTCTGGTGCTAGAAGGAGGGCCTTCATATTGGATCCACATTTTATGGGTAGTCTTGTAAGCTGTCTGTACCCATTGTTAATAAGCATAAACGTAATACCTCCGAGGTTGTTTATGGGATTGTGTGGTGTAGACTGGTCGCTTCGACAATTCCTCTAGAATCCTACAAGATAGAAAGCCCTAATTAGTACATCGATTTACCTTTGTCTTTCCGACCTTTATCTTCATAGTCATTATTTACCAATCGCGTAGAGAATGACTACATCAACTACTGCTGTTGACACTGCTAGCCTTGAGAACCCTTGGACCATGCAAGTCATGCCTCCTATGGTTGAGCAACCACTTAGTCTGATGTGACCACGCTGCTTCCTCAGGCTACAAAACAAGGAGCTTGAGGGACAGCCTCAATGCAGGGAAAGCAACAATTTCCTCTACGCTAAAATAGTAGCAAACCTACCCTTATATCCACAAGAACTTGAGGAAAAATGCGAATACAAGTTCATGTACTGCAACAGGAAGGTACTCATTCCTACGCCCAGCACTTTCATACCCCTGACAGAGCAACAAAGGTGGATCTTAGATCAAATGCTGATGGCAAAGACATTACCAGAATAGCTAGATGCCTTATTTCGTGATGAAATGCTTCACGATGGGCAAGACAATCTAGACTCTCATTCTGAAGGAGGTAGTTGTGCTAATTTCACCATGGCCCCTCCTTCCACGACATCTTGTGTGAATCCCTTGTTCATGGTCACTACACCTTTGACGTTATCTAACACCAATCGAGTCCCGCATTCACCACATTTACATTTTTTCTCCCTGACTATCTTCCATGGCAAAGGTCCATCACAGATCACTCCTCAACAGGCGCAATTACCTAATCCACCTCTTCGTGCGCCTGTGCCTACATCACCGCATGTACACGCAACACCTACATTGCAATTACCTACAATACCAACCTTTCTTCTGACTCACATGACTGGGATAGCCACCATAGCATGGTGGGCTCCCAATATGCCTCCCATTGCGCATCCTGTGCAAATGCCCCATCATCCCCATCATCAAAGCCAAGTCCCAATGGTGCAATCGACAGTGGTTGCCCCATCTACACCAACTACCAGATGGTGGATACCACAAGTGGCACCACCTACAAAGATCATTCCGATAGCACCAACTATCGGCCAAACCACTACCTTCGTTCTACCACCCAGTGTAACTCCACCAGCCATTCCACAGACAACCTCATCATCTACGGGTTTGCATCAAGCCTACTAGCTCATTCAGACCCTTATAAAGGAGGTCAAGTGCCTCAAGGCTGCTGGTTCTGACATGGTACAAGTCATGGATTTCTACCATGATGATCCTATTAGTCCAGCAGTCCCAGTCTTGTCATTGCCACCTAGGATGCCCCTTCCTCATTTCACAAAATACAATCGGGAAGGTGATCCTAACGCCCACCTTGTCACTTTTAGATCAAAGTCCTTATTTTTGTAATAATGTACGCATACTATAATCCATGTCTTTGCTATGTCCTTAACGGGTAGAGCTTTGGATTGGTATCGAGCACTTCCACAGGCCTCCAATTCAACTTTGGAAGAGCTGCTAACCTAGTTTGTGACTCGTTTCAAGTACAACTTGAAGCCATAAGTCACACTAGACTAGCTTATGGGAGTTAAACAAGACCCACTTGAGTCAGTCCAAAAGTTCATACAGCGATGGAGTGCCACCTTGAATGAAATCTGCGAACCCATCGCGGAGGCCCATCTATTGGCAATCTTCAACGGAGTAGTCAATGACTTCGTCAAGTCTAAGTTGTATTACCTTGCTCCCTATTCCCTCAGCCAAGCCTTTGCTCATACTAAGAGCATCCAAGACATGGTGGATGCTAGTAAAGATCTAGTGTGCGTGGTCTACAAGAATGCCCATAGCAAGGGTAAGGATAAAGGCAATGCCACAACAATGATAGTGGCGGAAGTTGTTGAAGGGGCCAAGAAGAAAAATAATAATAACAATAAAACAACTACAGAGCCAGCCAAACTGATAACTAGCTCAAATGGCACCAATCAAGAAGCTCCTTCTACCCCTGAAGCACCCCCAAAACCAAGGCCGAAATTTGACTATAAAGATCACTTAAATTACGCAACTCTACCTGTGAAGCCTTTAAAAATTTTGAAGTAATTATTGGGAACTGGTCACATCTGACACAAGGCGGTGTCCAAGGAGGCTCTAAAACATCACAAGCATCACTATGAGTTATTCAAGAATCCTTCCTTAGCCCAACCTAATGAATTGCCTATTCCCAAGCACTTCAAGCTAGACCGATTCTGCAACTACCACCAATTGTGTGGCTATGCCACAGACTACTATTGGGTGTTGAAGGATGACATTCAACATCTGATAGATCAAGGTGACTTGATCTTAGATAGCAGTAGCCTGACATGCCTAGAAAACTAGGCCATGCATGTGTACCAAGACCCGTTGAATGCAAATAACATAGGGTACACAATCAATGTGGTAGGGGTAGAGGGCAATAATCAGGTGCAGCCGAAGCAGCCTTTCATGTTGCGAATGCATCCTCACTCGCCCCAAACAATAGTTCCATTAACACCAATAGGAGGTGCCCTGAGGTGACCTTTCATCCTCTGAACTTAGTCTCAGAATACTTCCCGACAGCCCACTGTCATTAAAGCCGTGGCCCAGCTCGCGCCTACACCCAGGGCACCCTTAGTCATCAGGGTGAAAAAACTATCAACTGCCCCTCCTCTGTAGGGGCAGTCTTCCAAGTTAAGCCCTTTTACTATTATTTTTGATGTGGCCAAGGGCCCTCTTATCCTGGGGTTTCCCAAAACTCAACCCTCACTTTTGTACCCTTGGCCCCACTTGCTAAAAATAAAGAGGTTACACGAATGCAACTATCTCTCCCAGGCCAAAGGAAGCATAATCCTTGGCCAAATGTCACTCCTCCCCGTGAAATTTGCCTCTTAGGGCAAATGGAAGAGGAAAAGGGTGACAAGCAACCCGATCATGGGCAAGATCTCTTTGATGCCCTAGCACAAGTCAAACAAGCTCTGAAACAACATTGAGCCTTTATGACTTTATGACTTGCTCATGATGTCGCAGACACATTGTGAGGCTATGGTACGCATGCTAACGTCCATACCGGTGGACGAAAGCCTGTCGGCGGATGAAGAAGCAATCCATTTTGTTATGCTTCCCCCTGCTGCTAAAAAACCAGATCCCACCCTGTTGACCTTTTGTGACGAATCCATTAAGGAAAATCCTGAGGGTCAAGTAACAATGACACTAATGTTCATCATCATCCGGGTCGGCCAACATCGAATCCAGAGAATACATGTAGATGACGAGGCAGCCACCAATGTCATCCCTTATCCCATAGTAGATAAATTAGGCCTAATCGATCAGATCATTCCTACAATGACATCATGCCTAAAGTTGTTCAACGGGGCACAGGTGTAGGTTAAAGGGACCATCCACATCAACTTTGTGGTAGGGGACCAGTTCCCCATAGACGCTACATTTATCATGGTCAAGGAAATGCCCGGATTTAATTTGATTCTTGGGAGGTCTTCGTTAGCCCAACTGAGGGCAGTTTCATCACCCATTCATTAGGAGATCCATTTTCCTTACACAGGAGGAGAAGTGGTTATCCTCGGTGATGAATAACCCCTCAAGCTGTTAATAACATAGAGATAGAACAAGGGTCAAAAATCAAAATTCCTAAGAATCAATCCCCTACCCGAATACCCAAACAAGCTGAAACAGTGGTTGATGATAACCTAACTTGGGCTGAACTACTATTCCAAGGGGAAGACTGTAACTTGAAAGAGAAGGATCATAAATCTCCCCTTCCTTACGGGTCATTAAAGATGAACGAAATTAAGAAACAGTTACAAAGTTAGCAAGTAAACAATGTTTCCTAACTACTATGGTACCGTCATCCATTCTATTTACACTTACCGTTTATACTTCTTATGTTTACGCATGTATTTATGCTTTCCACCAGCTAGTCTCATTATGCTCATGTTTATCTTTGTGTTTAGCTTTACGTTTCTATTTTCTTTACTCCTACTAAAAAAAAGGCCTGAAATGGCCTTAAAATAGCAACCTTATCTACGCTTTACACCTAAATTACACAAAGGCATGAAATGGCCCTAAACTAACGACTTCATTTATGCGTGTCACCTAAATCAACTACGGCCTGAAATGGCCTTAATCTAGCAATTTCATTTATGCTTTGTATCTAAATCTCATTTATTCTTGGAATGCAAATCTAATTTACGCTTGGTACCTTAAACTACTCAAAAGCCCGAAACATTCATAAACTAACAATTTCATTTACGCTTTACATTTGGACAATTTAATAGTCTGTAATGGCTTCAAACTAGTAACTGCATTGATGCTATGCTCTTAAAACTAATCATAATTTATCATAACGTAAAAACCTACGATACGCTTTACATAAAGAGAAAACAACAAAAAGAACATTAAAATTAATACCGAAATTTTTTTCAAATATGTTAAAAGGAAAAAAATATTGTCTCTTGTTTCATTAAACCATAATAAAACCTGAGGCTAATTTAGCCACACTACGTATCCCCCTTGTTACCACTATCTCCTGTATCCCCTAGTTCAACTTCTACTCCAAGGAGGTCATCCTCTTAGGGGCCACCCTTTGCATGAGGGACCCCTTCATAAGGGTGGTCCTCTTTGTAAGGCCCTTTAGTACGCTCTATTTCCTGTAAACCCTCTTCATAAGGACCACCACCTTCATTAGCTTCATCCTATTCAGGAATCTCCTCAAGTCGTTCCTGCGATCAAACATGATACATATATTAACATCGTCATCAAAACTAGGTATAACAAAAATTCAATAATATTGTAACTTACCTATGATGGTCCTGCATCAGTAGCAAAGGGAACTTGTTCTAAGCCAATCCATAGATGTCGCATGATTTCGTCCTTGGTGAGCTCAGACCAAACCCTATCCCCTATATTAGTAACAACCTTGACCTTCCCCTTCTCCACAGAGTCCATCGAGGTGGTTCGAGGAAGAATGAAGGGATGGTATTCTCATCTCTAGGGAGAGTCACTTCCCTTTCTGGAGAGGCACTCACCGTCACTTGCTCCTGGAACTTCTCAAATGCCTTGGAAGCACCAATAACGTCGAGAAACAACCAAAGGGATTGGGCCTCAACGACAGAGTCCCTATAATGTTGATGATAGGTAGGGCTTTCCCATTTATAAACATGTTTATGACCCTTCTGCATCTACCCCCACTCTTGTACACTCGTACTATAATCCTTCAAGTCCTGGTTCTTCTGAGCAAGGAGGTCCATTTGCATACGTTGTTCAACCAGTTCACGGCTAGTTTCGACATTGTTCCTGAAGATAGCCTAGTAATGGGCGTAGTCAATGACAACTGTCCTCTAGTCCTCGCTTCCCATTTCCTGGGCTTGTAAAAATTCATTGTGTGATCTTAGATCCCCAACCTCATCGCGTAGAGCCACCCTCTCCTTCTTCGACCTTTGCAACCTCTTCCAGAGGTCCTCGTTTATGCTTTGACATTCCCATAAGCATCGAGTTGAGTGTAAAGCACATTCACGCATCTCATCATAAATGTTATATGGCACGATGGTCACTTCTGATGAGGGCTTGGCGGTGTTTAGATCAATAGGCTCTGACAGGTCCCATCTAAGGTGAGCTCCTAATAACATAAAAATAATAGTTAAGCATAATTAGGTAGCCTAATGCCATAGTAAAATAACCTCTACGTAATGATTGTAGCATACCAGCTTCAGGATCGATTCATATCTTGAATGATGCCTTCCATAAAGGCAACCAATCATATCTTAAACGATGCCTTCCATAAAGCGACCAATCATATCTTGAACGACGCCTTCCATAAAGGTGAATCTATCAGGAAATTTGCCCCAAGATTGAGATGCCACTACTATCAAGGGCATGCTCTGGTCACCTATTACACAGAATAAAAGGTATGACTAAGACATTACGATGACCAATACAACCTGTAGAAGCTTTCTAGGATCTACCACTATGTCGTAAAAAACAAAAATTAATTTTTCCAAGTAACAAACCACTTGCCTCGGTTAGTTCCAGCCGAAAGGACTTTTTCATCCTCCACAGCTATTTCCTCTTCACACACAGGAGGCTGTGCACTCTTCACCTTATTAACTTGAGCCTCTTCTTCCAAGACTGAGGCCCCTTCTCTGTGCTGTAAGACCATAGCCCCTGTTTCAGGGGTCAACCAGTCTACAACCTTTTACCTCGTTGTCACACAACATGGCTAGTTAACATAAGATTTCACTTTGTTTTCAACAAATGTTATGCTACATAACAGCGTCTCTACGCAAACCCTAACCATTAATACATTTTGACACTTACCACCTGGAAGATTACTCCGCTAGAATCTGATTTGCATCTTCTTCTTGACACCACCTGCTGGCTTGGTAGATCCCTTGTTCAAATGAGGCCTTTTCCATGGCATTGACAAATCCACTATCTTAGTAGCCAGGTTCTTTCCCCTTGACACATCATCGGTGTAAGAGGGGGGTGCTCGACCCACACTGTCTTGTCCCCATGTTTGAGGTGCCACCATACTTCTAGTTGTTACAGACAACGACTCCCTGATCCCCTCAAGAGGGTCTTGCAACCGGATAGTGCCAAAAATATGGGAAATCCATGGTTTGGAAATCTGGCTATGATCTTGTTGCACCTAGACCCCATTCTTTTGGACCACCAAAAATTTGGCAAAATGCACGTTGAAATGGGTTTCAAGCTTCTGGCGAAGCCTGACCATCTCAACGCGCAAGCCTTTGGCAAAATAGCTCGCCCAATTGAATTATGTCCCCTCCTCTAAGACCTCTCACATAATTCAAGCCTACTCAATGCTGAGGAATCTCCCTTGTGAGAGTGTCTTGGGAAAGGCCTAGGCCTGAAAAAGGGGGTAAATGGTATTGGCCACCTCCAACTTAATCCTATCACCAGGGATCCCCTTAGCTTCTCTCTAAACTCCCAGCCACTCCTCTATCTCTTTCTGGAGCTTGGAGCTTCTCTTCAACTTTTCATCTATAGTAAAATCATCGGAGGGGACCCCAAAGACATCGGCAAATAGCTGAGTGTCAATGTCAAAATTTACACGCACAATACATATGCATATGCAGAGATGCTTGGCTTCCTCGGTAAAGGAGTTGACTAGGGTCAATATTTCACCTGCAATGGCATCAGGGGTTATGGCCAAGAAAAGGTCCATCATTCCAGCCTCCTAAATGTTATTGATTACTATAATTGGGACTACTCTATGGCCGAGCCAACGTTGTGCCTCCTTTATATCACCATAACGGAAGAAGAGACTATTGGCCTCACAACCGGAAGTCATGATCATAATCTCCCATGATTCCCTGACTATTAATAGGAAACCACAGTTAAACTGAGACGATTTCACATCATCATCATACATTAATAAACATTGATACAATTCATCATTACGAAAAAGCTTATTAGGCTCGAAAGGTAAGGGAAATGGAGGGATTTTCCTTTGCACATCTGCAACGGTAAGGGGAGGGTCCAAAGTCCACTCCCTATCCAGCCATCTAAGTTTCTTGCACCTAGAAAAGAAGTCAACATAATGGGTAGGGTATTCTAGGATCTTGAATGCCAGATGTTCAATGACGGTAGCCCGCATGTTGCTGATAGAGGTAAACTACCCTATAGCCCTCTCGGCCAGCGACAATGTATCATTATTGCACATAAGACCGCTTTCATTGATAAAAAACCTATGCCAGGGAATACAAACAACTCTTTACGCTTAATACACATCTAAATAGTAGTTAGCATTACAATATTGCGAAGTATAATGAAACTTACCCACCTACGTAATACACGGTACTAGGTGGATTTTGGAAATAGGTTGTGGGATGATGGGCAATGAACAGAGTGTTATAGGCATGATAATAGTTAAACCTGGGCATTTCCCAGATCCAGTTTAAATGTATTAAACCCCTGACATTCTGTTCGCGGTCTTGCACCTGCACAATTTCAATCACGTTTTCTGACAGAAATGCTAAGACGCTCTGTGTTGAACCGACCAATAACATCTCTAAAATAGTAGCAGCTCCATCACTTGGTAGATGCGACCAGATGATTACGCTGTAATTGTGAAGCAAAAATTGTAAAAAATCCTGCTCACCTCTTTGGAACCACACTGCCTCCTCCTTTAGACAAGCATGATGAGGAGGAACATTGGCCATGGGGACATGAACGCAACACAGAACATTCATGATGTCCAAAAAGATTAGGATCGGCTTTAGCATGATACTGTATGATAAAAATGTATTACTGTTAGACAAAATCCAGACATCAATATTCGTTACGCCACACTAGGGCTCGCACAATTCCTAGAAAGTTACAGCGTATACTGGAGGTGCATAGTCAAAACTGCCTAAACCTTTGTAACAGCTTAAGGTCCATCTCTAACAATGGCGATGAAAGAAAATACTGTGTATTACTCTAGCGTAATATATAATTATTACAAAACTCTGATTACATTACATCTACACGCTATACATTATCTTTGAACAACATTATTCTATATCACCTAAACCCTCATAACAATAGTTCAGTTCGTACAAATAGACATTAACGCCCAAAAAAACATAAGAACACAAAATATACAAACCACGATGTTGCAACAAACATGACAATAGTGTAAAATGATGGACAGCAACTTACCGGTTAAGTGGAGTAACTTCCAGAGCTTCTACTCTAGCTTGTGAAACCTGTTGCAAACTCTCCTGCATCTCGTCAATCCTGGCCAACTTAGAGCTCTTTCCTTTTACCTTGGGTGCCATTGTTGCAAAGGTCACAATTGAACAAAGTCCTCATAAAATTTTCTTCTCACGCCTTGCTCACTCTCTCTTATCACTATAACTAGGTCCAAATTTGCAATATCGGTAACCTGTTTTGAGTATGAACCACTAGTTTATAAAAAAAATGCTCAAAACCAACTGATTCTTTCTACCCAATCGACGTGGAACTTTCCCAAAACATGGGTGTCAGTATGACATAAAATGCGAAGATCTTGGCATTAATGTTGTAGATATCATGCGAGTTACGGTCCGAAATGACCCTAAACTAACGGATAGCTTATCACCTCGTAATTCTGCCTCATTAACTACAGTTTGTGCGAAATTCAAATCCAACCATTTCAACATGCTAGACGTGCCATATTGCACCTTTCATCTCATTTCATACACTAGCGTCTAGGAAGCTTAGCTTGGAATTTCTTTTTACAAACTATGCGTATATGTAACAGTCCACTAAGAGCTTAAACTAGAAACTTCTTTAACACATAATTTTGACACAGGAAGAAAAAAATTTGATCATTTAATAGATTGGTGAAAAAACGATGTAAAAACTTCCATTTTTGGTGATTTTGCAAGGCCACTCACAAATGGATGTAGCTTTATCCACATCCTTAGCCTTAACAGGGCCACATGGGAAGATCATTAGACAGTACAATCACATGCTAGTAGGAACAAACCTTTCCCTTTATGACGCAACCATAGAAACATTGGAAACATCCCAGACTGTCCAGAATATCTGGCCCGAACACTCGACTTGGAGGCTAGTGATGTAACTAAGGACCCTCTCAGTGAGGTCCCTGTGGTTACACACAAGGGTGAAAATAAAACTCTTAGGGTTAGTTTCCTTCTAGACAAATAGATGCAAAGTGACATAACTCAAGTGCTCCAAAACAACGCTACTATATTCACGTGGTCATATGAAGACATGTCAGGTTTAAACCCAAGATTAATACAACACAACATAATCTTAGACCCATGCATGAAACCAATTAGATAGAAGACACGAAAGATTAAGCCAAAAATTGTGCTAGTGGTGCATGATGAAATCACCAAGCTATACCAAGCTGGTTTCATTCGCGTAGTTGATTACTTAGACTAGGTGTCCAACATTGTAGTTGTCTCTAAGAAAATGGGAGGCATATGCATCTGCATAGACTTCTGGGATTTGAACAAAGCTACGATTAAGGACAATTTCCCGTTACCGAGTATCGACCAACTAATCGACACAACAGCTGGTCATGCACTCCTATCCTTATGGATGGTTTTCCAAGTTATAATCAAATTCGTATCAACCCAGAGCACCAATTGACCACAACATTCATGATGCCCTGGGGGACCTTCTATTACACAATGATGCCTTTCAAGAAAAAAATTTCGGAGCAACGTACCAACGAGCCATGACATACATCTTTAACGATTATTTCTTAGGGAGATTGAACGACTATGTAGATGACATAGCTGTCAAGTCTATAAAGTCAGAAGATCATTCAGAAGACCTGTAGTTAGTCCTTAAACGATGTCTCAAACATGACTTACAGCTCAACCTAAAGAAATGCGTATTCGGAGTCAAAACCAGACACATGTTGGGGTTTGTAGTGTCAAAGACTAGCATCCGAGTCGACCCCGATAAGTTTAAGGTCATCATCAATTTAACTCCACCAACAAATCTCAAGGAACTACGTGGGTTATAGGGTAGGCTTCAGTTCATCAGGCGGTTCATTTCAAAGTTAATAGATAAATTGCACCCCATGCAACATCTTCTGAAGAAGGGTGTCAATTTTGAATGGACCGATAACTTCCAGTGTGCATTTGACAATTTAAAAGAAGAGCTGCAAAACTTACCAACGATTTTCCTACCACAAAGGGATCAAACTTTCTACATTTATCTAGCTAACTCAAACATGTCTATAGCTGCATTACTTTGCTAGAAAAGGAACGATGGGTCAGAAGCCCCTATCTATTACCTCAGTCATGCTCTATTCATGTATGAAACAAGGTACAAAGAAGTAGAGTGTAACTATTTGACATTAGTTTTCACACTTAAAAAATGTAGGCATTATCTTTTCTGTAGTCAAGTCAACATAATTTGTAAAAGTAATGTTCTGTGGGATATCTCCAACAATTTGTATGAAAGTACTAGGATAGCTCGTTGGAAAGCTATCATAGTCAAGTTTGATTTCCATTATGTTAGCCAATCATCCACCAAAGGTCAGGCCATAGTTGACTAGTTAGTAACATCAACGATTAACGATCAAGCTACAATAGAGCCAAAATTTCCAAATGAACATGTACATAGTTTAAGCCCTGTGCCAATAGGCCTTGAAGCGACATTATTTTTTGACGAAGCTTCAACGACTAGAGGTGGTAGTGCCACTGCCATTATTATGCTCTCCTAAGGATGTGCATCCATCGACTTACCACCTGACCTTCCCTTATACGAACATGGCAGAGTATGAGGGGCTCCTCAGAGGGTTGTTGATGACCAAAGAGCTCAATGTTCAACACCTAGAAATCCAAGGTAATTCAATGCTGGTAATCAATCAAATCATAGGAGTCTACACCTATAAGGTTGTGCAGCTATAGCCCTACTGTGATATGGCTAAAGAGCTCCTGAAACAATTTGTGACAACCGATGCCCAACACGTGTCATGCAACGAAAATGTTGTTGCCGATGCATTGGCAACACTCGTACTAAACATGCCACCACACTTGTTTGCCACTTGGCCCACTTTAATGATAGAATGTATAGAGCCTATCATTCAAGTGGTACAGATTTCTTTATTAAACGTGGAAGGAACGTCAGAATGGTATGACAACATTAAAACTTACCTTCTGTAGGGCGAACCACTGCAAGAGCTAACACATGTGAAAAAAGATGTCGTGCATAAGCGCGCTAGGAAATATGTCATCCTTGGAGATAGTACTCTCTATACACACTCCTTTGATGGGGTATTACTTACCTACGTTAATAGTGACCAAGCACAATGAATAGTTAACAAAGTCCACGAAGGGCTATGTGCAGGACACGTAGCCCCAAGGGCAATGACTGCTAAAATCATACGCTTAGGGTACTATTGGCCGTACATGGAAAAAGACTACCTTGCCAAGGTTAAGATGTGTGATACATGCTAGCATTACACAAATCTAATACATATGTCACCAACTGAGTTACATACTACCCAAATTACTTGGCCATTCTAACGATGGGGATTGGACATCATAGGTCCCATCGCACCTAAATCTTCCACAGGTCATAGCTTCATTTTCACCACCACTGAGTATTTTACAAAGTGGGTTGAGGCTATCCTCCTATAAAAGATTACATCTAGATAGGTTTTCCATTTCATCTTAGACAATATTGTAACCATATTTAGACTCCCTATGACTATTGTGACTGACAACAGACCACAATTTAGTAGCACAAAAACCAAATCTTTTTACATATAATCTTAGTATTAAGCAATATTTTTCTTCACCTTATTACCTGCAAGCAAATGGTTAAGCAGAAGCCACAAACAATGTAATCATCAACCTTCTTAAGAAGATGCTCAACAATAGCAAGAAACAATGGCATGAAAAAATCCTCTATGTGCTATGGGTGTATCGTACAATGTGCAAAACAACCACAGACAGGACACCCTTCAGCCTGGTCTACAGATCTGAAGTAGTGTTGCCCTTGGATTTACAGGTTCCCTCATTGTGAATGGTCCTATCTACACTTATAAATGAGACTCAACACAATGAGTCTAGAATCATGAATTTAGACTCAGTGAAGAAGAAACATGTCCAAATGTTGACACCATCGAAAAATATCAGGATAAAAAGAGACATAAGCATCGGCACAACCTGCATCAATGACTGATCGAGAAAGGAGACTTAGTTCTCAAGGCCATTCATGAACCAGTAGGCAAGTTCTCTACAAACTGGGAAGGCCTTTTCCTGGTCATTCATGCATACAGCAATGGAGCATTCAAGTTAGCAGATATCGATGGCAACGAGTTACCAAATCCAGTAAATCATCTGTATTTGAAGCAGTATTACATCTGAACATTGACTCGGCTCAAAATTAGGTAACAATCATCTGCTAAAATGTAAAACTGGAAAAGTTGTACAAGTTTGCTATGACATAAAATTAGCAGCTCTTGTAGACATTCACCAAAATGCTAAACTAGAAAAGTTTCCGACCGTCCGCCATGACATGAAACTGGCAAGGTAAGCACACATCTGCTAAGATGCTAAATCAGCATAGACTTGTCCCTGGTTTATGACATAAAACTGACACCCACAACATAGTCTACTAGGATAATAAACTAACCCTTCCACCATCCACTATGATGTAAAACTAGCAGATTTCAGTCTGCCTAGACGCTAAACCATGACCACGATCTATTGAGACTTAAAACTAGCAACAATGGTCAACCAGGTCCCAAAACTGGAATCTATCAACAAGTCATCCATGAAGCAAGCGAGCATGATCATTCTTGCACTGCATCCCTACCAGATGGAGTGGGTAAGATGTTGGAACAGATGCAACATCGTTACCCCATTGGCATCCTACTGATTCCTTGGACATGCTGAAAGGCATACTACTGACCCCTCAGAGATGTTGCTATGATAGTCACTTCATAATTTTAGCTCCTAGGATCAACTTCACCGCTTGGGGCCTTGAAGAAACTATGGCCACCCATGGTCTCAGCGGCCTCCATCCATCGCTATCGCCAGATTCTAGCTTAGCAGATTCATTTGACATGTTCTTTGCATAGTCCTTCGAGCAAGATGAATCTAGCTGTCAACGGCAACTTCAAGAACCACAGCATCAACATTGAGACCCTTGCTCTGGGCCCCTCTTTCGTGGTCTCCATCCACCTTTTTGCCTTGGATAGTGCTTGCTTCAATAGCCTCCCTCCTTAGTGATCAAGACATTTATTTCTGGCTTTCTATTCTATGTTGTGTTTTGTAGGTTACTTGTTACGATGGCGTTGATCGAGAATACTTCCATTGGAAGGTGAGGTGTTATGGTGTTTTGAGGTGGCTACTTAGACTAGCCTGGTCACTTGGAAGTGTAAACCCTAGCTCTCCCTCCATCAGGTACCTTACCTTGTTTTTCCCCTTTCCTTAATCTTACAATTGTCCCCTCCTTCTTCTCCACTTATACAAAATGTGAGCATTAATTCGATCCATTTTCATTATCATGCCTTCAAACTGGCGTAACACAGCTTTCCTTGTGGCATGCAATCTGCATTTTTCAAAAAAAGGGGGTGGGGGGTTTGGCAAAATGGATGTAAAACAACTCGTCTAGGCCATACAGGTGTAACACAACTCACCCTTGCAAGCCCTTCATATGTAGTATAACGGCGTAACCTTTCATAAACACATTAGCAAAAGGACGTAATGACTTGTTCAGAGAAGCTTCATGTTCATGTGTTTGAGTCTTCCTTGAACCTACCATCTCTAACTCCTGTAAGATCCCTTCTATACCTTATGGCTCTCCATCCCCACACTTCTAAGTTTGACAGAACAACATTTGAGTAGTCTCCGATAGACACTATTGATGCTTTTTCCTTTCCGGTGTTTCGTATTCTTTATCAACGTCTTTCAAGCAAGCCCTCTAAATGTCAACAAAGAGGGGTCATTCAAACACCATGAAAATTTTGAGGCCTCGGTGGTTCAGCAAAAGGCTAGTGATTCAAACAAAGGGTCGCAATAAGGCATGGCGCAGTAAGTTCTTTTTTAGTCAAAGGTTTGTCCCGCCACGCTGTGCGGTACAGCATAAGAAAATTTCAAAATATGGAGCAAAGCGATGGATGCAAGGTGGAAAAACCTCCAACTTTGCAAGTTCTCTATTTCAAAAACCTTAACTTTTTGGCAAATTATGTTGCATTACGCAACATAGCATAACATCGCATTATGCAGCGTAATGTCAGAAAATAGTATGCCGCAAACATCAGGGATGAAAAATGTTCAAGGCTTCAACAAATACTTCATTTTTCTTTAACAAGTGCACTATTTTACACTATTTTCTTTAACAAGGCTTCACAGCGTAATCTAGCACAACACAACATAATTCAAGCATGGAGAATGGTGGCTTAATATGAGTAGCAGCAGTCTGTACGATGTAATACGCTCTCCAACGTGTCATTGCATGATCAAGAAGTAACCTATTGCCAAATTCTAGGTTTACGATGCATTACGCTTTAGAGCGTAAGGTAGTGTGGCATCGTAAGCTTCAGCAATCACCACATCAGGTCAACGACATTTTGTAGGTTCAGGACACACGTCATCTAAACCGCATTTTTCTCCTAATTTTAGCCTTATAAATATGCCAACTGAAAAAGAAAAAGAAGAGAGGACGAAAAGGAGAGAGATTGACAGATTTTCTCTACAAGCAATTTGTTCCTCCATTGGCAATTATTGAAAACCTCTAGCAGTGATTAACAAGAAAAACTGAAAGAGACCAGTGATAGCAAGAATATCGAAGGCAGTTGACGAGAACCTTTTTTCAGAAATAGCTGATTGATAGATATTCTACTTTAGGTTTGGCCTCTCTATATCCAAATCTACTAGAACAAGGTAGATTGGTTTTTGATTGTTTCATCTCTACTTAGCTTTTCTTGTTGTCAGTATGCACTTTGCTCAAATCAAAGTCTATTTGTAATTATTTTACCTAAACATATCTTTTGTGGATTGAATCCTAGATCTTGGGGTTCGATCACGTCCCAAACTTGATTTGTTGTCTCTTATTTATACTAATTCTGTGAATTTCTCTAATCAATTACGTCTTCTCCCAATTATCTCCAAAATTAACAACGTTACAACCTCCTCGAAAAGAATCGTAAAGAATCATTATTCAATCATTCAAGTAAGTACCTGTCTAATCGACAAGACTATTTAGGGCACCTCAAATTCGTCTTTCTCTAGCACGGCCCTCGCATGAATCCGGGTTAGAACTATGTACATGGAATTTCATTCAGTATTTCCAGTGACCGACGTTTTCTATCGCTACACATATAGCTAAATAATTAGCAATATTTGTGTACCAAGGATCTGGAACCTTAGGAATAACAACTTTAGTCCAACAAGCAAAAAATTACACATCTGGAAATGAATCATTAAATGTGTGAGATGTCACCGAATCCACATTATGCTCTAATCTAGACAAATAATCTACCACTTAATTTTCAAATTCCTTCTTATCACAAATCATCAAATCAAATTCTTGTAGCAAAAGATACCAACAAATTAGTTTTGGAATTTTAGATTGTTTATTATTGTAATGTCCTTGTTCCCAAATTGTGTTGTTGCATGATGAAGAAGGTGCCTCTTCATAACAAGTATTATCGTTGGTGCAACAAGACCTAAAAAAGTGTGTTGTAATTAAGAATCAAAATGGCCATTGTAATAACAATCGTGTCTCTTGAGATGATCTTTGGGGTTTGACCTAAGGCATTTATGTTGGGCTTAGAGGTCGTGCCAGCATGGAGTGGTGGAGCTGATAAAGGTAAGTCACTAGGTGAAGTAAAATAGGAAGTGAACTGGCCATCCCTTATGGCTAGTAATAGGCCTAACTATGGTACATTGTATTTTATATTGTTGGAGCTCCTTTTATTTTTTTAATGTTCTTCAATTATTTCTTTGTTTTTGTATTCTATTTAATAGAAGGCTCTACAATTATTTTTTTAGTATTTCATCTTATATTTTGGTTGTAATAAAAATTCTAGGTTTTCAATGCTATATCAAGTTTAATCAATTTTTATTATACTATTAATTATAATGTTTAAATTTTTTTTTATAGCTCTAAGAGTTTTGGTTTTGAAGAAAGAATGAGTGTGGAATTTGCATTGTTAGATTGTTTTAATTTTTTGGATTTTTTAATCTTTTATTCATTTGTATTTATAAATTTTCAATTTTTTAATTTTAAAATATTAAGTAAATTTTGAAGTCTCATCTTTCATTTTCAAGTTTCATGATCTAATTTTTAGATATTTGATTTTGTTTTCTAGGTTTAGGTTTTATATTTTTGTTGAATAATAAATTGGTCAACTATGTCAATGTAGCCTAGGATGCATCAATGTGATTTTTATTCTTGCCTATGTAAATACATGCACCTACAATATTAATAACACCTTTTGATCATTTTCTTAGCTAGAATTTTGTAGTTTTACACTATATATGTTAGAAAGTTTTCCTCTAAATGCCCATAGCATAGATTAAATAGATTGTATAGAGTTTTATTCAAGTACATTATATACTATTAAAAAATTGAGATTTATTTCCTTCATTGTAGTACTTAGATTAGCATTTTAATTTACTTTCTTGCACTTAATCATTAATGTACATTTACTTTTTCATGTTATTAGTTAAATATTTTATTATTTAGCACTTAAGTAAATACATATGAGCACAACCACTTCATGCATAACATACTAACATTTGTTAATTCTAGTAATAAACACATGGTAATCCAATAATATTAGTACATGTTCAAGATATGCATGGAAAGTTCAAAATGTATGCACTATGCTTTCACTAGTGATGATTCACTATTGGCTACATCAATGAGGCCTCATCAACTAGGCCCCATCGACTAAGCCCTATCAATGTAGCCCTATTGATGCATCGTTTCATGCATTGACTTCATGCATTAACATAACCCAATCAACACAAGGTCCATTTTTTCTTATAAATATGCACTCACTAGCCACATTTATGGCATTAGTCAATCATAGTGTAGCAAAAATCTTGCAGTTTTTCCATTTGAGAGTTAGAGTATTTTCCCGAGTGCCCATAGCAAGAGTGATTGAGCATATGAATCTTTATTCAAGCACTATTGTACTTCAGCATGACAATGTGTGCAACAATAAAGATGAAATTCTTGATAAAACTTCCATCATTATAGATAGTTTAAATGTCTCATTTATGCAATTAATATTTTTAGTTATTTATTCAATGTTTTCTAGTAATTAAGCTAATTAGGTAAGTAAGTGAGATAAGCTAGATAGATTAAATACATAAGTACGATTTCTTTGAGTGTAACACGTATTTTCTTGGTAATCCCATTAGATTTATTCCTTGGTGCAATTAGTAGTATAGCACTTAGTAACCCAGCAGTGGATACATGGGTTTAGGATGTGTACGACAACTGGGACCAGATACTTATGTTAGGACTAATTGAATAGTAGTTAGCTTATTAGATTAAAAATAGCTATTAAATTACTTTATTCTTCATCTTGTTTATTTTAAGCACCAAAACCATAAAACATAAAATGATAAAAATCATATGCCTTGATTACACTTAACCATACCTTTGAGATTCAGAAGTGTAATTGGGAAGATAACAAAAAACCTTAGGGCAAGGTTCACTACCTAGAAGACTTGTGCATTGGACACTATAGAGTCCATGGAATTTAATTGGATAACACATGAATACTTTGTGATTTGTATGGTTGGGCATAGGGGTACCTCGATTGCTCATCATTAGCAATGTTGCAGCAGACTCTTTTTGTTGAAACATGCACTATCTAGGATTAGTGAACATAATTAATCCCATTGGACAAACTCAAGGTCAACATTAACCTCACACAACATATAATTACAAGAACACACTAATATTTTATTTGTTGAAAAATGTCTTCTTCTCACAAGCTTGAAGATGTTAAACTGTTGTCCCATAGGAGTGCAAAGTGGTATATACTCATCTCAATAAGTATGTACTAGACTTCACCTTCATCCTATACTAGGATGAGTAGTTGTGATGGTGTGACATGGAGGGCAACATCATAATGCCACCTAATCAATCTATGCTTAGGATGATATTTCAAACCCTTAAGAAGTTAATCATCTTGGATCTTCAAGAGGAATACATTATGAATGATTATGACACTAGGAACTATCATCCCACTGAAACACAACGCAAGCAAGATCAAAATTAGGAGAAGCACTGTGAGTTTGTAAAGGGGAAACACTTCACTAATCCCTTGTTCCTATTAAATCAAACTAATAGTGACGATCCTCCCTCTGGGGGTTCTCAACATGAAGATTCTCCACCGCCTATTATTGGTGATGAGGGTGTGCCCCTAAAAATGTGATCTAATATTAATAAACCAAGTTCATAAAAATGTGATAGTCAAAGTAAGGACTTGGGAAAACATCATGATGGCAAGGGATCTAAGGATGGTAGTGATAATGAGAGAAGAGGTGGTGGCAAATACTGCAGTGGTGGTTGTCCACCTTACTCTTCATCCTCTTCATCTAATTCCAAACATTCCTCTTTATCTACTAGTTTTAATAGAAACTACCATAGAAATAATCATGATGAAGTTGATCAATAAGATAAAAATGACCATATATATCACCAAGAACATAGGGGTGGCATAAACCATCATCGGTACTCTCAATGCAATGATGATGAAGAACCCCTATTGGTAACTCAAACCATGCTTAACATTGTAGAGATAGCTAATATGGCAACTAGGCATGTGAAAGATAGTCGGATCAAGCACCTAGATATGAATAATATTCCAATATTTAAGGGGGGATACAACTTTGATCTATAGACACATTTACAAGCTTTCCACGATGCTTATGCCTTGCAAAACATTGAAAATAATTGGCATAAACTCAAGCTCCTCCCTAGGATACCCATTTAGGAAGCAAAAAGCTAGTACTAGTCCTTAGAGCTAGAATCTATCCATCGATGGAGTACAATGTTAGAGCTATTTAATGAAAAATACTAGACATACTCTAGAGTGTCCAATCTAAGAAGGAAAATCCAAGGCTAGAAATAGGGAACATATGAATCCTTGGATGCTACCATGAGAAGACATTATTCTTTCTTACACCAATGCCCTGGCCATGGTTATTCTCAAAGGGAACAAATCCCCCACATCATAGATGGACTCAAAGCAAAAAATAGAAGAGCTCTTGGGATTTTTGCCCAAGGGAGACTATCTGAACTAAGAGCTCATCAAATCCAAAGGCTGATAAAGTAGGTAGCAAAAGAAGAATATGAATTGCAAAAAAGGGAAAGTGCATAAGCATATAATAGGAACCCTTCCATCAGGAAAAGGGAGGTTCAATTCTATGATGAGAATGAGTCACCACTTGATGAAGTAGTGAATAAGAAAACTTTGCCTATTGAAAAACTTGTTTCTAACATTTCAAAAAAGGTTGGTAAATTATGGGACTCTTTAAATGAAAAGTTTCAAACTACTATGAAAATTACTAAAGCATCCAAAGAATAAAATAGTGATTGTAATCGCACAAGATGGAAAGAAGCTAAACATGCCTACCAGAGAGGTAAGGGCAAAGCTACTATAGTAGAGGAAGTTATGGAGATAGACTTTGATGATGATACTAGTTGTGACATTTGTCAATATGAACATCCCTTTAGATGTGTTCCTATGATGTCACAATTACAAGAGTCTGGGGTGTACACATTGAATCCTTAACTAGCACATAGGCAAGCACCCAAATAATTACCTTATCATTAAGGTAATCCAAAGTAGTGTCATCATCAACAACAAGCTTATTATCCAAGTGAATCTCCACCACAACCATATGAGTAATATCAATAGTGGTACTAACCATGATCAGGGGGAATGCCACCACCAAGGTAGCAATACCCTTATAGTCAACTATATATGTATGGATACTATGTTCAATATCTTGTTTCTCCATAAATCTTAGCAAGCCACACCTCATTCCAACATCACTATTACCCTCTAGAGTACCATTGAACTCATTCATCATCTACTCAAGGGGAGCACCCATACCCTTACCATCCTTTGCATCAGTTTACACACATCTCTCCATCCTCTACCTAGTTACCTCCTACTCCATCTATGCCGGGTGAAATTCCCCCATAGCTGCAGCAATGAAATGCTACAAGAATTGTGAATTTATAACCAGCCTTCCAATCAAGTGGTTTGGATAATCGATCCAGAAAATAATCCTTTTTTTGCCCTAATAGTCCTCCCAAACCCTCACAACCTAATGCAGCTTGTCATCTTGCATCTCCAACATCCTCATCATCTACATCAAATATATTCAAGAGACCTTCAAACCAAAAACCATCTTAGATCTACACTATGATGCTAACTCATGTTGTTTCTGATTAGATCAATGTTGGGAATCTTCACACGAAAAGATCTAACTTAGAAAGTTCTCTTATTTACTTACAGATCACTAGATATGAGTCATGCAAGGCTTTTCTTAACTTTGATTTTGGTATCAATCTCATATCTCATGACATGTACATGGCATAAAACCTACCACCTCTTAAGAATAGAAATATCCATTTAGAATTGGCATACCAATCAATTACTATTTCTTTGGAATTAGTGGAGGACATTGTGACCATAATTTGTGGGTTTTCACATCTGACTAATTTTCTAATGATTAAGATCAAGAATTGCAAAGGTGACTTCCCCATCATTATGGAAAGGATATGGTTAAGCAAGGTCAATGCATGAATGGGCCATAAGGAACCACTCCTTGGAAATCTCTAAGGAAAATAAATTTGGATGATTAGAGAAGAAGTGTGTTCCATGCATTGTGTGTAATGATAACAGGTGCAATTGCATGAAACAAATCTAGTCTATTAAAAGTACATTCATCAAACATGCAATAATGTGCACAAGAAATAGATATCCAAAGGTGTCTTTATGCAGTAGCCACAAAATAGGAGGAAACCTAATGACTCATAGCTAACTCTAATAGCAGCACATTATGCATGGAACCAACTGAGAGCCTAACATGTGCTTATGTCAAAGACATGGATGAACTTGAGCAAGGTCATCACTAATTCTTTAATGATGAAATCTATTGAGGAGAGTTGAAAATCCCTAATAACTTCAAGAAGGAGCTCCTACAGTTAAAACTCTACCAGCTGGCATCGAGTATGCATTTTTAAATAATGGGAAGCTAGTCATAGTTAATGCAAATCTTGCTCCTAAACAAAAAGATAAGCTATTATAGGTCATCAAAAAATGGCAACAACCTTTCCTTGGTCATATCATAAGTTGACTAGAATTGATCCAAGGATATACCAGCATCACATTTACTCAAACTTGACTACGAAGCCTAGGAGGCGACTATAGAGGTGACCAAATTCCAAATTGAAGCAGATAGTCAAGGAGGAAATAGAAAAACTCCTCAAGGTGGGGTTAATTTATCCCATCAAGGATAGTGAGTGGGTTAGCCCACTCATAATTTTGCCAAAGATAGATGTCAAGTGGTAAGTCTACATCAACTTTAGGCTATTGAATATGACAACATTTAAAGATAATTTTCCATTGTCATTTATGAACCAAGTGTTGGAAACTATCTCTGGGCATTGCTAGATAACATTCAGAAGTTCCTAGGGGACTTTTTCATATTGTAAGATGTTGTTTGGTCTACGTAATATCCCTACAACATTTCAATGCCTGGTCCTTAGTATTTTCCAATAACATATTGGTAGTAGGATAGAAGTCTTTATGGATGATCCTTAAATAGTCTTCAAAGTGATCTAGGGCTACATTTGAGCAAGCCCTGGATCACCTTGAATAGGTTCTAAAAATATGTGTTGAAACAAACCTTAGGCTCAATTGGTAGAAAAGCCATCTAATGTCCTAGGAGGGCAGTGTATTGCGACACTAAATTTCACAAAAAGGGATTGAGGTAGACCCTAAAAAGATAAGCATCATCAAAGGAATTACATGCCAACTAGAGATAATTAAAGATGTCTGATCATTCCTTGGATACACTAGCTACTATCACTGATTTATAGAGAATTTCTCTAAGATCACAAAGCCATTGGTTGAGCGTACAATGAAAGATACCCCATTCATTTATACTAAGGAGTGTGAACATACAATGTAATAATTAAGGAACAAACTTGTAGAAACTCCAATTCTATGGGCACCATACTACTCTAGACCATTTTCTATCTTGACAAATGCATCTAATTATGCTTTGGGAGTCATGCTTATGTAGTTGGATGATAACAAATATCCATACTACATCCACTATTCAAGTTAAAGCATTATGGGTAAAACACCATAAATTTTCAAGGCATTCTTGCTTCACCGGGTCCTTGGAATTCAAGTAGCATCATGGTAGTTCTTTAGGAGATGGATGTTCTCAGTTTAGACTATCTAGTTTGGCAAATTTTCTACTTTCGATGTTGACAGGCCTAACGGACTCTTCGGCCTACCCACTTGCATAGTTCATCCAGCTGACAGTCTACTCAGAAGCGATATGTGGCATTGTTAACAGTGCTTAGGCTATGCAAAAATAGTTCGGCAAGTTTTCTAGTCAAGAAGGTTGCAACGCTATGTAGCATAGCAAGCCTCAGAAAATAGTTGCAAGATGAAGTGCCATGATATGCTACTCTATGCAACGTAGCATAGCATAGCAAGAGCAAGACAAAAAGACCCAGCTCGCTTAGTGATTTCGAATGCACCTAGCAAGCACATCCATCCTTTCAAAACTAGTTTCTTTGCTCAACTTCAAGTCTTTTAGCAAAAATCCTCTTACTAGAAAAGTAGCAGATCAGACAAAAAGTAGGCTTTGTAGGCTGCTACGCTATGCTACACTACGTAGTATAGCACAACGTACCAATGATGCAAGAACGACGAAGGATGTCTCAGAATGTAGGATCAGCATGTTCATAAGCTTAATGTTGCATAAGAGAAAATGCCACAAATTGAAAACATGATCTTCAAGTAAGCGTTCATAGTGAAAATCAAAGTTAAGGCCAATCTCTACACTATGATACGCTATGTAGCATAGCATAGCATAGCAAACATGCAGAGCTAGCCAAAGCATTTGAAAGGCCTTCGACAATTGCAATTAGCTCTACGTAGATTTTTTCCATAGACTGGTGGATATGCTATGCTACGCTACATAGCATAGCACAATGTAGTAGGTGGTTGGGTGTAGCATAGCGTAGCAAGCACCTATGCTACGCTAACATGAATACGCTCTACAGTGTAGCATAGTGTAGCAGGCAGCTATGCTACATCGGTGTGCTTCACTCCTTCTTATGTGCATTGATGGCACACCTAATCCCAATGCCTCCAATTTTGATAGCGTAATTGTAGTGTAGTAGGCTCATCAATCAACTTTGCATCCCCATGCAACATAGACACATCAACATCTAGCAAGTCTAGGACACATGACGTCCAAACCGCATCTTTCACATGGTACTAGTCCTATAAATACCCCAACGAGCGAAGTTCAAAGGGTTGAAAAATTTGGAAAGCTTGGGAAAAAAACTATGGTTGGTAATTATGAGTAGCTTTGAGCATTTTTGGCATTTTTTGTTGGCAAGCTAATTGGAAAACCTGTTAGCAAAGCATTTTGCATCCCTTGTTTTGCATCCTGTTAATTTTTTTCGATTGCCTTTGTAGCATTTCACATTGTTAGCCCTTAAGTCCACATTTGAGCATATGATTGGCTTGTTTTGAATGTTTTTTATTACTTTTAGGATCTCTGTGCTTCCTAGCGTCACACAACTGATTGTATCCACTTTGAAAAAGTAAAGTTATAATCTTGAAGTGATGCATTTTCTAACCTTGGTTTACTTTATTGTCTTGCTTATCACTGCATTTTACATCATTTTCATTCCCTCACATATAATAATCTATATTTTATGCTATAAATGTTGTTTTCACATTACATGTTTGCAAAAGGTTTAGTGACACAGATTAAGTCCTTGTTTGATCAACTAGACCGTTCAAGGTACCCTATTTCGACTTTATCAAGCATGGCTCTCACGCAGATTCAAGGTTAAGACTGTCATGATAAATGACCTCTCAATGTTTTCCAGCTATCAACATTTTCAGTCACTATAGTTTTCTGGCACTAGAAGGAGGGTCTTTTTAGTTCCTTTTCCATGTTTTACGATAGTCCTATGAGCATTCTACACCTCGAAATGCACTAGCATAAACCTGATACCCTTTTGTAGTTGTTTACACATCGTGTGGTGTAGATCGGCTACCTCGATGGTTCCTTCAAAACCTTGCAAGACATAAAGCCTTTGAATGCTTTCCCATCCCTTGTTTTTCTTGTTTGCACACCCATTTAGCTATGTGACAATGACTTCCCCAAGCATTGTTGCTAACACCTTGAACACTGAGGTTCCCTTCATGGTTCAAAGCATCACAAGTGCTAAACAACCACTCGGCGCGGGGCTAGGGCTACATCGATCCCTCAAGATCCAAAAATGGGGACCCAAGGGTTTGGCCCAACAACACAAGTGATACAACTTTCTCTACACTAAGATGTAGGAAAGCCTACCCTTAGATGCACAAGAGTCCAAAGAGAAGCACAACTTCTGTTGCAACCAAAAATGTCAACGACTGGAAAACGTTGAGGGGTCAGCAGGCGCGACAGTCTTGACCCTGTATCTATGGGGGGGGCCATGTTGGGAGTGTGTGTGAATATGAGGCATCCTAAATGGTCTTGTTGATCAAACAGGGACTTAATATTCATCTCTATAGACTTTTCCAACATATAATTTTAAAACGGGACAAAAACACAAAGTAGTGCTTGAAAGTAAATAAGATTGAAAACAATGCAACACATAGGAATGAACAGGAAAATAAAATAGGATACAGTTAGAAAAAGACACTGCTCCAAAGCTATAAGTTTTCTTTATCAGGGCGAACAAAGTCGGTTGCACAGTGTAATGGAGTGCAGAGATCCCAAGAGCAACCAGGACATATAGGGCAAAGCAGGTTGTGCGCTTGGGCACAGACTTAAGCGTTGACAATGCATGGATTCTACCAAGGTGGTAGAAAGGGGGAAAAATGGAATGTCAACTAGGAATGCTAACTATTCGTAGTGTCAAACAAAGAGCTTACAATGCTGGATGTTGCAACGTGCCAGGAGGAGAACTTGATTCACCCAGTAGAAGAGAAATGAGACACTTGGAAAAATTTTGATCTGAATGGAATTTTTTACCAGAACCAAAGAAAGAGTGTGAGCCAGATCATGATCCAGAGATTCTTTGAGTGCTGCTTGTTGGGGTATTTATAGGACAAAGGGCATGCAATAGGGCCAATTTGGATGCCACATGCCCTAAGATTTCGTTGACTTGATGGTTCCGCACATGCGAATATGATCGTTGGACCTGCATGACTATTGTGATTGTGAGTTTGCAATGCCGCAACCGTGAGCCTGCCACACCATAATTGTGCCATCAGTGTCTGGAGATGTGTGCCAATGGTCTAATTAGGTGAAGTGCATTAATGTCACACAACCACCTGCATGCTTTGCCATGCATCGTAGCATGGCATGCTTGGCGTAGCATAGCACATTATCCTACTTTTCGCTACACATGCTACATGCTTGCTATGCTATGTAGCATAGCGTCTAGCCTTAGTTGCAAAAAACTTGGCCAATTTGCAAACCTTGCTTCCTGCACTGTGGAGCTTGTAACTTTGCTAGCCTTGTTCTTTGAGCTCCCTTTTGTCTCTTCCACAGGATTGCTATGCCTTGTTGCGCCATGTAGCTCAGTGTAGCATAGCCATGGACATAGTTCACCACTTCCTAATGGAAAGGGACATTTGGAGGACTTGAAGTTGGATCATGAAACTGGCTGTATGATTGTTGCTACACTATTCTATGCTTCATAGCATAGCGTAGTCTAACACTTCACTTTGTAGATGTTTTCTGAAGTTTGCTACACTGCATAGCGGGCTGTAGCATAGCATAGCAAACTTTGTGCATTAGAAATTTTGCCAAACTATTTCTTGTGCATCCAGAATGCTACTGCCAACTCTACGCATCATTTTCTCAGTAGGGTATCAACCAGGTGAGCTACTTGGATGAACAAGTAGGGTGATCCGTAGAGCCTGTTCATGTCCAAAGTAGAAAATTTACCGAACTAGCTAGCTTGAACTTAGGGCATTCTCCTCCCGATGAACTGCCATGATGCTGTGCGAAGTACTATACTTGGTGAAGCAAGAATGACCTTGCATTTTTTGGGGTGTTTCATTGGCCCCTCTTTATTGACGTTTGGAGAATAGGCTCGATATACGTCGATAAAGAATACAAAACACCACAGCAGGTGAAATGCTAAGATTTTTACTTGGTGAGTGATGAGACATCACTTGACTGCACTTGAGAGTTTTGCAGAGGCTATGGCGAATAGAAAAGATGATGTTTAGCAGAGTCCCTCATCGAAGTGCTCATAAGGGACTCGTTTGCATTTTCATCTTTGGCTGGCGCTATTCTTCAACCTCTCATAGGATAGGTGTTTCCTTTGTAGGATGAGTTGTGTTACATCTGTAAAAGTTTCTAACCTACCTACAAATGCTTTCCATGCAATGGGTTGTGTTATGCATGTCATGGAATTTGCACTCTGAAGTAGCTGAGCTAGTCGAGGCACTCACTTCGTGGCACTGTAGCATTTGTTGTTGTCTCAAGCTATGCCCTCGGGGGCAAAGGTCTTGCTAGCTGCTGGTGTTGTTGTAGCTTTTTAACATTGTTGCTGGTGTACAATGTCCAAAACAGGAAGGCCAGTAGTGGCCTTGATAGCATTGGTGTGGAGGAACTGGCCTCAGGGGTGCCTCTATGAGTGCAGATGCACTTGTATCCCTGCCAAGGGCATGCATTCCCAGTTCAGCTATAGGATTAGGTACCTCATAGCTAAATTTCATTGGCAAGGGGTAGAAGGATGACAATATTGTGGCTAGCCCATAATACTACCAAAACCCCAAGCATCGGCACTGACTGGGGAACTGCTGTCAGGGCAACGGGCCATGGTGACGGTATGTTAGGAGGGCCAGTATAATGTCCCATGACATCTCTAGAGGATCAGCATAATGCCAAGGGTGGAAACGTTGCATATGCTCTAGACCACATTCCCATTGTGTCATGAACCATGTTTTGGAGCCATGACAACCCACCCATACATCGAAATCGCACCTGCTCATTTGATGTGCATCTGGTGTTGATGCATGCTGGTGATGCGATGCAAACCTAGTTTAAGGTCTTGGTAGACCATGTGCTGGTTTAGGATCCCAGCAGACCATTGTGCTAGTTTAAGGTCCCAACATACCGTACATGCCAATTTATCGTTGTAGCAAACACTACTTGCTATTTTTGCCAATTTAACGTCATAGCAAATGGTGCTCGATGTCGCTAGTTTATCATCATGGACGGTGCTCGAAGCCACTAGTTTAACATCATTGTAGACGCTGCTCAGTGCTATTGTGAGTTTAACATCGTAGCGGACGGTGCTCGATGCTGCTAGTTTATCGTAGTCACAGATGCTACTCGGTGCTATTACCAGTTTAATGTCGTAGCGGACTATGCTTGATGTCACTAGTTTATCATCGTTATGGACATTTCTCGATGCTCTTGCCAACTTAACATCATAGTGGATGGTGCTCGAAGCCATTGTGCCTCAGAAGTAGAACGGCTTGAGGTACGAGTGATTCAATGGGTTGGCGAACTCATTGCCATTCATGTCTGCCAACTTGAAGGCTCCATTCCCGAAGGCTTTGGTGACCATGTAAGGGCCTTTCCAATTGGCTGAGAATTTTCTTATGTGCTCTCGAATAGCCTTGAGAATGTGGTCTCCCTTCTGCACTAGTCATTGGCATGGGTCCACATGATGCTTCTTCTGCTACTTACTCTGGTAGTGCTTGATGCATTTTAGCATCTGGGTGTGCTCCTCAATTGAGTTGAGATCGATGGTTCGTGACTCATTATTCTAGGCTTCACTCACAATGTCAGATAGGATCATCCGAAGTGAGGGTACCTGCAACTCAAGAGGCAACACAACTTCAGATCCATAAACAAGGTTGTAAGGAGTCTTACTTGTGGCGGTCTGGCACGTCGTTTGGTAGGCCCATAGGATGTAGAGGATTTGCTCATTCCACCATCCCTTGCTATTGTTGAGCATCCACTTCAACAAGTTGATGATGGACTTATTTGTAGCCTTTCCCTGTCCGTTCACCTGTGGAAAACAAGGGGAGGAAATGATTTTTTAATGCCTAGATCTTTGCAGAAGGTTTGGGTTTCTGTACTACTGAACTGTGGTCCATTTTCAGTTACAATGGTCATTGGAAATCTGAATTTGGTTACGATATTATCTAGGATGAAATGGCAAATTTGTTGAGACATCATCTTCCTTAAGGGAATAGCTTCCACCCACTTGGTAAAGTACTCAATGGCAGTGATAATGAAACTATGTGCCATAGACGACTTAGGAGTGATGGGCCCTATGAGGTCTAGTCCCCATCGTTGAAAGGGCCACGTGATTTGTGTTGGATGCAGGTCTGTAGGTGCTACGTGTATGATACCTGCATATCTCTGGCATGTGTCACACGTCTTAACTTTTGATAGGTAGTCATGTTCCATGTAGGGCTAGTAGTACCCTAGGCATCTGATTTTCACAGCCATAGCCCTCGGTGCTATGTGTCCACTGCAAAGCCCATCATGCACTTCATTAACTACCTTCTATGCCTACTCCCCCCCCCCCGCCATGAATGCTAGCAATATCCCATTGTAGGAACGATGGCACAGGGCACCATTTCCCATGAGCATGTATTGTCAAGCATGCCTACGGATTGCACCTCTTTGAGCAGATGTCAATCCACCTTGGGGCTCACCATGCTATAGGTAAGCCTTAATGTCAGCATACCACTCCTGGGTATTCGCAACATTAACATAGGCCACGTGCTCTACTTGAGTGATAGGCTCTGTGCACTCGATAATTGATGTTGGTAGGTTTGCTAGGGAATGTGACAAAATGTTTAGTGCAAGGGTAGCTAGGGCATCTGCTATGGTGTTATCGTTGCATGGCACATGTCACACATCTGTGCTCATAAATTGCTCAAGAAAGGCTTTTTCTAGGTCACAGTAGGGTTGCAAGTGCATAGCTTTGTAGGCATAGACCTCGATGATTTAGTTCAAGACTAGTTATGAATCTCCCCGGATCACTAGGTGCTGTATGTGTAGTGTTTGGGCAGTAAAGAGGCCTTTGAGTACCCCCTTCATATTTTGCCACATTGTTGGTGCACATGAACAGAAATTGATAAGTGAATGGATGCATTTCCCCAGATGGGAAGGTGATAATAGCAACTGCGCTACCTCCTAGTGCGGTTGATGCACTGTCGAAGTGTAAAGTGGCTTCGAGATGCGATGAGAAAAGGTCGACGATCCTAGCATGTTTGTCCAAGAATTCAGGGTCTATGGTCACCTGATCATCAACTAGTGAGGTTGTGATGTGGGCCGCTATAGCTTGACCCTTTGTCAATGATTGACTTACATAGTGTAAATCAAACTATGCAGTTATTTCTTTCCATCAAGCTATCTTGCTACTTTCATATAGGTTATTAGGTATAGCTCAAAGTATGTTGCTCTTGCAAATGATGTTGGTTGTACTGTGGAATAGGTAATGCCTCCACTTTGTTAGTGTGAACACTAAGGCAAGGCAATTTCTCTCTACTTCATTGTATTTCACCTTGTGTGTTATTAGTGCATCGCTTAGATAATACACTGGTATCTTAAAACCATCATTTCATTTCTAACATAGCAGTGTTGCAACAGATGTGTTGAAGGTGGCGAGGTAGATGAAGAAGGATTTATTCCTTTGTGGTGGATGCATGGTTAGGATGTGTGAAAGCTCCTTCTTCAAGTCATTGAAGGCTTGTTGACATTATGTTGTCTATTTGAAGTTAACCCCCTTCTTTAGAAGATTTTTCATGGGATGTAACCTTTTGGTAAACATTGTTATGAACCTTTGAATAAATTGTACTCTACCTTGTACACCACATAGCTCCTTAAGGTTTGTGGGGGGTGCCAAGTTGACGATGGCCTTGATTTTGTCAGGGTCCACCCGTATTCCGACCTCTGATACTACGAACCCTAACATGCATCTGGTCTTCATCTAGAATATGCACTTCTTAGGATTAAGGCATAGGTCATGCCTTTGGCAACATTTGAGGACTATTCCTAGGTTGTGTCGGTGATCAGTTGCCTCTATGGATTTGATGGCTATATCGTCCATGTAGTTGTTTAACATTCCTAGGATGTAGTCATTGAAGATGTAGGTCATGGCTCACTGGTATGTTGCTCCAGGATTTTTGAGCCCGAAAGACATCATAGTATAGCAAAAGGTACCCCATGGTGTCATGAAGGTCATTGATAGTTGGTGCTCTAGCTTAATGTGGATTTGGTTATAACCGTAGAAACCATCCATAAAGGATAGTAGAGCATGACCAGCCATGGTGTCGATGAGTTGATCGATGCTTGGAATTGGGAAATTGTTTTTGATAGTTACCTTGTTCATGTCTTGGAATTCTATACAAATGTGTATTCCTCCAATTTTCTTTGAAACTACATTGATGTTGGACACCCACTCTCAGTAATCAACCACGCAGATGAAACTAGCTTGGTATAGCTTGGTGATTTCATCCCTCACAGCTAGTGTGATTTCTAGTTTAATTTTTTAAGCCTTATTCTTGACTGCCTTCATGCACAGGTCTAGCATGATGTTGTGCTAAATCAGCCATGGATCTAGACCCGGCATGTCACTGTACAACCATGTGAAGGCATTGATATTGTCCTGTAGGATCTTGGCTACACTGTTGTGCATTCATGCATCTAAAAGGGAGTTGATTTTTAATGTTTTTATCTCCCCTTCAAAGGTGGTAACAGGCATCTCGACGAGAGGGTCCTCGGTTACATCCCCAGCCTCTAAATCTAGGGCTTTGACTAGATGCTCGGGTCATTCTGGGGATGCTTCTAGGATCGCTACGGCGCTAACTATCGTCCACCCCCAGTAGATCATGTTGGGATTCAACTATCTCATGAGCTTACCCTATGGACCTACTAGTGTTAAGGGTGTGGATAGGTCACAATGAATTTCCATCTCTTATTCAACCTGTGAACATGAGACAAAAGCCTGGTTAAGGGGTGTCTGTTGGTAGAGACTGCACATGTGCAAAGTAACGATCAGATACAACTTGTGAAGTGTGATGATGCAAAGATTAAATTTTTCTAGTTTAAGGTCATGGTGGACCATCAAGGCATGGAAGTGCAAAGTTGCTACAGATGTAAAGTTGCCAATGCAAAGGTGCGAAGCTGTGAAACCATCAACATGCAAAAGCCAAGCTACTAGTTTAATGTCATTTTGGACTACCATATTGTAACATGCAAAGTTTTAACATGTAGAATGATGGTAAGTGGAACAAGTAAAGGTAGGTTTTAGAAATGCAAAAATTGTTAAGATAGAATGCGCGGACTACTGACACGAAACTACCAAAAATGGTGATATTACCAAAATGGAAGTGTGAAACTTCAGGAAGGTGCCAAAACTGCCCATGTTATTATGGAATTTAAATGTAACAAGTAGAGACTACTAGTTTAGGTTCTTTCCAAACCATTATAAGTGTAACTATGCTATGATTTCTAGTTTAAAGTCTTTTCAGACTCATCGCATTGCAGTTACTAGGTTTGCTAGTTTAGGGTCTATTTGGACCTATAACAAAAATAAATATATAGCTTTTTGTTCTCGGGAAAGCATGCAACTGACTCAAAGCATGTCAAGGCTTTAATGCCAATAGTGCTACGATGTCATGGAGAGCATGCTACGCTCTACAACACGCTCTGCATTAATCCAATAGGGATGGCAATAAGTTTTCCCATTTTGCCCTAGTGGCCATAAATAGGGATTAGGCCCTAGCAATTTTGCATTTTTACCGTAAGAATGCAGAACTCACATCGGATCACAAGGTGATTTTGGAGCATGAAGTGATTGTGTTATCGATTAGCAAGGTAAATTTTCGCAGTTAAGAGTGTGCATCTACAATCAAGATAATGGCTCCTAAGATCCATTTGGTTCTTGCGAAGGTCAACAAGGCGAAGAAGACACTGGCATGCATGACATAGTCACACATTGCATCATGGAGGAGCATGGTGTTGACTCAGTGAGTTACACCTCCTCCACATTTTTTTGTTTTTTGTTTTCTGCTATTCCTTGATTTTGCTCTGTGTCCTATTGGCTTTGCATCCATTCTTGGCTACCTGTGTTTTCGGGTTGTTGTCGTGTCATTTCGGCCCATGCATCACCACTGTCACCATTTCGGCCATTGCAGATGCATAAACATTGCATCATTGTTGCATGTAAGACCACTTAAGATACCACTACTATGGTTATCATAACCATGGAGGCTTTGGAGGTTTAAGTTGCCTAACTTTTAATATGGTATAACGTAGAACCCTTAGAAGGGCTTGGCCATGTGGCACTTGTTTTGCTAGGGCATGTCATTAATTGTCTGTTTCTACGCTAGGCTACTTGCATATTCTTACTACACTAGGCCTTCATGCCTTTGCTACACTATGTGTGGGAAAAGGGTTATGCTACGCTGCTACTATATTGCATGTGTATTGCTTTAGGATATGATACTAACATATGTTGATTATGTTATGTAGGGTAGGGTTAAGACCTAGGCTGATTTTTTTGGAGGTCATAGGGGTCTTGTGTCATGTGGGTAGCCCTGTAGCTATTGTTCCTCATCCCCATGTGCATATGGGGGAACGAGGTGTCTAGCTTAGGCCCGAGGAATAGGACTTTTTGCAATTTCTCCTTGACCACTTCAGTATGATCGTTTGGTCCTCCCTAGAGCAGGAGAAGGCATTCGTCATCATATAAACCATTTTGCCTAGGGCAAGCCAAGGTCTTTTATGGGTTCTGATCGATGGGGTGGTCACAAGCAGGTAGGGAGAAGGATCTACCCCACGTCCAACAGGGTTAAGGCACTTGGCCTAGATCTAGGAGATGGCCAAGTATGACTGCTACCATCGCTTCAACATGTTGTTCCTTGCATGTTTCATGAAGACGTGCTTCCAAAACCCTCAAGACCGGTCTACGTTGTTAGCGAGGGGGTTTGCAACTTTTTTTTGCTATATTTGTGCAATTTTGGCAAAGCTAGCCTAATGCTAACAGTATGGGTTTGCTATCAAGTTTTTTCTTGATGAGGCGGGTGTTAATGACCTACCGGATCAACTGGCCACGACACAGCTAGCCCTATAGGAGTTTTATTTTGCCTAAAACATGTGGGTAGGCGTGATTTGTCAATGTTGGGGTGAGTACGACACTTACTTAGCCAAATATTCTTCCCTTTATGAGTAGTGCAGGAGGTAGGTCTAGTTGGATAGGGAGTGGGTGATACCCTTCAAGCTAGTCATGATTGAAAAAGTTCTAGTTGAACTCCCATAGTTCCCACTACCCTACCATTCTGGTAGGGCAGTCGATAGTTGCTACATGTTTAAATGTCTTTGTAAATTTTGAATTTCTTGTGTCTTTGTGCTAAACATTTTGTGAACTTGTAGCAGGGGTGAAGGAACCTAAGGAGGTGATGAAAGTAGCTACTGGGGCTCAAGGAACGAACGTCTACTTCAAGTATGGAGAAGTAGTGAGGAGCCAGCACTAGCTGCACACTAGTGCTTTAGATGCCCTCCTCTAGAACATCAAGAAGTTGGGGCTTATGGATCTATTCTTGGCCCCGAATCTGAATGTTCCTGCGGCCGAGATGCTCACCTTGATCGGGTCCTTTTCTGATAAGGTAGGCCATTTTTTCCTAAGCGTGCTTGGCATGTGGGTGGTCATTGACATCAATGACTAGTTGTTTGTGGATCTGTTTGATGTCCCTACTGAAGGCATTGAGGTGGGGTCAAAATCCAAGATGGAGTTGATCCTTCAGAAGATGGACCTTGAAGAGTGGCTAGGGCTCACCAAGGAGCATACGGGGCTTTCCATAGAGAAGCTTAAGGATGGACCCATCAAGGAGTTCTATCTTATTTTTCATGCTTGTGCATTCCCCTAGCTACTTACCTAGGGGAAGGTCCTGGGACTTGAGAAAGCCTGGATCATGCCCAAGGTCATGGAGGAGGGGATTCATTACAACTGGGCCAAATCCCTATGCAAAGGCTTGCAGACTGAGAGATTGGGATACCATGAGAAGACGGAGGCCAGATCCAACATCCACTACACCTTTTATATAGATTGCCTCAAGTGCTTTGCGGATTTCCTGGTGGTTTGGGAGAGAGGAAACTGGGTTTCGCGAAATTACGGCCAAATTTTGAGACCTTGGATTCACTAGGTCCTCTAGACCATGTGAGCCCAGGATCCCCCAGAAGTATTTGGGGAGTCATTCTCCATAACAACTAAGGATCAGGTGGCCTACAATGTTCATGGCTAGGATAGCATAGGAGAGATTCCCCCCATTGTGGATGGTAGCATGTCATGGGATGAGCATTTCATAGCTGAAATGGTTGCTAGCACATTGCGGCAGAAGAGGCCTCTGCCAACCCTACGCATGGAGGAGGAGGAAGGATGAAGACTACAACTCAAACTATAGAGGATGTGACCTCCTATTGGTAAGTGCTTTTTGTTTACTGCTTACTTTGTTGTGGTCTGCTATGCTAGGTGGCATTGCATAGTGTAGTATCTACCTTGGGCTGATTTTCTTTGAATTAATGCTAACGTGTCTGATTATCAGAAGAGAGAGAAGAAGAAGGATGATGTGACAAAGAGGTGTTGGCCCCTAAGACAGGGGCGGCAAATAAAAACACGAAGGCCCCATTTTTGGTGAGAGGGGCTCTAGTAGTGACGAATAAGGACATGGAGGCCCCAGTTTTGACAAGAAGGGCTCCAGTAGTGACAAATAAGGACACGGAGGCCCCAGTTTTGACGAGAAGGGCTCCAGTCACAAAGAGGAGAGCTCCTGTGGCTAGGGTAGGGGCAATCGTCATTAGGAAGAATCCTCCGATTGAGGAGTCCCCCTTGAATAAACAAGGCACTAGTCTCTTCAAAGGAAAAGCACCAAAACATGAAGAGAAGGTCCATGTGAACCTGGGAGGAACTTCTACCCAAGCCTCCACCATCGTTTTGCGTCAGCCAGAAGAAAGACTGCCATCGGACGTTGGTGAGTTTGGCAACATGTCTGCCTTGTTATGGTCCACTTTAGTCATTGCTAATGTGTTTTGTTATGTGATAGATGGTACTAATGATATTGCGGGACCCACCCTGATTCATACCGAGCCTCAGGTTGAATTCCCCAACAAGTTCATGTTTATGGAGGGGGTTGTCGATGACATGGTTAGGCACCTTCAGCCGGTGGACCCTGAAGCAGGTAAGTAGTTGTGCTATCTGCTCTAGTGGTGCTAAGCTGAAGTTTCTTGTATTTGCTACTTGTCCTATGCTAATGTGATTAGTGTGTCTCTTATGTCATGACAGCTTCTCAACTCAAGTAGGACCCGACACAACCTTTGAAGGTCGGCACCATGTCCTCATTCCCACTGCAAACAACTGAGGTGTCTCGTCATGCATATGATGAGGCCTGCAGATGCGCTTTTCTCTTGACATGCTTCCTATGGGAGTTCTGGCATACTAACGAAGAGTTATGAAAATGGACCCAAAGGGTGGAGCAGGTGGAGACTAACTTGAGATCCGAGGTAGCGGATGTCAAGTTGAGGAACGAGTTCCTCATAGCCCAGGGAATGAACAATGAGGACTGGCACACAACCACGGTAGACCATGCTAGGTTTTGGACGGTTGTGCGCCAACATATTGAGACTACCCATGAGGTGATAGAGAAGTGCATGAAAATGAACTTGTTGGACCAAAAGTGCCAAGATATGAAAGGCCTCAGCACTAAGATTTTCGAATCAGGGCAAACCCAAAGAAACTACAAGTATATGTATAAACAAGAGAGTGCTACCCATCACAAGT
Source organism: Gnetum montanum (assembly GCA_015680685.1). Taxonomy (NCBI): domain Eukaryota; kingdom Viridiplantae; phylum Streptophyta; class Gnetopsida; order Gnetales; family Gnetaceae; genus Gnetum; species Gnetum montanum. Next base: position 55,448 of record MNCI01027198.1, on the reverse strand, counting down.
TATATGAGGAGGTCACTGTGAAGGCATTTACATATGAAGCATTCATAAATGCTATTGACTCTTCTGAGGCTTACAACAGGTTCAAGGAACAAGTCAAGGTGATGAAGGCTCCTAACCCACAGGTGACCCTTCCCACAAGAGAGGCTATGGTTGTCTCCTATGCTTTGGGGCTGCCAAGGTGGACACCTGCTGAAAGGGTGAGAGCTACTGTAGTAGATCCTAGACCAGATAGGAGCCATTGGATAGATATCACAGTGGAGGACATCTAGCGTCACCTTGGACTCAGCTTAAACTAGATACCCTTTGAGGCAAATGTGGGACCTACTCAGGTTAGTCACATTTTACTATGTTAAACTTTACGTTCAATTGTAATTTGCATTTGTTGCCCTAACTGACCACTTCATCCCCACGGTGTAGGCCCCAAATGATGGCAGAACACCCGTAGAGGGAGGGAATGAAGAACCGGTGGAGGACAACCAAGAAGAAGGCAATGCATAGGGCAACAATGTAGGAGTGGATGGGGAAAGGGAGGCAAACAGAAGCAACCCATGATCACATGGGATTTTTTTTTATAGTTTGAAATTTTGGATTTTGAGATATTTTGCAACAGATTTTGCAGACATTGAAATACAACAATTTTTTAAATAAGCAAGAAAAGTTTGTGCAAACATATATACTACATGCATGCATCTTGTATAGAATATTCATGCTCATGTGCTAGTTTTAGGCGATTTTAGGCCATTGTGTATTGCTAGTTTTAGGTCATTTTAGGCCACTGTGTATTACTAGTTTTAGGCCATTTCAAGCCATTTTGTATTGCTAGTTTTAGGCCATTTTGGGCCATAGCGTATTGCTATTTTTAGGCCATTGTGTATTGCTAGTTTTAGGCCATTTTGGACCATAGTGTATTGCTAGTTTTAGGCCATTTCAGGCCATTGCGTATTGCTAGTTTTAGGCCATTTCAAGCCATAGTGTAGTATTAGTTTTAGGCCATTTCGGGGCATTGTGTATTGCTAGTTTTAGGCCATTTTAGATCATATAATTGAATCATATGATCAATGTGTGGGCAGGAAGTAGTGGGGTTGCTATGCTAGGCGAAGCTGCTTCTTGACCCGATGTGGGTTGAGTGAGATGTAAGGCCAAGGCATTACACTAGGGCCTTAGTCTACGTCATCGCCTCCTTCTTGGAAGGGTAACTCAGTCCATGTGTTTTTTCTTAGGGGATCAAATTTCTAAGCTTACCCCTCTATCAGGTAGTCTGCGTAGGTTGCAACAGGCATTTCACCTCAGAAGTTATGACTTCTGAGCCTTCTTCCATGCCTATGTTGTGGATTGCTTGTGTTGCTACTTCATCACCGTGGATCACCACTTCTTTTCCTACATAAGATGGATGAATATCTTGGTGTATGGATGAGGAGATGGCCCTAAGTTCTGCCAACCATGATCTCCCCAAGATCAGGTTAAACCTAAACATTTCCTCGACCACAATGAATGTTGCGTCTGTGGGGAGCTGGTCCCCTGCTATGAAGTTTATGTGAATTGTGCCTTTCACCATAACCTACACCCCATTGAATGACCTTACGCATGCCATTATTGTGGGTTTGATCTAGTCTACCAAACCTAGCTTGTCTACAATGGGGAAAGGGATGACATTTGTGGTGGCTCCATCATCAATGTGTACCCTTCAAATCCGGTGTTAACCAACATGAATTGTGATTAACAAGGATGATGTAGTTACCTAACCCCTCTCAGGTTCTTCCCTAATGGCATCATCACAAAAGGTTAGTTGAGGTTGGTCTAACCATGTAGGCACAAAGGAAAGCATGACCAAGTAGATCACTTTCTCATTTGCTGGCATGTCTTCGTTGATCAGAGTTGCTATCAACATGCGTATCAGAGCTTTGCAATGAGGATTTGTCATGATTAGGTCGTACAAGCTTAGGGTAGTGTTATTTTGTTTTAGAACTTTTTTAACTTGTGTGAGGGCATCTAAGAGGTCTTGGGTGCGCCTTGGTTTGTTGGCACCTTCCTCCTCTTCTATCCATCCTAGAAGAAAAATTTCTCAAGAAGGGGCAACTTCAGATCTGGACTTAGATCCTTGTTGGTAGAGCAATGTAGATTGTGTGGTCATGTCAACCTTTGTACTTGGCATAAATGTAGGGAGCAACGACATAGGCTTGGGTGTACCTGGGATGGTACTTCCCTTAGACGTCTCACCTGTGAAGTGGACTTCTTACCTTGTGGGGTAAGGAGGCTACTCAGTTATTTCTCATGAGATGGGAACCGTCAAGGACATCATTCCCCTGATGATGAATGGAGCTAAGGGTGTTATTGGCCAAGGCTATGTGGGCCCACAAATAGGTGGCATGAAAGTGGATGCCCGTGAAGGGACTTTCAGGATGAAAGGTTGTTGCGATCTTGGATTAACCGCTCATGGTACTGGTGCACTGCGCTAAGGCATACGGATTAGAAATGGCTACTGAGGTGGCCTAGGATCATTGTCGATCTCGGTCACGTTGATTACATAATTGGAATTGTTGGCATTGAGGAGGTCTATGTAGGCATATATAGATTGATTTTTGGGATGAACTGGGTTGCTTTCGTCCAGCACTAGCTTCCCTTGGTCGATTAACCTCTGGATGTCATCCTACAATGCCAAGCAGTAATCCGTTTCATGGCCACACTATTGGTGGTAATCACAAAACCTGTCTAGTCTAAAACCCTTAGGAACTAGGTACTCATTGGGCAAGGCCAAAGAGGGATTCCTAAGGAGCTCACAATAGCGTTGATGCTTCACGGTTTCTTCCTCCGACAACTGTTTTTGTTGGATGTATCCCACTGCCAGTAGTTGCTTCAGAAGTTCCAAAGGCTTGAGGGGTAGCGGGGTGTATTTTGAGCAGTCTTTGCACTCAAAATTGGGCTTGGGTTGTGCAGATGCCTCAAGCATGGGTACAACAGGTTGCAGCATGTGGCCCAATTTGGGCATAGGGTTAGCCATGGGTGTGGCTGTTTTCTTGCTATTTTTGCTACCATTGTTGCTAGGTTTGGGTTTGGCCTCAGCTGCCACAGTAGCCACTGTGGTTGTTGGGACTTTACCCTTTTCCTTCTTTGCAAAGGTGTTCTTGTAGGCAATGTAGGCTAGGTCTTTGCTTGCCTCAACCACATCTTGTATGCTCTTAATCTAGGTGAAATATTGACTAAGAGAGAGAGGAGCAAGGTAGTACAATTTGGACTTGATGAAGTTGTTCACTACACCCTTGAAGATGGCCAACAGGTGGGACTCCGCAATGGACTCCAATGCTAAATATACTTTTGGACTAGCTCTAAGGGATCTTGCTTCACACTCATCAACTGGTCCAGCCTGGTTTCTGGCTTCAAGTTATACTTGAAGTGCCTCACGACCTGGGTCAGCAGCTCTTCCAAAGATGAAATGGATGAGCATGGCAACGCACAGTACCAATCCAAGGCTTTCCCAGCTAGGGACATGGCAAAGACGTGAATGATAGTATGTGGCCATTGTTGTAGTAGCAGAGACTCAAACCTAAAGGTTACAAGATGTGCATTGGAATCCCCCTTCCCATCATATTTCATAAAATGCAGGAGAGACATCCATGGGGGTAATGTCAAAGTAGTGATTGTAGGGCTGATAGGGTCATCTTGGTAAAAGTACATGACTTGTACGGTGTTATACCTAGTAGTTTTGAGGTGTTTTATTTCCTCAGCAAGGGTTTGGATGACCTGAAATGCTTGTTCTAGCCCGAGCAACGTTGTAGATGGTTGGGGTACCACGGAGGCCATGCCTACATGTGCTGTGGCAGGGGTGACAGTGTGGCCCATTCACGATACCGTTGTGACAACCCCTGCTAGCAATGTTTTTGTGTTGTCCACCACCTGACTGGTGGTGTTGTTAACATGGCAACTACGGGTTGGGTTGTTAAATAGACTGCTTATGTCGTCAATAGTGTAGATCATAGCCCCATATTAGGTTGTGATAACTACGAGGCTTGGTGTATTTGAGAGTGCACGTAGTGAAACATCTGCGACTGTTGTGGAGTAGGTAAAGAAGTGAATGGGGCCCACCATGTGGATGGGACAGGGCCTACCATAGTGGGTGGAACAGACATGAATGTAGGAATAGAGGTAGAAGTCACATATATTTGCGAAGGCGGTATGATATGCACATGTGGCCGGGTAGCCACGGTTGACATGTTATGTCCTACAGGAATAGGCTGTTGGACAACCTACAAAGGGATAGTAGCCATAAACCTAATAGGCGAAACAAGTGAAAGAGGGCATTGGAATACCGCGGGATTAAAGTGGCTATCCATATTAGCTGCAGTTGCGGGTTGCGGAAGCATAGGCATAATTATAAAGGGAGCAGTAATAGATGATGGCTTGGCCTAGAAGGACTGCGTAGGAGGGACAGGAGAGGGGTTGATTGGATCCCCATCATCTAATTGGGAATCAAGTTCCTCTTATCCATCCTGGAAAGTGTCATCTTGGTTGGAGGTTGCGTCATGTTGCTTCCTAAGCCTAGCCAACTAGATTAGTTGGTCTAGAAGCCTTTGGTATGCTTGTGTTAAAGGTAAAGAAACATCATCAATAGGAACAAATTCCTTCCCATTGTAGTAAGTGAACTCGAAGCTATGTGTGTCCTCGAGTTCATCTACATCCAAGGGTAGATTGGCCTACACCTTTACATAGAGGAAACTATAATGCTCATGTTATTGGGCCAATCTCTCAGGCCCTCAATTTTGGATTCTGAGAGATCAATATATCTCCAGCATCAGGTTCAGTGGTTTTTCGGCACTAGTAGTGCCTTCAACTATAGTAGGGACTTCAACATTGAAAGTGATTTTGACGTTGAAGGTATGGGCAGCATTAGTTGAAAAATCCATTGCAAGTTAAGTAAGTTTCCAAAAGGCACAAAAATTTCAAAAGGAACAAAAGGGCTAAAAGCAACCTAAGAGAATGGCAACAAAAGCAGGCTTTACGTCTTGCCAACCGATCTGCACCACACAAAGCATAAACAACTGTAAGAGGGTGTAACATTTATGCCAGTGCATGATGAGGTACAAAGTGCATGCAAGACTACCATAAGGTGATTTTAGCTATTTGGCAAAGGCTTTGGGTCTCGTGGGGTCCCCAAGGAACTGTCGAAGTGACTAACCTATACCGCGCACAATGGGGTACAGAACGAACGCAAGACCATGAGGGGGGCAAGTTAACTAGCGAACAAGAAGGCTCTATGTTTCACAGGGCTCCAGGGGAACCGTTGAAGTGACTGACCTATACCATGAATGATGGGGTACAGAATGCATACAAGACTACTGTAAAATGGGCTAATTAACTAGAAATTGGAGGCCTTGTATTCTGTAGGGTTCCCGAGGAACTGTGGGAGCAACTGATCTACACTGCACAAAGCACAAACAACCGTAGAAGGGTGTCACATTTACACTTATGCATATCAGGGTGTAGAAGGCTCATAGACCGACCATGACACTGGAAAAGGCACCAAAAAGCCCTCCTTCTAGCTCCAAAAAACTGTTGCAACTGAAAATGTCGATGGCTGGAAAAAGCCGAGGGGTTTGTGGGTGCAACAATCTTGACCCCGTATCTGCGAGAGGGCCATGCTAGGAGTGTGTGCAGATATAGGGCACCCTGAATGATCTTGTTGATCAGAAAGGGACTTAATCAACGTCTCTATAGCCTTTTGCAACATATAATTTGAAAACCGGGAAAAAACGCAAAGTAGTGCTTGTAAGTAAATAAGACTAAAAGAAATGCAACACATAGGGATGAACAGGAAAATAAAATAGGATACAATTAGAAAATGGCATTGCTCTGAAGCTACAAGTTTGCTATGTCAAGGCAAACATAGTCGGTTGCATAGTGTAACAGAGTGTAGAGATCCCAAGAGCAACCAAGATGTGTAGGGAAAAACAGGTTGTGTGCTTGGGCATGGACTTAAGTGCTGACAATGCATGGATTATACCAAGGTGGTAGAAAGGGGGATAGAATGGAATGTCAGTTAGGAATGCTAACTATTCATAGTGTTGAACAGAGAGCTTACAATGCTGGATGCTGCAACATGCTAGGAGGAGAAATTGATTCACCCAGTAGAAGAGAAATGAGACACTTGGCAAAATTTTGAACTAAATAGAATTTTTTACTAGAACCGGAGAAAGAGTGTGAGCCAGATTGTGAGCCATAGAGTCTTTGAGTGTTTCTTGTCAAGGTATTTATAGGACCAAGGGCACGCAATAGGGCTAGTTTGGACGCCATGTGCCCTGAGACTTCATTGACTTGTTGGTTTCGCACGTGCTAGTATGATCGTTGGATGTGCATGACCATTGTGACCATGAGTCTACAATGCCACAACTGTGAGCTTGCCACACCATAATTGCACCATCAATGTCTGGAGACGTGTGCCAACAGTCCAATTAAGTGAAGTGCATTGATGTCACACAACCACCCGCATGCTTCACCGTGCATCATAGCATGGCATGCTTGGCGTAGTGTGGCACATTGTCCTACTTTTTGCTACACATGCTACATGCTTGCTACACTATGTAGCATAGCATCTGGCCTTAGTCACAAAAAACTTGGCCAATCTGCAAACATTGCTTCCTACACTGTGGGACTTGCAACTATGCCGGCCTTGTTCTTTGAGTTGCCTTTTGTCTTTTCTGTAGTTTTGCTACGCCTTGCTGCGCCATGTAGCTCATCATAGCGTAGCAGCAAACATGGTCTGCCACTTCCTAATGGAAAGGAACATTTTAAGGACTTGAAGTTAGGTTATGAAACTAGTTGTATGATTGTTGCTATGATTCATAGCGTAGCGTAGGGTGACACTTCACTTTGTAGATGTTTTCTGAAGTTTTCTACGCTACATAGCGGGGTGTAGCATAGCGTAGTAGACTTCGTGCCTTAGAAAACTTTCCAAACTATTTCTTGCACATCCAAAATGCCACTGCCAACTCCGTGTGTTGTTTTCTAAGTAGGCTATCAACCGGGTGACCTACTTGGATGAACAGGAAGGGTCATCCATAGAGCTTGTTCATGCCCAAAGTAGAAAATTTTCCAAACTAGCTGACCTAACCTCAGGGCATTCTCCTCCTGATGAACTGCCATGATGCTGCGTGAAGTACTATGCTTGGTGAAGTAAGAATGACCTTGCATTTTTTTGGGTGTTTCAACTTTGAGTTTTCCTATTGCAATGGGAGGAAATTTATTCCCACTCCCAGCATTCCCATCCCCTTAACACAAATGAAGTAATGGCTTCTAGATTAACTGATCTAGGTCCTTGGGCCTAGGGAGTTGCAGGACACAGCATCTCATCATGGTGAGGCTTTCTAGGATGGGCACGAAGAGTGAGATTCCCAATTCGATAGGGCAGGGTCAAACCAACCTTGCCACTACCCCTCCCATCCCATCATTTTGGATGAACTTGTTGTCTATTGTTGCTCCCTTTGTGATCATGTCTACGTCATTGCAACCCATGATTGCATCAACAATGGGTAGCCATGTCATGCCCTCAGCATATCAATGCCCCTATTCCCCTATTTCATTCTTAGCTACCATTTCTCCTCAAACTGTTCATCAGTCTATTCTTGCATCCCATCACATACCAATCGTAGCTACCCTACCACACATTCATACCATACCTACTTCGTAGTCGCATGTAGCTTCCCTCTCTATTCCTGCATTTACACTTGTTCCATCATCAGTGGCGGGCCTAGGCCCATCTACATGTTGGACCCCATTCACTTCTCCTCCTGCTACCTTACCATCGTATATGTCTCACATTCGCCATCAGACCTACCAAGCACCACAAACAATACCACCTAGTGTGGGAATATGCTTTGTTCCATCATCCATGCAAATAGTCTATCCCATAGCACAACCCTCGGCTACTGCTACAACATCACCACCTACTGGTTGGTGGACACCATAAGTAACATAGTTCATAGGGTCCATCCCAATGGCACTATCAGTAGGTCATGCTGTTGGCCCCGCTACTCCATAGATGGGAGCTACTCCTATGGTTTACCAACTGCCTGCATCATCCCTGGGTCTAGATCAAGCACTTCAGCTTATCCAAACTCTTATTGAGGAAATAAAATGCCTCAAAGCTATCGAGTCTAATATGGTTCAAGTCATGGACATCTACCAGGATGACCCCATCAACCCAATAGTCCCTGCATTAACGTTACCCCCAGGGATGTGGCTCCCGCACTTCACGAAATACAATAGGGAAGGGGATCCCAATGAACACCTTGTTAAGTTTAGGTATGAGTTCCTTCTTCTATAACAATGGCCATAGATGATCATCCATGTCTTTGCCATGTATTTGTCTAGAAAAGCTCTGGATTGGTACCATGCCCTTCCACTCTCCTCCATCTCAACCCTAGAGGAGCTTCTAACCCAGTTCATGATGCGTTTCAAATACAACTTGAGACTACAGATCATGCTGGATCAGTTAATGAGCATGAAGCAAGACCCACTAGAAGAAGTCCAGAAGTTCATCCGATGCTGGAGCATGACTCTTAATGAAATCCATGAGCCCATCGTAGAAGCCCATTTGCTGGCCATTTTTAAGGGTGCAGTGAATGACTTCATTAATTCTAAGTTTTATTACCTGACTCCCCACACTCTCAGTCAGGCTTTCACCCAAACTAAGAGCATACAGGATGTGGCTAAGGCAAGCAAAGACCTTACTTATGTTGCATACAAGAACACCTTCACTAAGAAGGACAAGGTTAAGGCTACAACAGCAACAGTGGCCGCTGTGGCGAACAAGGCCAAACCAAAACCTAACAACAATAGTAACAAAAATAACAAGAAACCAGCCACACCTATAGTTAACCCTATACCCAAATAGGAAAATGCATTGCAACTTCCCACATCCACACCTGAGACAACTGCACTACCCAAAGTGAACTTCAAGCATAAGGATTGCTCGAAGTATACTCCACTTCTTCTCAAGCCTTCAGATCTTCTAAAGCAACTATTGGTAGTGGGGTACATCCAACATAAGCAGATGTCAGAAGAGGGAACCGAGAAGCACCAACCGTACAATGAACTCCTTAGGAACCCCTCACTGGCTTTGCCCAATGAGCCCCCAGTTCCTAAGCATTTCAAGCTGGAGCGATTTTGTGATTACCATCAATAGTGTGGCCATGACACAGATTACTACATGGTGCTAAAGGATGACATTCAAAGGCTGATTGATTAGTGGAAACTGGTGCTAGACTAAAGCAATTTAGTATGCCCTGAGAATCAATCCCTCAATGCCAACAACGGTGGCTATACTATCAACACCATTAGTATTGAAAGTAATCCTAGATCACCCCAGCAGCCATTTGTGGTCTATGTGCCTCAACGTAGTGCACTAGCACCACCAGCGATTAATCAAAGTCTACAACAAAATTTTGTCATAAGAGTCCCTTCCTAAACATCTCCCTTTGCACCACCTGCTCCCAAGTCATCCGCCCCTACACCTATTAGTAGAAACGTACCACCGCCTTGCACATCAACACCATTAGCTCCATTTGTTATCAGGGGGCTAGGCCCTACAATAGCCCCCACCCCACATAAGGTAGCTCCATAGCCTTCTCATCCTAAAAAATGAGAAGTGCGCTTTGCTGGTGAGATGTCAAGGGAAAGTACCACCCCAGGAACTTCCAAGCCTATGTCCTCACCCCCTGCATTGATGAACTCATTACAAAGACATAACATTGCTACACCCACATAGTCTTCACCACCTCATCCGAAAGGGTTTAAACCCAACCCTGAAACTATCTCCCCTTGGGAAATTCGTCTTTTGGGATGAATAGAAGAGGAGGAAGGTAGTAAACTAGAAAGTGGTCAAGACCTCTTAAGCGCTCTCACCCAGGTCAAGCAAGCTCTAAAATAGAAAAATACTACACTAAACTTGTACGACCTAATCATGACATCTACCACACACTGTGAGGCTTTAGTCCATGTGTTAACGACAATCCCTATCGATGATCCATTCAGTCATATTTCCTTCTACACCTGTAGAGCCAAAGCCATCCCAACTGACTTTTTGTGATGGTTCCATTAGGAAATACCTTGAAAAGGTTCAAGTGACTACAACACCTTTATTCATCACAATCTGGATTGGTCAACATAAGATCCAGAGCGTACATGTCGATGATGGGGATGCTACAAATGTCATCCGTTTCCCTATTGTGTACAAGCTAGGTTTGGTCGACCAGATTAGACCCATAACAACGTCATGCTTAAAGTCATTCAATGGGACATGAGTTATGGTAAAGGGCATAGTCCATATAGACTTCATGGTAGGGGACTGTAACACCACAAAATTTGAAGCTCAGTACTTGTCCAACACCGAGCAGGTCCCTAGGAACCACAGACGACCGCAGCTACATCGGGTGTCACACATTTCAACTTCGGAGACAAAAATGCTTAAATTTTCACTAAGTATGCAGTCTCAGCATATATGCCCAATGTATAAGCCCATGTATGCAGCCTCGGTGTATACGCCCAGCGTATATGCCCAAGGGTATATTCTCAACATATACGCAAATCGTATATGCTCAAGTTCACAGCGTCTACACCCAGCGTAGACGTCTAGCATATACCCCCAGCGTATACGCTCAACATTCTCAACGTATACGCTCAGCATACACATCCAGCCTGCATGCCTCATGTGTACGCTCTGCAGGTACAACAAATGTATACGCCCGGCATGAAATCCCCAAAGACAACATGAAAATAGCACTACAAAGCAAGATTTGGCACAAGGCAACGACCATCAGTGTATACGCCCCAGCGTATACGCCCGCATCCATCAGCGTATACACCCAGCCATCATTAGCGTATATGCCCAGTGTATACGCCTGCGTCCATCAGCGTATATGCCCAGCACATCTAGCGTATATGCCCAGCGTATACACCTAGAGTCTACGCTTGCCAGACAAAGTGTATACGCCCAGCATATACGCCCAGAAAATGTAACATATTGTACACTTGTAAATTTCATGCTTTTACACCCGATCAATGCACCACGTATCACCCAACCCGAGTCTAATGTCAAAAACCTATATAAAAACCCCATTTTTTACTAGATCATGGTCAGTTGGAAAAACATTCAGAGCACACTAGAGAGCAGAGATACTACGAACCAGAGCACAAAACCCTCTACTCTGGAAAACCCTATACACTGAGTAGACAGCATCTACACTGTGCCTACAGTGTGAACCAGTCATCCTTGCATCCACTGGGGCTTTTCGTCCACCTTATGTCCTAGTCACAACTACGTTAGACCGGTGCATTGTACTTTCATTCTGTAATGCCATTGTTACATTTTCTTCTCAAAATCAAATACTATTTGCATTAATTATTGCATTTACTCTGTTTACGTTTGTTTACATCTATGCGCTATTTGCATCCATTATGATGTTTACGCTCTGATCCACGCTTGTTACGCCGTTCATGTATAACCCAGCGTATAGCACTTCGGTGTACCTTCGTTCGTTCCAGCTCACCCTCAGGCAAAAGTAAGATCTTCTGTGCATGTCCAGTGATCCCACGGTCTCTGTTCCCTTCCAGCTGGAGACCAAAAATTTCGGACGGTACAGAAATTGGCGCTAGAAGGAGGGCCTCTGCCTAAAACCTTACCTGCAAGCATCCTAGTGTTTACACTATTGAGCATTTCCGCCACCGACCATACGCTGATTCCTTCTGAAAACCTCCCAGTGTTTACGTTGCTCAGTTTAAAACCCAGCCTGCAAACTATCCAGCATCTATGTTGCCCAGCGTCTATGCTGCTCCTATTAACTTACTCTGTAAGATCCCCAACGTTTATGTTGTCAATCATACGTCATACGCCTTACGCAACAAATTTTTCTTACGTCATGCATAAGACTACTAAAGTTTACGTTGCATATTTTACACTGTAGACCTTGTCTATGCTGTAGTCTATTACACTACGCCCTTTACGTTGTAGGCCTTGTCTACGTTGTGCACTGATTTTGTCCCTACTATTCTATTTACCCCGAGCTCTTTACGCTCTAGATTTTGTCTACGCTATTGTCCAGTTTATACTACACTCTATACACTGTAACCCTATTTTATGCTACACCCTAACGCTGTATAGACTGCCTAGCGTATACGCTATATGATTTATGCCATAGACTTGTTTACGTTGACTCCATACGCTGCACATATATACTTTGTATATGTTGTCGTTATATGTCGGTCGTTGAAGCGTATATGTTGTACACTGCACTCAGTACACTAATCTCACATCCCTACACCATGTCATACCCTTAACAAGTCATCATGAACCCCGTAAACACCACCGCCGCAACTACTCAAGTCACTGACATTGTAGGCACCATGGCTGTCCAACAGCCCATCGTTCAATAGCCAACTGTACAACCCACAGCGGGGCCCTGTAGGTCCCTAAGGTTGCAAGGGAGAAATCCAACCCCTAACATTATAACCCAAGACTAGTACAACTTCATATGTATGAACATGCAAGCTGGTCTGGCTGTAGATCGAGCCGAAATAGAGGTAAAGAGGCAATACGAACTCTTCTATAGGGGCAGACGCGAATTTATCCCTTCCCTGTATGATATAATTCCTATTCCAGAGCAGTACTCAAAGCTCATCACACAACTCCTCCTACAACGGAGCCAGTTGTTGGATCAGCCTGTAGTAGATCTCCAACCAGAAGAGGAGGACAATTTCGCTACCCAATCCAAACACGAAGACTCCTATCACACCCTTAGCCCACAAACATACATCAACCCCATGTTTCACCTAGGCACAGGGGAAATCATTCCCCTCCAACACCTCAGGTTCATGCAGGTGCAAGCCCCTCCACCAGAAACATCAGTGCTGGTTCACATTCCTCCTGCAACCGACCCGTAATTTAGTACACTCTCTCTCGCTATAATCCCCGCTGCAGCTACCAGTCCATCCTCGCAAGCACCACCCATGCAGAATAACATGGGATCAGCCCTCTCGCCTCAAGTGATAGGGATGCCACATGTGATACCAGCATCCACGTCTGGTCACTACATCCCCCACATCCAAATGCACGGAGCCCCCTCGACCACTGTAACCCAACAGGGAGTTCCTTCACAAAACGTGGCTGGGCAATGGGTGTGCCATCATATCAACCCTCTCACCATAATGTGCCACCCCATATGATTCCACCAGCCAACATTCCCCAAGTACAGCCGCAACCATAGCAACAACAACCTCTCACCTACAGTGTGTCATCCCTAGTGCCACACGCTATGAACATCCCACAAGTACAACCGCCAACTACGCAGCTCTCAGCCTTCCAACCTACCATCCAACAATCCAACCTATACAATGTACCACAACCTCAAGCTGTCATGTCACCTAGTGCCCAAGACTAGGCAGATGCCAAAAAATTAATGCAAGAACTAACTGATGAGGTCAAGTGCCTCAAAATAGCTACTAACGGAGAGCTGAAGGTAGTGGACTTCTACCACGATGACCCCATCAGCCCTTCTATCCTACCTCTAACTTTTCCCAAAGGAATATCGTTGCCAACACTAACTAAATATAATGGGGAGATGGACCCCAATGCCCACTTAATAACATTTAGATTAGAATGCGTGTTACTCAAGGCATGGCCCCATGCCATCTTGCGAGTGTTCCCCATGTCCCTCATTAGGAGAGTGCTTGATTGGTACCGGGCCTTGTCGAGGAATTCTATATTTTCCTTGGAGGAGTTGTTACATCAGTTTGTAAACAGGTTCAAATATAACTTGAAATCTGAGGTGACATTGGACAGCCTTATACAGGTTAAACAAGCACCACTTGAACCTATACAAAAATTCATTCAAAGGTGAAGTGCTGCTCTCAATGAGCTACATGAGCCGATCCCCCAAACATATCTACTCACAATTCTAAAAGGGGTTGTTAATGACTTCTTCAAGTCTAAATTATGCTATCTTAATGCGCGTAATCTTAACCAAGCTTTTGTACAAATCAAAAACATAAAAGAGGCAGCTCAAAATAGCCATGATCCCGCATATTTAGCAACTATAGTGGCAATAGCGGAAACGCAACAAGCATGCATGACACAACAAAACAAACTGCCTGTAGCCCCTACTAACTATACTAAACCTAATCCTATAACTGTGCCGGAATCATCATCATCGCAGAACCCAACACCAAACGGTACGAGAAATTTTGAGAGGAAAGAACCCTCTCAATATATGTCATTTCCTATGAAGCTATCCCAGCTATTCGACCAACTCCTGAAGGTTGGGTTAATGAAACACAAACAGTTATCCCCTACGGCCATCCAGAGACATGATTGGTTCTGTCAACTCGTTTAGAACCCAAGCTTAGCAACACCTGATGAGCCTCCAGTGCCCAAAGGTTTTAGAATGGATTGCTTCTACGATTACCACCAACCCAATGGGCATGACACAGATTACTGTTTCACCCTGAAGCAGGACATACAGTGAATGATCGACGAAGGCCAGATCACCTTTGATAAGGCCAACCCGATCCGACCGCAGAATCAGGCTATGGGGATATATAAAGACCCTATGAACACCAAATAGGCACCGTACATTATGAACACAATCTGCTTTGATGATGAACCTGAGACACCCAACATTAACACCGTCTACCCTGAATATAAACAACAAACACCTAATAAACCGTTTGTAGTCCACGTTCCTCCCACTCCATTCACATCCATGTCTCAACCATCATTCGCCCCGAAAAACCATATGTAGTGCATGTACCTCCCGCTCTCACTACCCCGAATCTATCAACCCCTCTTACTCGGCCTACCCCTTTCATAGTCCAGATGCCACCCGCAGTTGCAACAACGAAGGTTCAACCTCTGCCTAAACAAACCCCATACATCGTTAGGACATCCACAAGTCCTAATGATTACTAAACCTCCACCTCACAAACGCAAGGCAAACCTAGCCCCTACATCATTAGGATGCCTGGCCAACCTTCTGCTCAACCACATTAGACTGTCCAACCACAACCCTACCTGGCTTCATATGTGGTAAGAATCCTAAAGCAAACCGAGGCTCCCAAACCGGCTCCACCTCCACACCACACATGAGAATTCCTAGCAGATAGGCTTACGCGTGAACGCTTGGAGAAAGAGCATCAACGATTAGCCGTAGGGCCACCTAAGCCCACTCCACTTAATGCCATACCCATGACGCCATCCAACAGTCAACCAAATGCAGGTAATAAGGGTGAACCATCCAAAGAACATGATACATCTAAAACAATGGTTTCAAGAAAAAACAATAGACCAACAAAGCATGAAATAAAACTGTTGGGGCCCATGGACCCAGTCACCACTGATGCAAACGTGCCCAATAGTAGGGATTTGGCAACAGCTTTAATGCAAGTCACACAAGCACTCAAACAAAAGAACACCTTGCTAAGCTTGTATGACTTAGATCTAACATCCCAAACACATTGCGAAGCCTTGGTATGCATGTTAACGTCGATCCTAGTAAGTGAGGACTTGCCCCCGAATGAACCTTCTATTCATGCAATAATGTACTCGCCCCAAGGGTCAACTTCTAAACCACTAAGCTTCCACAACAATAACATTAAAGTGGATAAGAAAACAGGGGATGTAACAACAGCCCCCATGTTCATAACGATACGCATAAATTAGTTCAAGATACATAGGGTCCACATAGACGATGGAGCTGCTACAAACGTAGTACCATACCCCATCGTTGAACAACTATGGCTGACGGAGTTAATCAAGCCAACCACAACTACATGTTTAAAATCATTTAGTGGGTCATGCGTGATGGTCAAAGGCATAGTGACCTTAGACTTCATAGCAGGGGACCATTTTCCCATGTCCACTGACTTCATAGTGGTCGATGAAATGCCAGGCTTCAACCTAATATTAGGAAGACCCTGGTTGGCCCAACTGAAAGCAGTCTCATCCCCTATACATCAAGATATTCACCTGCCTTATGAAGGTGGTGAAATCATCATACATGGGGAAGAGACTACACCTATTATTTCCTCACACATAGACATGGACCAAGGCTCAGAGGTTGAGCTTGAAGAGCCTAGCCGAAATGACACAAACGAAGAACAACCGGTAGGCATCAATCCTTTAAACACAGAATGTGATCCACCTAAAATAGAAACACCTACACCTGACATTGTACATACACCCTCTCAATTAGAGACTAACACAGAACTCATAGCAAATACCGAAACACAAGAAAACACTGACACAGAAGTCAGTCCATCAGATGTCCCTTAGGCCAAATTACCATTTAACGTAATCAACGAAGGGGATGCTGAATACAGAATCATACCTCTTGACACATCGCCTAACATTAAAAAGAAGAAAATCAAAAAATCCCTAAAATAATACCATCTCAACATGTCCGAAATGACGTTAAACTACAACAAATCAGAAAAAACATTAAACCAGACTCTCTATCAAGGACGACGTTAAACTATCATGTCTGCAACGACATAAAATTAGCCATGATCAGCAATGGTCGGTCAACTAGGAAACCTATCTGTGTCATCCAAAATATTCCCTGGTTATGCATGTGGCCTGAAATGGCCTTAAACTACGCATGTGGCCCGAAATGGCCTTAAACTAGTTCATTCACTTTGTTTTCCTTTTTCGCTTATCATTTATAATTACATCCGCGCGTTACACTTAAAACAGAAAAGTGAACCAAAACATTTTATATTGTCGTGTCGTGTGTGCAATTAAACTTAAAATCAACCTTAAAAAAATTGATTATATGCAATGATGTATAATTACAAGAGTTAACTGTTCTCGTCCATCTGTTAAACACCTCAAAATTGTCAATTTACAATTCTTGTGTCAATTTGAGTCAGAATAGTTCCATAAAGAAAAAAACAAAACTAAAAAAACTAAAAACTAAGCATCTGGGACGGGAGGATCGTCCCCTTTAGATCCACCGACGTCAGGGACCCCCACTCCACTGGGGCCAACTTCTTGGACATCGTCACCACCTTCATCCTGAAAATACAAAATGAGACAACCAATATAAGAATAAGAGAGCGCCAAAATTTCAAGCGTTATTTAGCAAATCAATTTCGTAATGACAAAACGCTTACCATAGGAGATCCCTCTAAGCCAAATTCTAGTCAACAAAGGATCTCCTCTTCTGAGGCAGTTGCCCAATTTGTCCCATCAAGGCTTAAGTAGACATCTACTAAGGTCTTTCCCTTGTTGACAGCCAACTAGGTAGGACGTTTCAGAGGGAATTCACCCACAGACACTTCCCCAGAGGCAATTGTAATCACCCTTGTAGGTGACTCCATTTTGACAGTTGTGTTTTGGGCAAAAGTGTCAAAGGTAGAACACAAACCCAAACCCTCCACAAACATTTCTAGTTGCCGCTTCTCAATGGACACTTCTTTTAACGACTTTTTGTAGTGATGTTTGTGGTTCTTCTCATCCTGACCCCACTTGCGAACCTTGGAAGTGAAGGCTTTCCAGTCTTGATATTTGAGGTTCAGGAGATCAATTTGGGCTTTACGCTCTGCCATTCTCCGAGTCAGTGACGCATGACGATTTAGAAGATTCCAATATCTCATATACGTAACCTCAGACGTTCGTCAAGAGCGATCACTGCTTAGTTTTGCAGTGGCAAACTCGTACCGAGCCTTAAGATGGTCATGTTCAGCTGATAATTCAGAGACTTCCCTTTCCTTTACCTGGATCTGCAACCACAACTGTTTGACAGAACATCTACAGGTCCACAATGACTTGGTGTTGTGCACAAGACCCTCTGCCACCTCATCATAAATAGGTCTTGGCACCTGCTCAACCTTTGGAGATAGTGAGGGTAAACTCTTTATGCTGATGCTCTTAGAGGGATCCCACCTCAATTTGGCACCTATGCACATGAAAAGAGCAAAAATTAAGACAACATCAACAAGGTGCGAAACGTTAAAACAGTAAACGATTTAAAAATGTTATACCGATTTCAGGGTGGACCTCCTGAATTCACTCGACAACCTCTTCAGCGATTCCAGCCACAAAATCCTTCTTACATGGCATTTCTGTCCAAGTAAACAGCTCATGGGTGTAGGACGAACTAACCTCCATGGTCCTCTCAGGAGGAACCATCTTCATGGATACGTCTAAATGCACCATCCTGGTTCTGCTGCCTTCATCTGAAAGAAATGAAAATACGAAAATAAAATACCATAGAAATAAAATACGAAGCAATGTAAAAATAAAAATAAAAGAAAACATATTGTGCTCCTTGTCACCTTCTGGGGGGTCGCCCAAATCCAGCTTTCCCTTAAGAAAGCTGCTGAACTCCTGATCGATACCGCCTTGGTCATCCAATGTTTCAGTTTCTGTGGTGTTCTCCTCCAACTCCTCCATTCCTCCTCCCTGATCCTTCTCCACATTTTCCTCCTCATTATTCCACTCCATGTTGGTCTCCTCCTCCTCAGTAATTGTTTCTAAAGCCTGCTTCCTCACTTCTCAAATCAAGCCAAAGGTATCAGTGACATGTAAGCGATTGAAGAAAAAATTATGAGCGAAACAAAAATGGTAAAACAATAGGTGGGCGAAGTCTACTTATCAGGCATCTTAAATCTTATGCGCTTTACTTGTGGCTCGCTCACATTCGAGACCTCCTTAGTTGGGTGTTCATGTCTTTTCAGCTTCAATTTGGCCTGGCCAATGGTCTCTTTGATAACCCGCTCAACTCTTCTTGCAGTGAGGGGCACATCATCTGGCTCTAATCCTAGACTATCGTGAGTATGAATTGAGGTACCCGACGATCCCCCAGTCATAATAGACATGGACTCATCAATAGCCTCAGAAGCAGGGATACGAGTAGACCCCGATAAAGTTAAGGCCATAATAAACTTGAAACCACCAGGCAACCTTACCAAAGTTCAAGGTCTACAAGGTAGATTACAATTTATCAAGTGCTTCATGGAAAAACTAACAGACAAACTAAAACCTATGAACCACCTGTTATGCAAAAACGTCCATTTTGAATAGACTCCATAGTGCCAAGAAGCATTTGATAATATTAAAAAGACACTTGCCCGACTACCCATGGTTTATCCACCTCGAAACGATAAACCATTCTACATCTACCTTGCCACTTTGGATTCTTCAATCGTGTCTATGCTTTGCCAGAAACAAGATGATGGAACTGAAGTCCCTATATATTATTTAAGCCTTGCATTAGTCACCCACGAGAGAAAGTATAACGACATGGAGAGGTCATGTTTAGATTTTCTCTTTTCTTTAAGAAAATGGCGACACTACCTCTTCTGTAACCAAGTTAACATAATTTGAAAGGATAATGTGCTAAGGGCTATAACAGGAAACATTTACGAAATGAGTCGGATAGCCCGCTGGAAAGCCATGATAGCTAAATTTGACCTGCACTACATAGCCCAATCATTAGTTAAAGGTCAAGCCATAGCAAGTCAAATGGCCACGTCACCAACGCACGATCAAGTGATAATAGAGCCAGAATTCTCGGATAAGAATATAAGCGCGATAGACATAGTGCCCAACGACTACGATGCCATTCTAAACTTTGATAGAGCATCCACCTCTTGAGGGGGAAGTGCAGCCGCTGTCATCACCTATCCCTCTGAGGAGATCTGACCCTTTGCTTATCGTTTCAACTTCTATTGTACCAACAACATAGCAGAGTATGAAGGTCTTCTTAGAGGTCTCACGGTAGCACTGGCTTCAGACATCACACGGCTTGTAGTCAGAGGAGACTCCCAACTGGTCTTAAACCAAATCACAGATGTTTATACCTGTAAAGCCCAACACTTACAGCCATACTGTGACTTGGTGAAATATTTAATAAGGCGATTTAAAAACATCGATGTGCAACATGTTTCTAGAAACGATAACACCATTGCAGACACGTTAGCCACATTAGCATTAAATATATCACAAGATATGTTCCATGCATTACCAAGCTCCATGATCAGTTGTGCCGAACCAATAACTGATACTCATGACACATTGCTAGTCGCATCTGTTAGTACAACACGAGCAAAAGAATGGTATGATGATATAAAAGAATACCTTCTACGTGGTGAAACACCACGACACCTAACAAATGCACAAAAGGATGCAATACACAAACGTTCTAAGCAGTATACCCTGGTAGATGATACATTGTGTCATAGATCCTATGAAGGCATATTGCTAACATGTGTCAGTAGTACCGATGCCCAAACCATCATCGAACAAGTACACGATGGACTATGCGGAGGACATATAGCACCAAAAGCAATGGCAACAAAGATAAGACGCTTAGGTTACTATTGGTCACACATGGAATATGATTGTTTCTCCAAGGCTAAAACATGTAGTACCTACCAAAAACATAGCAATTTAATCCATGTCCCACCAAACGAGTTGCATACATCGCAAATCACCTGGCCCTTTCAAAAGTGGGGGTTAGACCTTATTGGCCCAATAACACCCTTGTCTTCTGCGGGGCATAGTTTTATTATAACTGCAACAGAACATTTCACGAAGTGGGTAGAAGTTGCTCCCCTTCAAAAAACTACATCTAAACAAGTGTGCAACTTCATTCATGAATATATTGTAACCTGCTTTGGCATTCCCATGACAATCATCACTGACAATGGGCCACAATTTAGCAATGCCGAGACCAAAACCTTTTGTGACAGCCTAGGGATCAAACATTCGTTTTCATCCCCTTACTATCCTTAGAGCAACAGGCAAGCAGAGGCAACAAAAAAAACCATTATTACAATACTCAAAAAGATGCTTACCCAAAGCAAGAAAAAATGGCACGAACAATTGGTATATGCATTGTGGGCATACCGTACTATGCATCGAACTTCAACAGGTAAAACACCATATAGTCTTGTTTACGGTTCAGAAGTTGTTTAACCTTTGGAATTATAGGTACCATCCTTAAGGATCACACTTTCTGGACTTCTCAACGATGGACAGAACAATGATCTACGCATCATTGACCTGGACTCAATTTAGGAGGAACGCATATGCACACTCGATCAGATCGAATGGTACCAAAAACAACAATGACAATGACATCGACATGATAGTCATAAGAACCCTATCAAAGAAGGTGATCTTGTACTTAAAGCTATCCGAGAACACTCAGACAAGTTCTCAGCCAACTGGGAAGGGCCTTACTTGGTCACCAAAGCATATGACAATGGAGCATTCAAGTTAGCTGATATGGAAGGGCATGAGCTTGCAAATCCGACCAATCATCTATTCCTAAAACTGTTCTATGTTTGAGTACAAGCTCATGTACGTGCGAGTCCTAGAGTCATGATGGTAAAGTGATACCATAGAACAGTCCTGGGTTATGACTTAAAACTGATACCACAGCTCGTTCTGGAATCATGACGATAAAATGATACCACATAACAGTTCTGGATTATGACGTAAAATTGATACTGCAGCTAGTCCCGGCATCATGATGCTAAACTAATACCACACAGTGTCTGTGATAATGATAAACTAGCACCCATCTGACATGACAAGTAAACTGCTACGGTCACATTCGCTAGAGTCTGCTAAGACTATAAACTGGTTTGCCTCTTCATGGTCCGCTAAGACTAGAAACTGGCAATGCAATGTCCACCACGACGCTAAATGGGCAATGTCCAATGGGTTATGACATGAAACTAACCCATGATAGTCCGCCAACACCATACACTAGCAAGATCATCTGCAGTTCAACAGTTTGCGGCCACATTCAGTCATCAAAATCACTGCATCACCTGCCATCAGACAATCCTACCAATGTTGCTGCCATTTATATACAGTGCCTGAAATCACCTCCAATGTCTTTGTTCTATCAGTAGCTATTTAAGTCTAAGCTCGCTTATTCACTCATTGTTTTCTTGTCTCCTTGGAGTTATGTTTGTAGGATGACACTTGGAAGTTTCGCACAAGAATGCATTTTGTCAAAAGCAGCAAGGCGAGGCAATGTTCACAGCACACATGGCAAGACTAAATCAAACCATTCGCTAGTACATCCCCATCTCCCAACACATTCTCTATCTATTCACTGACACACTCTACTCAGCCACACCTTTGCCACACCCAGTGCATTCAAAACTTCATGCATGTTGTTGCACACTATAACACTTTAAAGGAGGTGCAACACACAACACAGCACTTGAGCATGAGTACAAAATCAAAGGAAAAGTTTAAAAAAAATACTCTGGCCCTTCCCATGTAAGCCCTAGGTGGGAAGGCAGTTGTCTTGAAACCAAGTACTCATGTCAAAAATAATCTGGAAATATCCAGTTGCATGGCTTTAGCTCTCCGCCAACAGGTTCCCCCAAAGAAGGGCCCTGTTCCTCCAAAGAATGCAACACATCATCACGTAGCTTTGGCCTTGCCAACAAAATCTCTTGGACACTAATTAAGAGTCTTGTCCCACCAAAGGATGCTTATCACATGTCTAGATTCCAAGTCTGCTAAATAATGGCTATTGACAAGGATCAGCATGACACACACCAGAGCATCACCATTTCACTAAGCACAATCCCTTGGGCATTTACTAGTCCCACTCTCCTACCAGTTACAAATCCCACTTTCCTAATTCCATGTACTACTGAACACGGTGCGATGATGTCTAGTCAAGTGGCAATGAACAGGGTCTCTATCTAGTTGCTTGTGGTATTTTGCACTTCTTTGTCAACGCTTCTCAGGTCAATTCCTCCAAACGTCAAAAAAGAGGGGCCAATGAAACACCACAAAATTTGGAGCTCAGTACTTTTCCAACACCGAGCAGGTCCCTGGGATCCACAGATGACTGCAGCTACATCGGGTGTCACACATGGTAACTTCGAAGACCAAAATGCTTAAATTTTCACTAACTATGCAGTCTTAGAGTATATGCCCAAGTATGCAGCCCCAGCGTATATGCCCAAGGGTATATTCTCAGCATATACGCTAGGCATATACGCTCAAGTTCACAGCGTCTACGCCCAGTGTAGATGTCTAGCATACACCCCCAGCATATACACCTGACATTCTCAGTGTATATGCTCATCGTACACGTCCAGCCTGCATGCCTCACATGTACACTCGGCAGGTACAACAGATGTATACGCCCGACATGAAATCCCCAAAGACGGCATGAAAACAGCACTACAAAGCAAGATTTGGCACAAGGCAATGACCATCAGTGTATACGCCCCAGCGTATACGCCCGCATCCATCAGCGTATACACCCCAGCATATACGCCCAGCCATTATCAGCATATATGCCTAGCGTATATGCCCGCGTCCATCAATGTATACTCCCCAGCGTATATGCCCAGCACATCCATCGTATACGCCCAGAGTCTACGCTTGCTAGACATAGTGTATATGCCCAGCCTATATGCCCAGCAAATGTAACATATTGTACACTTGTAAATTTTACGCTTTTGCACCCAGTCAACGCACCACGTGTCGCCCAACCCGAGTCTAACCTCAAAAACATATATAAAAAACCCATTTTTCACTAGATCATGGTTGGTTGGCAAAACATTCAGAGCACACCAAAGAGTGGAGATGTTGCGAACCATAGCACAAAACCCTGTATGCTAGAAAACCCTGTACACTGAGCAAATAGCATCTACACTGTGCCTACAGTGTGAACCAGTCATCCTTGCATCCACCAGGGCTTTTCATCCGCCTTGTGTCCCAGTCACAACTGCGTTAGACCGGTGCATTGTACTTTCATTCTGTAATGCCATTGTTACATTTTCTTCCCAAAATCATTTACTATTTTCATTAATTGTTGCATTTACTCTATTTACGTTTGTTTACATCTACGCGTTGTTTGCATCCATTACACTATTTACGCTCTGATCCACGCTTGTTACGTCGTTTATGTATAACCTAGTGTATAGCACTTCGGTGTACGTTTAGGGAAATTCTTGTTTGATCCGCGTGCGGACCACCCAAGGTACTCTTCCTTTATTCATTCCAGCTCACCCTCAGGCAAAGGTAGGGTCTTCTGTGCGTGTCCGATGATCCCATGATCTCTGTTTCCTTCCAGCTAGAGACCGACGATTTCAGATGGTATAGGGACCAATTCCCCACAAACACAATGTTCATCGTGGTTGAAGAGATGCTTGGGTTTAACTTGATCTTGGGGAGGTCATGATTAGTGCAACTTAGGGCTATCTCTTCATCCATCCATCAGGAGATCCATCACCCTATGTAGGTAGGGAGGTGGTAATCCATGGCGACGAGGTAGCAACACAAGCTATCAACAACGTGGATATGGAACAGGGCTTAGAGGTCATGAACCTCTTAGAGTGAAGCATCCATCTCTATAAATACTAACCATTCGGCCAGAAAACTAGCTGAGCATGGCAGTTCAAAAAATGAAAATTTGTGAACTGAGTTACCCTTCCAAGTGGAGGACAATGACGTAGGTGAAGGTTGAAGTAAAGTGTCTCGACCTTACACCTTGCCTGCTCCATGATGGATCAAGAAGTAGCTATGCCTAGCATAGCAACCCCACTACTCCTTGCCCAGTTAGCATCCCTTGTACATTTACCACCTTTTTTTGCATTTATCCTTCTACGGTAGGTATTAATATGTCATCCTCTAAAATGTTAGTGTATCATCCCTGTAACACCCTTATCAGCCTGAAATGGCCTAAAACTATTCTATACCATGGCCCAAAATGGCCTAAAACTATGCTACACTATGGCCCGAAATGGCCTAAAACTATGCTACGCTATGGCTCGAAATGGCCTAAAACTAATGATGGCCCAAAACGACCTAAAGTACTAGGGGCCCGAAATGGCCTAAAACTAAAACATCAAAAACAAAAACATTGCATAGCATAAAACCAATTTTCATTCAAATGTTTTCTTCCTTCATTAAACATTTTCCAATGTTTGCAAAAATTCTACAAAAATATTCAAAATTTCAAAAACATCCCATGCTATCATGGGTTATCTTCATCTACATCATCTTTGCCCACATCATTTGCTCCTACATCATCCCCTCCTACATCACCTTCTCCTGCATTATCCTCTACTGCCTCTTCATTCCTGCCCTCTCTGGGCTTTCCATCTTCACCTAGAACCTACATCCTAAAGGTGAAATAGTCAGCTAGGCCAACTCATGCAAGCTAGAACAGAGCACAAGCATTAACACAGTGGAAGGTGACTAACTTGAGATGGCCCTATGTCTGTCTCGAAGGGTATGTGATTTAAACCGAGGCCAAGGTAGTGCCAAACCTTCTCCTATGTGATATTAGCCCAATGCCTATTTCTTGGTTCAGTGTCTATAGCAGCTTTCTCATTTTTGAAGACCGTCCATATTGACAGTCCCGAAGAAAAGGAGGTGGTAACAGTTTCACCTATGGGAAGATCCAATTCCCGTTTAGGAGTTTCAGTGACCTTTACTTGCTCCTTGAACTTGTTATAGGCCTCAAAAGTGCTAATGGCATTTACGAATACTTTGTAAGTAAATGCCTCCACAAAAGCATCTTTGTATAGTTTGCAGTAGGTGACATGTTCCAGTTTCTACATGTGCTTATGGTTTTTTTGCGACCGCCCCCACTTGTAAACTTTGGTATTGTAATCTTTCCAATCTTGATTCTTCTAGGCAAACACGTTTATCTACATTCGTTGTTCTATTATTTCTCAGGTGGCTTCATTGTTCTATCACACGACTATCCAATATCTAGCATAATCTATCATAGTTGTGTGCCAATTGCTATCATTAGTATCATGGGCTATGAGGAATTCATTTCTCGATTTGAGGTTTACCACCTTGGTGCTCAGTTCAGCCTTATCCTTTTCATTCTTTTGGACCCATTTCCACAAGTCCTCATTGACACTCCAACACTCCCACAAGGAGCATGCTGAGTGCAAAGAGCATTTTCTAGCCTCATCATATACACGATGAGGTACCTTGGCCACTTCGGGCAGGAATGTAGACATGGCATCAACCTTCAAAGGTTGTGTTGGGTCTCATTTGAGTTAAGAGGGTGTAATCACACAAAGATCACATCAGTCACATTAGTGTAGAAGGGTTAGCAAACTTAATGCATCTAGCGTAGCAATATGAAAGTGCCTAGCATAGCTACTTACCCACTTTAGGATCAACCTATCTAAGATGGCTGATCATGTCATCGATGACCCCTTGCATAAACGTGAACTTGTCAAGTGTCTTGGCCCATGGTTCCACGCGAATCAGAGGGGGTCCTACAACATTAGCAATGGTGTCTGTCATATAACTAAACATGGTAGCAATGACTGAGATGAACTGTAATAAGGTAAATATATTGTTAAACTCAAAAGCATCTAATTGTAGTTCCCTTTCTTTTTGACTCAAGATGATGACAGCATTCTTAGTAGAAGTCCCTCCTAGGTCGATGCGAGCTTTCTCTTTATTTGCTAGAGCCTTTCCTTTTGAGGCAGTAGCATCTTCCTCACCCATAGAAGACTCCTCTTCATCTCCAAAAATGTCCTTCTCATGAGTAGGAGGATTTTCCTTAATAACAAGAGCCCCTTCCTTAGAGATAGGAGCTCTTTCCTTCTTGACCGAGGCCCTATCCTCTGAGACTGGGGACTCTATGTCTTTATTTGTCACCACCATTTTGGGGGCCAACACCTCTTCATCACCTTCTTCTTCTTCTTCTTCTTCTTCTTCCACTAGCATTAAAAAGAACATATTTGCATTAGCATAAATCAAGTTAGCTTAAAGTATGTGCTACACTATGCTACGCTACATAGCGTAGCATAGCGTAGCAGGCATTAACAAAGTAGGCAAGGAAGTAGACATAGGCGAAAGCATTTACCAATGGGGGGTTGGGTCCTATGTAAATTGAACCACGATTTTCGCCTCTCTTCCACTTCTATGTAGAGGGTCTCCTTAGCTAGTTAAGGCCTCTTTCACCACATCTTGGTGGCTACCGTTCTGGCAATCAGACATTTCCCCTACGATACGCTACTGGATGTAGTAGGGGTTGCCTCTCCTACGTTGTCTTGTCCACAAAATTTGTGGACCACCTGATCCCTAGTCATCATAGAGAATGACTCCCCAATAGCTTCTAGGGGATCTTGGTCTCAAGTGGTCTAGAGGATTTGGTAGATCCATGGTTTGAAAATTTGATTGCAATTTCACATTACCTAGGATCCGTTCTCATCGACTACCAAAAACTCCATGAAATGCCGCAAGAAGGCTATGTAAAAGGCATAGTGCACATTGAAATGGGACTCCTACTTTTTATGGAGCCTGATGATTTTAGTCTACAGGACCTTGCACAAAAACCTAGCTCAATTGTAGCAAGCCCCTTTCTCCATGACCTCCCGCATCACCCAAGCCTACTAAATCCAAGGATCTTTCCTTGGGAAAGTAGCTGGGGGAATGTGCGAGATCGGAAGATGAGATAAACCTCTTTGGCAAGTCTCATATTGACCTTCTCAATGGAAATCCCCTTTCACTCTTTGGCAACCCCTAGCCACTCCTCAATGTACTCCTTCTAAATGTTTATCTCCTTCTTGGTCTTTGACCCTATGAGGATGCCATTAGCAGGGACACTGAAAAGGTCTATGAATAGCTGGTCATTGATTTCAATGACCACCTACACACCGTGTACATGCATGTAGAGGTAGTCTACCCTATTGGAAAAGAAGTTGGCTAGGGCAAGCATCTCAGTGGTAGGGACGCTTGGATTTGGGGCTAGGAACAAATTCATGAGACCAACATTTTGGATGTGCCTAAGTAGGGATTCCAAGGCCACACTGCATATCCAGCATTGGCTCTCATCTACTTCTCCATACTTGAAGTAGATGTTTTCCTCCTAGCTCCTAGTGGTTATCACCATCACCTCCTAGGAATTCTTTGCCCCTATATCAGTTTACACAGAAGCAATTAGCATAAAAACAAAAAAAATAGCAATGACACTCAGACATGCAGTAACTACTACTTAGCTCACTAGGCTTCTACGGTAATGGGAATGACGGAAGACTAACTAAGACATCTTCAATGGTGATTGTTTTAAAAGGTGTCCATCCCTCATTCAACAAATTAGAATCCTTGCATCTATTGTAGAGTTTGGGATACTGGGTTGGGTAGGTATGGTACTCACCCCCGCACTGGCCTATCACACCTATGCACATATTATTAGCAAAAGAAAACTCTCGTAGTGCCATTTGTGCTAGGCTCAACACATCCCTATCACCATGAAGCCCCTCCTCGTTGATGTAAAACCTAGTAATAAAAAGAAAAAACATGTCATTAACATTTGGTTGGCATAGCAAATGTTGCATAGCGTAGCAAAATGCAGCTACACAACTCACCCCCCAGCACTGTAGATAGTTCTTGGTGGGTTTTGGAAGCACATTCCATTATGACATGCAATAAAAAAAGTGTTATAGAGATGGTAGCAGTTATACTCAGGCAATCCTAGATCCAAGCCAAACATCTCAAATTTTTGGGGCATTGACTGGATCCTTCTCCCCACCTACTACTGATTTCCCCATCAATCAAATATCTTAGAATACCCCATTTTGTCCCAGGCAACAGGCTTTCTATTATGGTGGCTGCTACCTCCTCCGCTAGGTGTGACCAAACGATCACACTAAAGCATTGGAGGAGGAATTGTAGAAACTCTTGCACCCCCTCTCGAAACCAAACCACTTCATCCCCCACACATGTATGGAAAGGAGGAACATTAGCCACTGTCCCGCTCATGCAGCACAAGACCCCTACAATTTCTAGGACAATTAAAATTGTCCTTAGAGCTACCCTGCACAACATAATAGCAAATGTTAGAATCATGTCTAAGTGTGATCTACACATGGCATAGCAACACTAGAACTTTACCAAATAGCATAGCACTAATTCTCTTCATACACATAGCATAGCAAAAACACAAAGGCAATAGCATAGCAAAGATAGCTTAGCATAGCAATAGAGCAATTAAACCTAACAAAGTGATTAACATTACACCCTAACAAAACATGTGTCACACTATCATATCATACATGGCCAAACCCTCCTAAGGGATCCACACTATGCTATTTGCACGCCAAGAAACTTAAATTGTCCAAGCGTCTGTGGTAATGATAGCCACAACGATGGCAGTCTAGGCGACCTTGCATGTAACCCTAGCATAGTGTAGGTGTTCGCTATGATGTTAAATCAACACATACAGTCTGTTGGGACCTTAAACCAGTACAGAAATGGTCTACTAGGATCTTAAACTAGCATAGCATGGTCTACCAGGACCTTAAACTAGATTCGCGGCATGTCCTCAACATGCATCTACACTAGTACACAAAAAATGGGCATGCATAGTGCTGACATAGGGTGGGATGTTTCAGTTCTAGAATGTAGTTTATAATGCCATGGGAACACCCTCTGGAACATATGCAACACCATCACTCTTTGCATCTTGTTGATCATCCAGAGATGTCATACGACATCACGCTAACCCTCCAGACCTACTGCCACCATGGCTCATCGCCTTGGTAGTAGCTTTCCTGGTTAGCGTTTGCTGTTAGAGTTCCAGTAGTATTGTGGCCCAGCTACAATATTGTTAAAATCCAGCCCCCACCAGTATTCGAGATCAAGAGACATTCAACTATTGGTTAGCCAATCTCATAGCTGAACTAAGAATGCTTACCTTTGGCGGGGATTCTTGGGCATCCGCACTCACAGCAACTCCCAGCTCCTTCGATGCTAGCTCCTCCACACTGATGCTACCAAGGCCACTACTGGCCTTCCTAGTTTGGACATCATACACCAGAAAAGATGTCTAGAGCTTCAACAACGTCTATAGAAATCAGGGACCTTGCCTTCATTTTGCATCATGGTTGTTTCTTCTAGTTTACTCTCTATTATGTTTGTAGGGTACGTACCAGAGGGGCATCAGTCGAAGGTGCATCTCACCATGGCAGCAAATGCTATAGCATTACAAGGTGGTTGTCTTGATTAGCTTAGCTACTTCAAAGTGCACATCCTATCCTTTCCTTTACCTCATCCCTTGCACTTATAATTTCTACTCTCTCACCTCTTTTACAAGCTTTTCCTAACACTTGTTAAGCCCTCCCGTTTGCCCAAATGCAAAGTGCATGATGTGCGTAACATAGCTCACTGCATGGAAAGCATCTATAGGCAGGTTAAAGCCCCATATGTATGTAACACAACTCATCCTAGGAAAAAAACACCTATCCTATAACAAGGTTGTTCACAAATGTAAACGACAAAACAACAAAAGAAAAGAGAGCAAAAGCTCATGTGCACAAAATAAAAAACAAAGAAAAACGTGCCTTAAAAATGGCATGTAAGCTATTTCATAACCACCCTCTCCAAGCTTTTCGATGAAAGTTCAAAGGTCAGTAAAAGCAAAGATGAACACACAAACAACTCCCTCACAAGCACTTCGATGAGGGATTCTGCTACATTTCATCTTTATCATTTTTTTGAACCTCCTTTATTCCCACTTAGCCCTTCCCTCTCCCCTGCGAAACCAATGTAACACTCTCAAGCATAGCTAAGTGACATCTTGGTGATCACCATAGAACAATGTTAGTGTTTTTTCTTTTGTGATGTTTCATATTCTTTGTTGATGTCTCTCAGGTCCATACTCTAGGCGTTCACAAAGAAGGGCCAATGAAACACCCTAAATTTTCAAGGCATTCTTGCTTCACTCAGTCCTTGGAAATTAGGCAGCATCATGGCAGTTCTTCAAGAGATGGATGTTCTAAGTTGACTATCCAATTCAATAAATTTTCTACTTCCAATGTTGACAGGCCTAACAGACTCTTCAGCCTACCCACCTGGGTAGTTCATCTAGCGGATAGTCTACTGAGAAGGGATGCATGGGGTTGTTGATGGTGCTTAGGCTGTGCAAAATAGTTTAGTAAGTTTTCTATTCAATAAGGTTGGTACGCTATGCTACACTATGTAGCATAGCAAGCCTCAAAAAATAGTTGTAGGATGAAGTGCCACACTATGCTATGCAATGCAGCATAGCATAGCATAGTAAGAGTAAGACAGAAAGACCCAACTCGCTTAGTGATTTCAAATGCACCTAACAAGCACATCCAGCCTTTCAAAACTAGTTGCTTTGCTCAACTTCAAGTCTTTCAGCAAAACTCCTCTTACTAGAAAATTAGCAAATCAAACAAAAAGCAAGCTTTGTTGGCTACTACACTATGCTACACTATGTAGTGTAGCACAGTGTAGTGATGATACAAGAATGATGAAGGGTGTCTCAGAATGTAGGATCAGCAAGTTCATAAGCTTCACGTCGCACAATAGTAAATGCTGCAAATTGACAACATGATCTTTAGGCAAGCGCTCATAGTGAAAATTGCAGTTAAGGCCAGCTGCTACGCTATGATACGCTACGTAGCATAGCATAGCATAGCAAACATGAAGAGCCAGCCAAAGCATTTCAAAGGCCTCTAGCAATTGCAATTAGCTCTAGTGTAGATTTCTTCCATGGATTGGTGGCTATGCTATGTGTTGGCACATTTGGCCATTCCATGGAACAGTTAAAATATTTTATTCAAAATTGTAAGAATCTATGGTTGTAAGTTAAGTACAGCCTTAGTGTTGAAGGTTGATGGGTGTTTTAGTTTAGAAGATTGATTTACTGGTAAAAATTTTATGTTGAAGCCTTTTGGGTACAAGATGAAAGTGCCGGATTATTCCCTTGTCAAAGATCAGAAGATAGTAAAATCAGTAAGGAAGGGAGTATATTATTTATATAATAGGCACAAAGTTGCAGATCTCGGTTGTGAAATTCAGTTGTATCCTTAAAAAGACAACATTTGAAATTTCATGTAAAATAAGAATTAATCAAAAAAATCAGCAACACCTCAAGTGTTTTGGAAATTATGCAACACTAGTGGAGAGAAAAGAAGACTGTGGTGTAACTAGAAAATACATGGCCACTGTAAAATCACGGCCAAGCCATCAAACGTCTCCACCACCGTCGCTCTACACCGCCTCATCCGTTGACGTTGCTGATTTCCTTTTTCAAAAAATCAAGAATAAAATGTTGGAGGCGATCTCAAGGTGGATTCAGCATAGAATGGATGAACAACGGTAGCGTAGAAGGGTCAGCGACGTGCGCAGTTGTGGGCGTAGAAAGGTCAGCAACGGGCATAGTCAAACAAACAGAAAAAACACAGAAAAGCCAAACAGAAAAACACAAGAAACCCTAAGTCAGTTTTGGGGGAAAAACAGGAATTGAAACTGTCTATTTGGGCACGTTGTTATTCAAAAAAACCCCTTTCTTCTCTAGCACGATTCGGCAGAGTCAAATTGCAGTTGCAGGGCCTTCCCTCGTGGTGATCGTCAGTTACGGTTTTACAGGGCCCTATTGTGCCGAGGCAGTTTGAATCGATGGCTTCAGATGATGCTCCATATGAATCTTGCTTCAAACATGTGTCGGTTCTTGTAGGTTCCTGGAAGAAATAGGAGAAAGTAAAATAAAATTAAGAGACACACATCCATCAGTAAATGTGGAAAGAATATTGAACTGCAGCGGTGATTGGTTCGCAAACAAGTCGCCTTCAACCACGGCCATCACGGCATTCAAGCTCAGCCTTATTGCATCTTCTGCAAGTATCATTGATCGTCATCATTTAGATTTTGGATAGTCCACGAATTCAGCAGGGAGGACGACAACACCGATGCAGATGTGAACGTGGTATGGAGAGCCTCTGCGGCAAGACAGAACGCCTTCAAGCCATGTCAGGGACGTCATTATATCCGACAGGCTCATCATCGGCAATGATGCCCTTGAATAAGCCACATCGATGGAGGATCCGAACACCATGAAGTAGCAACAATAACAGCCATTGGAGATTTTAGGGGTTTAAACCAAGATTAGGGCCATATGAATTATAAATTTTTCAAATTCC
>MNCI01027198.1:0-21291 GCA_015680685.1 Gnetum montanum | reverse complement strand
TTGCGGAGTTGTGCTCAAATGTTTTTGCAAAATTTTATTTGTTACAAGTAGGTATTATAAGGATCACGTAGACTAGGCAGTTGAACAAAATAGGAAATTTTCAAGAACTCACAGTACTTGGCAAAGTTGGCTGAATCTCTTTAAAGTAAGTCATTTGTACTTCACACACAATGCAATTGTGACATTTTACACAACCACACGCCGCAACAGCATATACAGATACTCACATTAACTACTGAGTTTATTTGGAGGTATCTGGGCCTTGGTGTTGCCAAAGACTAGCAGGCACCTAAATCCTGTTCGAGGACACTCGTTAGCTGTCGTGTCCCAAATGGCCACCAACACTATGCTATGCTATATAGCGTAACAAGTAGCTACACTACGCCAAACTTGCTACGCTACACTTGTTGCATGGCATAGCAAGCGGTTGGGCATAGCATAGCGTAGCAAGCAACTACACTACGCTAACATGGCTACGCTCTACAGCATAGCACAGTGTAGCAAGGAACTATGCTACATCAGTGTGCTTCACTCCTTATCTGCGTTGATGGCACACCTAATCCCAACGTCTCTAGTTTTGACAATGTAATTGTAGTGTAACGCAAACATGTCAACATCCAATAGGTCTAGGACACATGGTGTCCAAACCACATCTTTCAAGTGTTCCTAGCCCTATAAATACCCTAAAGAACAAAGCTCAAAGGGATGGCAAAATTGGCAAACTTAGGTAAAAATCTATTGTTGGAAATTCTGAGCAGCTTTGAGCATTGTTGGCATTTGTTGTTGGCAAGCCAATTGCAAAACCTATTAGCAAAGAAGTTTTCATCCCCCATTTTTCATCTTGTTAGCTTTTTCCCATTGCCTTTGTAGCATTTCACATTGTTAGCTCTTGAGTCCACGTTCGAGCATACGATTGGCTTGCTTTGAATGTTTTTGGTTACTTTTGGGATCTGTGTGCTTCCTAGCATCGCGCAACTAATTGTATCCACTTTGATAAAGTAAAGCCATAATCTTGAAGTGGTGCATTTCTTAACCTTGGTTTACTTTATTCTCTTTCTTATCATTTCATTTTACATCATTTTTATTCCCTCGCATATAATAATCGATATTTTATGCTATAAATGTTATTTTCACATTACACGTTTGCAAAATTTTTAGTGACACCGATTAAGTCCTTATTTGATTGACTAGACTATTCAAGGCACCCTGTTTTCGCACGGCCCTCATGTAGATTCAGGGTTAAGACTATCACAACTGATGACCTCTCGGTTTTTTCTAGCCACCGACATTTTTAGTCGCTACAATGGGTGCACAACTAAATTACACCACAACAGAGAAAGAATTAATGCTAGTGGTGTATGCTCTTGAAAATGTTCAGACACTATGTGCTTGGTTATAAAGTATTTGTGCATACAAACCATAGTGCCATCCACTTCTTAATGAACAAGTTGATGGTAAGCTCTTGTATCATACAGTGGCTCGTGATCTTGTAGGAATTCAATCTCATGATGGTAGATTAGAAATGGACTAAGAATGCAGTTGTTGACCACCTCTCTCGATTAAGATGGAATAATAAAGAGGAGGAAAGCCCACTCTCTAATAAATTTCAAAATGAACTCCTCTTTATAGGAGCAATAAATGACTAAGTGCTTACTAAAACAAAATGATACGATGACATCCTCACTTACCTTTTTACTCAAGAGATGTCATAAAGTTTGGACTTTATGAAGAAATAATAGTTTTTTCATTAGGCAAAGTACTTCATGGAAATCAATGGATACCTTTATAAGGTATACGTCAATGGCCTGATTCATTGATGTGTCCCTAATGTAGATCAACTACGTGTTCTCTAGGATGCTCATGAAGGACCTTCCAAAGGCCACTATGCAGGAACATGCATAGCCATAAAAATCCTAATGGTAGGATACTATTAGCCTATAATCTTTAGGGATGCCCACTAGTTTATTTGATCTTGTGAACACTGTCAATGAGATGGTGGGATGACTGCTTGAATGGAGGATCCTCAATAGTGGATTCAACCACTAGAGCCCTTTGACATATGGATCATTGACTTCATGGGTTCCATCACATCCATGTCCAATGGAAAGGCATATATCATTGTAGTAGTTAACTACTACACCAAATTGGTAGAAGTAGTAGCCATCACTAATTATATATCATCCATTGCTACTAGATTTATACAACAAAATGTTGTAAACAGGTTTGGGATGCCATGTGCACTAATTTTTGACAATGGAACTTACTTTACAGGTGTCACCTTTTGAAAATTTATGCAACACTTTGGGGTTGAACATAAATTAACAACATCCTATCATCCACTGAGCCAACGATTAGATAGAGGAAACTAATAGAGAGATTACAAAGATCCTAACAAGGATCACAACAAAATATAGGAGAGACTATATCATAAAACTGAATGATGTCCTTTGGATTTATCACTCAACATGGAAAATCCTTATTTTCTACTCTACCTATGAGCTAGTGTATGGAAAACTTCCAATGCTTTCAATTCAATCTAATCTTCATACACTCTCAATAGTCTATGATTTAAATCTTGACCTAAGTCTAGCACAAAAAGAAAGATTGATCAACCTCAATGTGCTAAATCAAAATCAATTAGTAGTCCTATCCTTAAATAAGGTGCACAAGGCATTCAATAAGCAATGTCATGACCTTAAAATACAAAAAGTGAAATTTCAATCAGGAGATAAGATTCTATATTGGAACCTCACACATGTACCCTAGAAGACCAAGTTCCAAACATTTTGGGAGGGACTTTATATAATTAATTAAACGTTTCACTCTAGGATCATGTTAATCTATAAGCCTAAGATCCCACACAAAAGTTAGGTGGATAACATCCAACAAGTGATACCTTTCCTAGAGTCAAGACAAGCCAATGCAACTACCATATAAATGAATGGACAACCATGCTTTATTTTATAGATATCCTCCTTTCAAATCAGTCAGGGGAGAGATGACCATCCATGCTAACCATCCACATGGCTCCTCAATTTTTCACTTTTCTATTTTACATATTTTTTATTTTACACTCTGTTGATTTTTATCCATTTTCTTGATTTTTGCTTTACAATATCATTAGTATGTTTTGTCTTTCTTGAATATTTTATAATTTTTTATATTTTTTACTTTATTATGTTTATATGTGCTATTTTCATTATTTTTGTTATTAAAAGTGCTTTATTACTATAGAACACAATCCCACTGTTGTTGTTTACTAATGATGGTTTGTACTTAGTGTTATGATTGTTAATGTCTGCTTTCTATTTTTAAATTCTAATGTCTGATAACTATGACATGGTTTCTTTTTTATGGAATAGGTAGTGAGTCCATGACATCAACCCATCTACAAACTCTATGGTTTTCCTTGTTCTAGAAGCTTGAGGTCCCTTTCATTAAAGAAACTTTTAATAAATTTGTGACCTTGGTAGTTTCCAAAATTAGAAAGGATTCAAAGATTTAAAAGGGTGTGACTTCAAGGGGACTCTTTACTCTTTGTACTCTTCTACTTACTTGGGTGCTTGAGAATTTTCATCAACTAGTTACCATTCCATGTTCCAATAATAGAAATTTAAATAAAGTCTTTACATGGTGTGGTTCCCATCCAAAATTAGAAAGAAGAAATGAGAAAAAGCACAAACAAAAACAAAAAAAGAAAAAAGAAAAATGAAGAGAGAGAAAAAGAAGCAACAAACATTATGGGAATTCAAAGAACATCCCTTAGACAAATAAATAGGCTACAAGCATTAGTTATGGGAGTAGAAAGACATGTTACCCATTTTTGAAGGCCCCCTTTTAACTAAGGCCCTATCTCACTT
Source organism: Gnetum montanum (assembly GCA_015680685.1). NCBI lineage: Eukaryota > Viridiplantae > Streptophyta > Gnetopsida > Gnetales > Gnetaceae > Gnetum > Gnetum montanum. Next base: position 17,431 of record MNCI01027198.1, on the reverse strand, counting down.
TCTACTTCTATTTTCTTCTCCTTGTGCAATGATGGTTTTTTTGTGGGAGAACTCTTGTGTCTCAAGGGGATGGATTGGTCTTGGAGTGGTTATGTAAAGTCACTAAAAGATGTTGGTTTTGGTATAGATTAAGGATGGATCTTCTCCAGTCATTTTAAACACAAACTCCACAAGGGACTTCTTATGACCTCAATTTGGATTCCATCCCACCTTCTCAATCATCCATCTATGCTATCATAATTCACCTCACTACAAGTGTCTATGTTATTCTCAATGTCTTAGTTTGATGTATTGAAATTCTTGGATAGATTCTTTTGGGTTGGTCCTTAGCTTTTCATCACCATTACTCAAGTATGGGGTCCATAGACTCACTACTTGAGGTTATTCAAGGGTAAAAATGACATGTGCCTACTATGGGGAGGGCCCACCTGCATATCTCTTGGTTTGGTTAGTTATGTTCCTTACTTTAGACATTACTACAATCCTATCTTTTACATATTCCATTGTGTCCCGCAAAGTGCTCCTTAAACTTTCATTAAAGCCATTCTCCAAATCGTTTTCTCAATTTTTTATATTTCTAGTCTTCAACACCCTCTTCTACTATTCTCATCATGTTCATGGATTTTTGGGCTTTCATTTGATCTCAATTTCATTCAAAAACTCCTTGTATTTTGAAAGTTTGACCAAAGTCAACAAAAGTCAATGGTGGTCAACAGTCATGTTAACTAGGCCTAGTCAACATAATGAACCCCAATGATGCATGTCAAAAATCCTATAAATACCACTATGGACTTTCAAATCTTTAACATTTGCTTCATAACAAGAGGAATGTTTTAGCCATTTTTTAGAGCCCATGACTTTCCAACCGTTTGTCCAAATCACTTTGTTCTTTAATCCTAGAGCTACCAAAGGTAAGATCTTAATCATGGGGGTTGTAAACCTTAAGGTTTTTGATGAAATTTTTTCTAACTCCCCTAGATGGTTAATGAATACAATGATATGAAACCACAAAATTTTGAGAGTTAACCCTTCCAACACCCTCCAAAATGACTTATTAACATTAAAAAAATAAAATAATGATAAAAATTGATTAAATTAATTATAATCACAACATAGCTAAGTTTAACTATCCCAAGAAGATAAGGTATCCCAATTGTTTCATATTACAAAACAATTGCTAACTTGTGCTCATGTTGTGATTATAGATGGTGCCAAGACCAAAATNACACCAAAACAGCTGTAAGAGGGAGGACCCTCTCAAGTAAGAGAGAAACAACCCAGAATTAGAAGGGGCCAACAAGAACAAGCCTAGGATCCACTTGAGGCAACCCATGTAATGGGACCTCTTCAAGAGGATCCCGAAGTGGAATCTATTCAATAGATTTTCGAAGAAGAAGTTCCAATAGAACAATCATAGTGAGGGAAATCACTAGGACCCATACCAGGGCTTGAAGTCACACTAACATAATCCTACCTTGACACCATTAGGCTTCATGAAATCCAACACTCAATTCTTCAAGAACTAAAATTTGGATCATTTCTACAACATGCTCTAGTAGAGGCAAAAACAGAATTGCAAACTTCTCCCTTGTGGCCAATCATCACCTCCAGTGGGGAGTGGTACATGGGAGAGACATAGCTCTTCTAGAACAACAAAAGGGTAAGCTCCACAGTGAAGATCAAGGATATTCAAGTGTCCTACTTTGTTGAAGCTATCACATAGGTGCTTGGGTTGCCTGAGATGGGAACATAACTAATAGAGCTATCAACACAAGCTAACCCTAAGGCTAAAAAAAAGTGGGCTTAACGATGTTATGGGGTCAATTATAAGGAATTTAAATTACTCACACTAGCTAAATGCATATACTTCAAGATAGTGGCCTATCACCTCAATCTAATGGTAAGGCCCAACAAGGTCACCACCTTTTCTACCCAAGCATGCATCACTCTACGTGGGATATTTGCAACAAACCTTCCATAATTGATCTATTTAGAGATCAAGAAGCACTTCAAAAAAATGGACATGGAAGGAAGACCCTACCTTTTCCATGCCTCATTTGGAAACTTTGCAAAAGTACAAGAATTTTCTACTATGCAAATGACATGATCAAGCATGCTCCTTTGGCCTTATGGTCTAAAATAATTAAGGACAAGGCACTTGCCATGACTAAAGAAGGGGAGTAGTAGTCACCACCTTCACCACCTACTCAAAAAACAACTCTAAATGACCATGCAGCCATTAAGAACTTGTGCAAAATTTGAAAATAGCTCTTGCATGAGAGTGAGTAGCATGCAGGAATGAGTGGTGGAGATCCATCTATATATCAACCTATGATGAGCCACCTTAATGAGGTAGCTCAGAAAATTAGCCATATGAAAAGATGTGGGCCAATATTCTTTATCCAAAGAGTGTAGTTGCCTATGAGGTTAGATCTTGATGCCCAAGAGGTGATAGTGTCTTTATCTCAGTACCATTTATTCCTAGAAATCTCTATCTACACTTCAAGATGTGCAGACATCTGTAGACATGATTAGCAAAAAATTAAGTACAAATTCGCATGAAAAGTTATTGAACTGACTAGTGGGGACTAGGCAAATGATTTCAAATATCTTTGATTTTTTGAATAACATTACTATAATCCAATTAGAGCTATTGGAAATAAAGTGCAAGTGCATCATCCTAGAAGTGCACCTTGCAACGGCCCAAGCACAAAACCAATGCTTAGTTGCAGAAGTTGCTGAACTACATGCCCATTTTGCTAATCCTACACTCCTTAGCCTAGCAATAACCAAAGATGAAGCTTTTCAATAGCTTCGAGAATGACTAAAAAAAGTTAAGGAGGAAACTTTGATGGCCATCTTCAACCATTCCATAGAAAAAGCAAAAACCTACTTAGTTTAGAAGGACTTGGTTTAGATGCACTAAGAAAATGAGTTTCTGACTACAAAAAATCACTGCCTATGCAATGTTGATGTACAAAAACAATAGATGTAGGAATTCATTCATCAATAGCAAGAAAAACGTGCTAGGGTAAACATAGAATTGAGAAAATTGGCCACAAAAAATCATAATTTGTCTATGGAGAAAGTTCGAACCTTATGCTACAAATCTACCATTGAGATTACCACTTGAAAAAATGAAGCTTTGAAATTTAAAAGAGTTAGGAATCATTATAGAGACTAGGTTGGCCTATAGAATGGAGTGAATGAGAAGCATATTCAAATGGTTAATGAAAAAGTAAAGGAGGCCCTCAAGCAACTTCAACAAGGAAGAGAAGTGTGGCAATCCATCATTGATGAAATAGATGCCTATAACACAATAGAGGTTCTCCACGGGTTTTGATCATGTTGCAAGTTTTTGTGGACCATGACATGTTTCTTCTTTTTGATCCATGTCTTGAACACTACTCTGCTTACGTTGGTCTTCTTGGTCGTGGTTTCTTTTGAAGGTGCTTTCTTCAATTTCATCACAACCTTTGGCTATTTCTTCTCCAGCATCATTGCAGCTCGTCTCTTCATTGCTATTGAAGATTTTTGTTCATTGTTGTTTTCAGCCAGATGCTTACGTGCATGACATTATTTGGTGTCTGACCACTCATGTCTACCATTCAAACATGAGGGTTCCCCTAAACCCTAGACACCCTTCAGCTTTTTCAAAAGATCTGATTTGTTGAATGCTTCATGTTCACTTTTGAAATACTATTTTGTAATAGTTTTTTTAGTACATCATCCCACCCCCATCTTGGCTATGATGAGTGGGACCTACTTTAATTTTAAATAATGGTGGTTTTTATAGTTTTAGAAGTTGGAACCCTATTTACACATGTACTGGCATGTTCATTCCCTTGCCTTTGCAGCTTCGGCTACTTGGCCGCATTGCCTAAATAGACTGATGAGGGGTGCAAGTCCCCAAAAATGTTTTGTGTGACAATAAATATTGTGCAATGCTTTAATCTTTCTATTACTTTCTGTTTAATAGTTTTTTTGTTTTATAGTTTCTATAGTATTTCTCTCAGCCTCCCCATTCTTTTCCTTGAGGCACAAGATCTCTTCAAAAATTTTAAGCTCCAAAAAAATTTCTCTCTATCACACTACCTTGGAATTGTTGAGCCTTACTTGATAGTTTCTTTCACTATTCTCTAGATTCTAACCATTTTTAAATTTTTTTTCTATTTCTGGTTAGGTTTTAATCCTTTTGCAGGTTCTTCATGGGTTTTGATCGCATTGCAGGATTTTGTGGACCTCAACATGTTTCTTCTTTTTGATTCATGTCTTAACCACTATTCTACTTACATTGGTCTTCTTGCTTGTGATTTCTTCTAAAGGTTCTTTCTTTAGTTTCATGACAACCTCTAGTTGTTTCTTCTCCAGCATCATTACAGCTCGTCTCTTCATTACTGTTGAAGTTTTTTGTTCATTGCTATTTTTAGCTAGATACTTGTGTGCATGACATTCTTTGGTGTCGGAACCTTCATGTCCACGATTCAAAAATGAGGGTTCCCCTAAACCCTATACATCCTTCATCTCTATCAAAAGATCCAATTTGTTGAATGCTTCCTATTTGCTTTTGAAATACTATTCTGGAATAGTTTTGTCAATACATTGTCCCATCCCAATCTTGCCTATGATAAGTGGGGCCCGCTCTAATTTTAAAGAGTAGTAATTTTTCTAATTTTAGAAGTTGGGACTGTATTTATACATGTACTAGCATGCTCATTCCCTTACCTTTGTAGCTTCAGTTTCCTAGCCACATTGCCTAAACACACTGATGAGGGGTGCAAGTCCCTGAAAATGTTTTGTGTAACAACAGACATTGTGCAATGCTTTGAGCTTTCTATTACTTTCTATTTAATAGTTTTTCTATTTTACAGTTTCTACAGTATTTCTCTTAGCCTCGCCATTCTTTTCCTTGATGCACGAGATCTCTTCAAAAAATTTAAGCTCCAAAAAAGTTTCTCTCTATCTTGCTACCTTGGAATTGTTGAGCCTTGCTTGACAGCGTCTTTTACTATTCTCTGGATTCTAACCGTTTTCAGATTTTTTTCTATTTTTGGTTAGGTTTTAATCCTTTTGCAAGTTCTCCATGGGTTTTGATTGTGTTGTAGGATTTTTTGGACTATGACATGTTTCTTATTTTTGATCCATTTCTTGACCACTTCTCTACTTACATTGCTCTTCTTGGTTGTGGTTTCTTCTGAAGGTGCTTTCTTCAGTTTTATCACAACCTCTGTTTGTTTCTTCTCTAGCATCTGTGTAGCTTGTTTCTTTTTTTCTATTGAATATTTTTGTTCATTGCTATTTTCAGCTAAACTCTTGCATGCATGACATTCTTTGGTGTCAGACCCCTCATGTCCACCATTCAAACATGAGGGTTCTTCAAAATCCTATACAGCCTTCGACTCTACCAAAAGATCTGATTTGTTGAATGCTTCATGTTCACTTTTAAAATATTGTTCTATAATAGTTTTGTCAGTACATCATCCCATCCCCATCTCACCTATGACAAGTGGAACCCACTCTAATTTTAAAGAGTAGTAGTTTTTCTAATTTTAGAAGTTGGGACCCTATTTGTACATGTATTGACATGCTCATTCTCTTGCCTTTGTAGCTTCGGTTGCCTGGCCACATTGCCTAAACACACTGATGAGTGGTGCAAGTCCTCGAAAATGTTTTTTGTAACAATAGATGTTATGCAATGCTTTGAGCTTTCTATTACTTTTTGTTTAACAATTTTTCTGTTTTACAATTTCTATAGTATTTCTCTTAGCCTCCTCATTCTTTTCCTTGATGCATGAGATCTCTTCAAAAATTTTAAGCTCCAAAAAAATTTCTCTCTATCTTGCTACCTTGGAATTGTTGAGCCTTGCTTGATATCATCTTTTACTATTCTCTGGATTCTAACCATTTTCAGATTTTTTTTCTATTTTTGGTTAGGTTTTAATTCTTCTGCAGGTTCTACATGGGTTTTGATTGCATTGCAAGTTTTTGCGAACCACAACATGTTTCTTCTTTTTAATCCATTTCTTGACCACCACTCTACTTATGTTGGTCTTCTTGGTTGTGGTTTCTTCTAAAGGTGCTTTCTTTAGTTTTACCGCAACCTCTCGTTGTTTCTTCTCCAGCATCATTGCAGCTTGTCTCTTTGTTGCTATTGAATATTTTTGTTCGTTGCTATTCTTAGTTGAACTCTTGCATGCATGACATTCTTTGATGTTGGACCTCTCATGTCCACCATTCAAACATGAGGGTTTTTCTAAACCCTATACACCCTTTGGCTCTACCAAAAGATCTAATTTGTTGAATGCTTCATGTTCACTTTTGAAATATTTTTCTATAATAGTCTTGTTAGTACATCGTCCCATCCCCATCTCACCTATGACAAGTGGGGCCCACTCTAATTTTAAAGAGTAGCAATTTTTCTAATTTTAGAAGTTGGGACCCTATTTATACATGTACTGGCATGCTCATTCCCTTCCCTTTGCAACTTCGACTGCCTATCTGTATTACCTAAACATACTAATGAGGGGTGCAAGTCCCCAAAACATTTTGTGTAACAACAAACGTTGTGCAATGCTTTGAGCTTTCTATTACTTTCTATTTAATAGTTTTTCTATTTTACAATTTCTACAGTATTTCTCTCAGCCTCCCTATTCTTTTCCTTGATGCATAAGATCTCTTCAAAAATTTTAAGCTCCAAAAAAATTTTAAGATCTACTTAAAGGAGTTGCAAATTAAAGAAATGATAGAGTACATGGAATTGGCCAATTTTCACTATGCAAACCTGGCAATGCTAACTATCAGGCAGCTATAGTCAAAACTCAAAAAATAGGTGGCTAGCTTGTACTTGTTATACAAGGCTAAGTTCAAGCACCATAAGGACACCAAGCAAAATCTTGTGATAGCAAATGCTAAACTTGAATTTCTCAGGGCACAATTCATGGATCAACGATCAACTACTAACAACTTGGCCAAGAGAATAAATGATTACAAGGAGCTAAAAGATGCAATTAGAGTGTTTGACATCAAGTGCAAACAATTTGCTACCTAGTTCATCAACATCAAGGAGTTATTTTCAACAATTCCATACCTTTCCAATTTTGTAAAGAAACTCAAGGATAAGTTTTCATTCAGTCATGGGGATATGATAAGTAGTGGTTGGCTAAATCAACAAGGCCTCATCAACTAAGCCCCGTTGACTGGGCCTTATTTACATGGCCTTATTAACGCATTATTTCATGCATCAACATGGCCCCATCAACATAGGGTTCATTTTTGCTTATAAATACGTGCTCACCAACCACATTTATGACATTAGTCAATCATAGTGTAGTGAAGCTCTTGTAGTTTTTCCATTTAAGTGTTAGAATATTTTCCTAAGTACCCGTAGCAAGAGTCATTAAGTGTATGGATCTTTATTCAAGCACTACTATACCTAAGGGCGATAGTGTTTGTAGCAATAAAGACAAACTTCTTGATAAATCTTGTAGCATTTTGGATAATTTAAATGTCTCATTTATGCAATTAATATATTTTTAGTTATTTATTCTATATTTTTCAGTAATTAAGCTAATTAGGTAAGTAAGCGAGATAAGCTATATAGATTAAATACATAAGTACGACTGCTTCGAGCATAACAAGTACTTGCTTGGTAATCCCAATAGTGTTATTTCTTAGTGCACCTAGTAGCATACTTCTTGGTAACCTAGCAATGGATACATGGGTTTAGGTCATGTACAACAAGTGTGACCAAATACTTATGTTAGGACTAATTGAATAGTAGTTAGATCATTAGATTAAAAATAGGTATTAAATTACTTTATTCTTCATTTTGTTTATTTCAAGCACCAAAACCATAAAACATAAAATGATAAAAATTATATGCCTTAATTACACTTAGTTAGTTATGCTACAATGTACTTAGTTAATATTTACATTTCCATGCATGTTAATAAATTGGTGAAATGAGCATGACCAGTTTCAAGCATAAACATGTATTTGCTTGGTAATCCCAATAGCATTATTGCTTGGTAATCCCAATAGAATTATTGCTTGATTCAACCAATAGCATAGCATTTGGTAATCCCTATAGTGGATATGTGGATTTAGGATATGTATAACAAATTGAGAACAGACACTCATCACCCATAGGCTAGTTTAGACTTTACTTTTCATTGTTATTTAGTTTTAAAAAATTATTTCTTTATTATCATTAAGAGTAGCATAAGGCTGAAACAACATCAAGAATCATATGGCTCACTTTGGACTAAATCATACGTGATAAAGCTACCATTGGTCCAAGTTGGAAGATAGTGAATTGTGATCAAGGCATCTTGATATATATGTCATAACTAGTCCTATCCATAGAATTTGACCAAATTGTGCATGAATGCTTGTAATTCATATGGTTGGGCATAGGGAGTACCTTGCTACTCATCATTGGTCCTATTGCCAGGGATGGTGCTAGTTATCTAGATTAGCTATATCATACATGATCATTGCAAATGCATTAATGAACTATCTTTGGGAAAATACTAAGTCATACACATCATACACCAACAATAATGTGTCTTTCGCAAGGAAGAAATAATGCATTGTATGAAGAGAATATTCATTGAAGAATCGATGAGATATATATTGAAGAAAATTAGAGTGATCAACCTCATGCAGGGAATTCATATGTTCACAATCATCCTAACTATGCTAAAGGACTACATTAACCTAAGGTAGACAATCCTATAAGAGATGAAGTAAGTCCTAGAGTAGGGGAGGCCTCAAGGCCTAGGACCTTCTCAAAAGCTGGAAAAGATAAATCAAGGAACCATGTGGAAAACCATCAAATCCATGGCAATCCTCCTAGTTTCTCATCTTCCTCTTCCTCTTTAATGACTATTTTTGATGAAGATGAACGTAGGTATAGAGACAAAGCTCTACTATGGGGTAAAAATAAGGGTAGAAATCAAAACCATGGGAAAAATCAAAGACCTCAACATGAACATAGCCAAAACCATCACAATTGTATAGATAGAAATAACAATTTTCACCAAGCCATGTCCAATGATGATGAACCCTTGTTGGCCAGTATGAGCTTTATGTAAATCATAGAGGTAGTTAAGATACCCCATAGGCATTGTAGGGAAAGTTGCATAAAAAGGATTGATATGAATAATAATCCTAAATTCATGGGAGGCTATGATTATGATCGACAACATCACTTACAAGCCTTCCATGATTCTTGTGCCTTGAAAAATATCGAAAATAAGTAGCAAAAGCTTAAGCTCTTCCTTAGGACACTAATAGAAAAAGCTGAATTATACCTTATACCATTGTTGAATGTTTAGACCTAACAAAACACTTGGAACATCATTGGAATCAAGTTTCATCCACTAGTGGTTCACAATGGTAGAACTTTTTAATGAAAAATATCAAACCTATGTAAGAGTGTCCAACCTAAGAAAACAAATCCAAGGGTGGAAGCAAGAAAATCATGAACCCTTGGATGTGGGCTTGGATAGATACTATTCACTAGTATATAGATCTTCTGGCCATGATTTTTCTCAAAAGAAGAAACTTTTCCACATCATAGATGGGCTTCATAATGAAATGAGGGAGACCCTTGGGATGTATGTTCAAGTTCGATTATACAAACTAAAAGCCCATTAAATACAAAGGCTAATCGAGCAAGTGGTAAAAGAAGAAGAAGAGCTATGTAAATGAGAGAATGTTGATAAATATCATTAGGATCCAACTCTTCAAAAGAAGAGGATCCATATCTATGATGTGGAAAAAGAGGTAGCTCTTGATGAGGTGATTTCACAACAAACCTTGCCACTACAATAATCTCTTGATGAGCTCTAGGCAAGGCTAGATAGAATGTCAAAATGGATAAATGAAAAAGCTAAAACTTTTGTAAAAACTATGGAGGAGAAGGTAACACAAAATGAATTAGGTGATCACAACAAAATGAGGAAAAAGGACCAAGAGATAGGTAAGAACACTGATCAGCAAAAAGGGAAAATAACTTTAGAAGAAGAGGCTATAAACTCAACCACTAAAGAAGATGATGGATGTGACATCTACATATATGACCATCTGAAGGGCTATTTCCTAGTCATGTTACATCTACATGAGTATTGGAATTTTTCATTGAATCCCAAGTTTGTACAAAAGAAAATGCCTAGGAAATTATCTTTCTCACAAGGCAATTATAGATAGTCCTACAACCAACCATACTATCCTAGTGGGACATCTTATTAGCCTCAAAACTACTATTAACTACAATGGAAAAACCCACAATTGTGGGGGAGGCCATCACCAAGCTAGCCCTACCCTTACTACTAACCTAAACTATACAGATATTATGTTCAACAACCTATTTCTCCAACTAGTTCTACATCCTCTACTTCAAATTGCTACTGCCACTCTCCTAAATATCATCATGATATGACATCTTCTAAAGCATCACTACCTCACACCTCTCATCCTTCATCATATCCTTAATATTCTCATACTTCCCTCCATCATATATCACCACCAACAACATAGGAAGGCTCAACACCATGACATCAATGAGAGAATGTCACTTATGTTGTGAACATACATAGAAATGATAGTGCCAGTAGATCTCCATCACAATCTCAGAAATTCCCTTTCTTTAGGATGGTTCCCACATGTAAGGATAATACTCATGGACCTACTAACTAATCCAATCCATCACAATGTCAATCAAGTACAAAAACCTTCCTTTCATGACCAATATCTTTTAATCCTATGTAAGGGCCAACATTTGTCATTACTCCAACACCTAATAGAAGTTATGAATCTAGCATTGTGAAGAGGCAGAAGAATCCATGCATCACTACTAATAGTAAAGGATGTAGTTGTGGTCTAGAAATTTAAAATATTAACACAACCCACAACAAATCTAAGGAACAAGTGTGTGAGCAAAAATTACCCTACGAAGTAGCCACTAAACTAGAAGACATCTAGTGGCTTGAAAATGAGAATGTAAAATTATTTCAAAGATGCATGAAAGAAATTAATTCATTTATTAGTCCTAAACTTAAGAGAACAAACCAAATAGATAACATAGACATAGATATCTTACATTTTCATTATACACTAGAAGAGGATATTAAAAATGAAGACCCAAGAATTAAAATAGAAAATCAAGAAGAAGAACCAAACACATCTGCATCCCCTAAAATAGAAATACCTTAAATTCCAAATGAAAATACATCTCCAAATGATCCAAAAAAGACTATCACCAATGTTAGATCTGCTACCACATGATTAATTAAATTAGTAACAATGATAGATGGAAAACTAGTGGTGTATAACTAGGGGATTATGCAATCCATCTCCTGATGTGTGGCCATAAGATTAGTCATGGAAGATATGCTTCATCCTTGTTCAAAAACTAATAGGTGTTTTTCACCTTTTTATTTTTACAATTTCTTATCATTTTCCTATTTCTTCCAAAATTTTCTAATTCTTAATATGTTTTTCATTTCTTAATATTTTTCTCTTTTCTTGAGTCATTTCCTTTATGTTTTATGATTGTCATTTATATTTCTATTAATAATATTTCCAAATCATGATGCAAAAGTCAATGCTATGTGTTGGGTTTTTGTGCTATGCTATCAAAATGATTGGGTAAGTAATTGTTTAAAGTAGTGAGACCACCTCATCCATCCATCCAGTTCTTTAAATAAAAGGTCTTTTTCATGGAAACCATTTGGTTTTTCATTCATGAAAATTAAATTAATCAATGATCATTATACCTTGAAGAAGGAGGGAATAACCAATTGGGAATGGTAAGGGTGTGACCTCAAGGGGACTTGTTGGGTTTTCATCTTATCTTCCTTCATGTGGTTTATGACTCCTCTTGGAATGTATCATCACTTCTCTATCGACTAATAATAGGAAGCTAAAATTATTTGCATGGTGTGGTCCCATAAAAAACAAAAATAAAAAAATTCAATCAAAAAAAGGAGGAAGAAAATGAAAACATAATAATAATGAGCTACAAGCACTGATTATGGGGCTAGAAAGACATGTTACCCATTCTTGAAGGCACCCCTCTAACAAAGGCTCTTTCTTTCTTCTTCTCTTTTCTTCTCTTTTTGGAGTGATGATTGTTTTTTGAGGTGGTTGTGGACTCATGGTGGTTAGTAGGATTGAACACATCAATGCATGATTACTGGTCATGGCATGGACTTGGTCTGAACTTGGACAGATAGGTATGCTAATCATTTTAATCACATTTATCACAAGAACCTATTGTGAACATGGACAAGTACCTTATATCCTGATCTTCACAATTCTTTCTCATTCCATTATTCACCTACCTACTACATGCGATTATGAGCCTTTTGGTTTTGTATACTATAATGCAACATCCCAACCACAGTAGTTGTGTGTTTTTTGGAACAAAGGCATGATCCACATTTAACTTATCGAGTGCCCATGAACATCTATAGAAGCGGTTATGTAAGGGCATTATGGTAGGAGCCTACTTTAGAGAGGACCCACCTGCATAACTTTTGTTGATCATGGCTTTGAACTAACCTTCACATCTTCCAAAACATCAATGACAATTTCTATAAATTTACGCATAATTTTGGGACTAATTCTCATCACTTTCAATTACTATTTTACCTTTTTCCATTTTTCTATTAAAATATCCTTCAAGTTCAATACTTCTTAGTCATCTTCTGAATTAGACCTTTGGTTTCAATTGTTTGAAAACTTGTGTGCTTCCATAGTTACGCTTATTAGTCATGGGGGCTAGGGATGTCTACTTTGAAAATTTAAAATTTTTCTAACATCCTATTTTTGAACATCATGGTAACTAATAGCAATTGATCAAAATAATGTAAATAGCTTGATGATTTTAGTTACCTCATAGCCTTGGGCACAGTATGCTATCATCACCTTGTGCTTAAATGAAAACTAAGGGATCTGAAAAGGGTTAATTATTAAGGAAAATTTACCAAAACTAATGTTGATCCTTTGGTAACTACAAGTGATGCTAAAAGAAATGACCAAGGAAGAAGGTCTTTTTCTAGGCATGGAAATGAAGCCAAGAGAGTTACAACAAAGGATATGCCCATTGACAAATCATAGCACATACAAGATAGCAGCTCAAGCATTACATGTTTGCTAGATCCATGGGAAAATGAGAAGAAATTTCAATCCATCCTTCAAGAACGTTATACATAACTAGAGAAGCATCAACATAACAGTCAAGGTTGGAAGTCTACTACTACTAGTGGCAACAAGAAGAATCATCTTTAGTAGATTCTTGAAGACCACTACAAATTTTTTAATCTTCAAATTTTTTCCAATATTTTTGTCATTCTATCATTTTGTATGCATCCACTTGAATAAAATTTTGTAATGTTTCACTCAAAGTCAGTTAGTAGTTAGTGTTAGTCAATAATTCCATACCTTTCCAATTTTGTAAAAACTCAAGGACAAGTTTTCATTCAAGCATGGAGGTATGATGAGTCCTGGTTTGTAGCATCAACTGGGCCCCATCGACTAGGCCCCATTGAAATAGTCTATGATGTCAACTAGACATGTTGATGTGGTCTACTTTGTTGACTAGGACCTATCAATGTAGCCTAGGAATAAAATCTATAAATATGCACTCATAGCCATGTTTATGTCATTCTTTGGTTAATAGAGTAGTGAAACTCTTGCAATTTTATTTCATAGTCTTAGAGAACAGTCAATGAGTGCCCATGGTGTGGATTTGAGTCAGTTGTACAATATCTTATTCAAGTGATAATGTACCTAGACACATTCCATGAATAGCAATAAGATCGAGATTGATTTTTATTTATTGAAGTACTTTGACTTATATTAAATTTACTTTTCATGCAATTTTTTTCATGTGCTTATTTAATATTTATTTTTCCATGCATGTTAATGAATTGGTGGAATGAGCATGATCAATTTCGAGCATAAACACATATTCACTTGGTAATCCCAGTAAAGTTATTACTTAGTTTTCCTAGTAGCATAGTGTTTGGTAATCCCAATAGTGGATATGTGGGCTTAGGATGTGTACGACAAGTTGGGAATGAACACTTATCACCCATAGGCTAGTTTAGACTTTACTTGCCATTGTTAATTAGTTTAAAGAAATGATTTCTTTGTTATCATTAGGAGTATCATAAGGCTGAAACAAAATCAAGAATCATATGCCTCACTTTGGACTCAAGCATATGTGAAAAAGCTACAACTAGTCCAAGTGCAAATATAGAGAACTACGATCAAGCCATAATAATCTAGACGCCATAACTAGTCCTATCCATGGAATTCGACTAGATCGTGCGTGAACAGTTGTGCTTCATATGGTTGGACATAGGGGATACCTTGCCACTCATCATTTATCAATAACAATAATATTTTATTTTAAGATAAAATTATGAATTAAAAATATCTTCTTCTCATATGGTATATTTCCCACCTACATGATGCAACTAAAGGGTGTGATAAAAATACAAGGATAACATGCCATAGTAAGTAAAAGTAGTCTTCAAATATCTAGAATCTATCTTCATACTTCACCAAGGTAACTAGATGTGATGGAGAATCCTAAAAAGAAAGAAAGTGTTATCACCTGAATAATTAGTGTCATCAATGCTCATGGTAGAATTGATGAGAATGGAGCCTAAAGTAGTAGCCATAGACTACGATGAAATCAATGACATTACCAAAAATTAAAAATTAGCAGAGTCCCAATTATGTAAGAACTAATTCATGGAGGCACATTATAAGGCTTCCAAGAAGAGGCTACCATTCATCTAACATTATAGAAAAAAAGAGGATACTAATTATCAATTAGGAAGATATTACTAAAAAAATCCTCCATCCCCAAGGGAGGATGATATGTATCATCCTTGTTTACATTTAACCTTGGCAATTAATCAATCTAAGGGAAGGATAGGATTAGAATAAGGGAGACCTCATGATCCAAGTCTTCTAGTATATAGACAAGAGAACACAAAAGGGATCACTGGAGGAGAGCAAGCTAACATAACTCTTAAATTTCTTCACCCTCATCTTCTTCATCCTCATCATCAAGCTTTAACAAAGATGAAGATGACAAAGATATAAGGGGAAATAATCATAGGCAAGGTGAAAATGATCAGAAGGATCATCATAGGAATGGTAGAAGAGAAGGTAAAAATGAACAAGGAGATGGATGTGATCACAAAAGGAGGTGAAGCAAACAACACTAAGAAAGACATGATCATTATAGGGACCATGAGAATTGAGATGATCATGATGAACAATTAATTATCCTAAGAAGCATGATAAATATCTAGAAGATAATTTACATCCCTACTAGGAATCATAGTGATAGTGAGATTAAAAGGTTAGATATGAACCATACTCCAAATTTTGAAGGATACTATAATGCAAATTTACAATATCATCTCCAAGTATTTCATGAATTCCACAACTTGAAGAATATTAAGAATGATAAGAAAACATTGAAACTCTTTCCAAGGATACTCATCCATGAAGCTAAAATTTTTTACTAGTTCTTGAATTCAAAATCTATCAAGAGATAGAGTATGACATTAAAATTATTCAATGAAAAAGATCAAACATATTCTAGGATGTTCAATATGAGGAAATGAATTCAAGGATGAAGACAAGGTAACTAAGAGTCTCTTAATGGATCCTTGGGTAGATACTATTCTTTCCTTTGCAATTTCCTAGGCCATGGCTTTTTTCAA
Source organism: Gnetum montanum (assembly GCA_015680685.1). Lineage (NCBI taxonomy): Eukaryota > Viridiplantae > Streptophyta > Gnetopsida > Gnetales > Gnetaceae > Gnetum > Gnetum montanum. The sequence continues at coordinate 1,676 of MNCI01027198.1, read as the reverse complement.
TGGGAACAAATATGCCATATCATAGATGAACTCTAAAACAAGACAAGAGAGATCTATGTCCAAGAGAGATTATTTGAGATGACATTCAATTAGATCCAAATTTTAATTGAACAAGTGAAAAAGAAGAAAGATAAACTAAGGAAGATAGAAAGTACAAAAAAGTATAACAATTATCCCTTAATCCATAAAAGAAATGTACATCTGAGTGAACCTAATGAAGAAGCACCATTAGAAGAGGTAGCATAGAGAAAGACATTACTGATTCAGAAATTAATTACTAAAATATTGGCTAAGAGTGATAAAATATGGAACTTTATTGATGAAAAATTCCAAATAACTTTAAAGATAGTGGTTGAGAAAGGGAAGTAAGAAAAAAGCCAAGGATAAATATAGAAGAAAGAAAAGACATACAAAGAAGGAATATTGCTAGTAGAAAGGGAAAGCCATTGTAGTAGAAGACATTGTAGACTTAGAATTAGATGGTGACAGATGTAAAATTTGCTAATATGAACATCCAAAGAGTTATTATCCAAAAGTGTCACACATACAAGAGTATGGGATTTATGCCTTAAACTCAAAATTTTTCAAAAGGTAAGCTCCTACAAGGTTGTTTTATTCTTAAGATAACTCTAGGTAGCTCTTCTACAAAGAATAATATTATTTGAGATGGCCTCCTCCTCAATCTCCTAAATATTATTAATGATGGAATAACCCATAATCATGGAAAATTCCACTACCAAGATAGAAGTATCCCTACTGATAACCTAATCCATATGAGTACTATGTTCAATAAATTATGTCTTCTAGTAGCTCGAGCATACATGCTTTCATCCATTACTATTATCATCCAAAATACCATATATCTGTCACTCTTCCATTTACCCTTATTATCACATATATCATTATCATCTTCACACCTCTACTCCCTTGCCACTTATCTTATCTATGCAAGGTGATATCCATTTGTAGCCTTAATAACAAGAGTTATAAACTTATAGGTGGATGTTAAATTAAGAAGATCTAAGTAGAAGCCTTAGTAAAGGTCATTATTTAAGATAAGTAATCCATTGAAATCATCTCAAGCATCCATGATTGTGAACTCCATGTAGATTACCTTTGAAATATCAACTAAGTCTCCTTCAAATAAAAATGTTTCTAAAGTACAAATTGTCCCTCTCACTCATGTAGTTATAGATTGGATCAAGGTAGAACATATTCCCATAAAAGAAACTAATCCAAGAAGTCCCTTGATATACTTATAGATTTTAGGAAATGCATCATGCAAAGCTTTACTAGACATAGATTGTAAAATCAACTTTCTTCCTAAAAAAATATACAAAGCCTAGAACTTATCACTACTTAAGAAATACAACATCAGGTTGGAGCTTATATACTACTACATTATTATTTCCTTGGGAATAATGAAAGATGTTATGAAAATCATTAGTGGTTGGTCATATCTTGCTAATGTCTTGATAATCCACATGAAAAATTACAAGAGGAACTTCCCTATCATTATGGAAAGATCTTAGCTAAATATAATTGATACCAAGATAGGTTTCATAGTTTTGTTCTTAGAAATTTTTAAGGAGAATAAGCATGAAAGAATAAACAAGAAGAGAGTTCCATGAATTACATACATTAAGACAAGGTACAATTGCATGTAGAAAATTTGG